>CM029020.1:42704048-43299048 GCA_016801055.1 Panax notoginseng
CCAAGTATAGGGTAGCCCGCATATACAGGTTATTCCAACAGAATAATAAATAATGGAATAACAGAAGTTCTCTTCATGAATACAAAAAAAATAATACCCATTACCGTAAAAGAAACTGAATATAAGAGTAGGGAAGTAGCAGAATAATTTTCTTATTTCTCTCTATAATTTCTCTCTCTAGAGTTTTAGTGAATTCGTAAGAAATAATGAAGGAATAAGCTTCTATTTATAGAAGAATGGACTGCATAGTAACTAATTTATGAACGGTCCAGATTGATTTACTTTTAATCGGACGGTCCATAATTAAAGAAAAATCTTTGTTTTAAATAAAATATAATTTATTATATATATAAATGTGCAAAAAAAAAATCACGGGTGGAAGACCCGTGAATTCATCTTACTCCCTCTGTCCATTTTTTCAAACTTTATATATATATATTTATATATATATATATATATATATATATATTTATATATATATATATATACACGGTCCGTCTCTAAAGCGAACCTTAAAGAGCGAACCAAAGACGAACTGTCGTCTTTGGTGTCTATGGCGACGGTTCGATCCGTCGCCATAGCCATGTGGTCTTTGGCGACAGGTCGAACCGTCTCCATAGACACCGAAGACTACGGTTCGTCTTTGATTCGCTTTTTAAGGTTAGCTTTAGAGACTCTCCGTTATATATATATATATATATATATATATATATATATATATATATATATATATATATATATATATATATAACGAAAACTGAGATAACTTCTACCGATAATTTTTTTTAAAATGGGAAAGTGGGGGGTCCAAATAATAAGTAAAATTTACATCAAATACTTCATAAAATTCCCTCAATATTTTTAACAACATTTATCATCATTATTATAATTCACAATATTAATCGACCAGGTCGTTCCTAGGAAAAGAGGGGCTTTCCAATAAGGATTTCTCCATATTGCGCACAATTAGGTGACCAAACCTCTCCTTGACAGAACTTCTAGACATCTTTAAGATTACAAATAATAATATTAATAACTTTGTCATATCAATTATTGATTTTATAATATATAAAATATTGACAATAATTGAATCAGATAACGTGAGATACTATGCAGCAATTACTGTTACAATAATTGGACAAAATTGAGTGAATTCTCACGTAAGTATCAATAATCAAAACCGTGTGCTACTGTGTAACTACTCGTATTAATGTACTTTTAACACCGGGTGTTTCAACAGTTAACGGTAAAACTTCCGCCGTTATTTTCATAAAGTATTTTTGTCGTTTTCTCAATCCGACAATAATTTCGTTGTGGAGTCCACCAATGATTGTGCCGTTGTACGAATATTCTCTGTTAAAATGAATATTCCCTGACCAATCGAATATTATATAACAACTTGCGTACTTTACAAAATTTATAAATATTACCCACAACTATAACATTATATCAAATTTATTTCATCATATTAAAAAATGATATTTATAGAAAATTCATCTTTATTCATAAAAGTTGGGGTCTTACATTTTCTCCGTATCACTAGGTAAAGAACCTAGAGTTCTAGTATTCAAAGCACTAGCTATCTGCCCAATTTGGTTCTGAAGGTTCTTTATTGCAGCTGATTGGTTTTTTGTTGTGACTTCAAACTGAGTTGCCAATCTTACCAATAATTCTTCCATTTGTGATAACTTTCAGGTTATTGAGGTTATGGGTGTTGTTGAGATTGTTAATGTGGCTGAAATCTAGGTGCATATGATTGCCTTGGAGCTTGTGCTTGAGCATGTGACTGATTATTACTCCAAGAAAATTCGGGTGGTTTCTCACTCTTGGATTGTAACTGTTTGGATAACTGCCACGTTGCCTGTTATAACTCGAAATAAATTTGACTGACTCATGATTTATTGCATATTTATCACTTGAGTGGCTACCTGCACATATTTCACAAATCGTTTCCATTTTCTGAACTGGTTGTACCCCAAGTGCATCTATCTTCTTTGTAAGAGCGAAAATATGAGCTGTCACTTGAGCTGACAATGCTGTCATTGCATAAACTTCATAAACCCCGACTGTCCTTGGCTGAGCCGTTCTTACTGTTGGCCACTGATAATTATTAGTTGTCATGGTTTCAAGCAACTGATACCCCTCATCACAATTCTTGTCCATAATAGCTCCTCATGCTGCAACATCTATACTCAATCTCACTGTGCTGAATAAACCGTTATAAAAATATTTCACCTGAAGCCATTTAGGAATCCCATGGTGTGGACATTTTCGTAATAAATCTTTAAATCTCTCCCATGCTTCATATAGTTATCCTGAATCATGCTGAACAAAAGAGAAGATATTCTTCCGCAACTTTGTTATTTTTGCAGGCGGGAAAAACTTTGCAAGAAATTTCTAGGCTAGGTCGTTCCATGTAGTAATCGAACCTGGTGGTAGTGAATGGAGCCAACTCTTAGCCTTATCTTTGAGAGTAAATGGAAACAGCCTTAGCCTTATTGCATCCTCTGACACATTATTGTACTTGAAAATATTGCAGATTTCTATAAAAGTTGACTATGTGATCGTTCGAATCATCATTCGGTAACCCTCCAAACTAACATGAATTTTGAATCATCTGTATTGTCCCCGGTTTTATCTCAAAACTTGTAGCAGTAATGGCAAGCCTCGTAATACTCGACTGAATTTTAGTAACCAGTGGTGTAGCATAATCTTGCAGTACTTTTTACTCTTCTTCAGCCATAGCATCTTTCTTATTAAGTGCCTCTTTGGTTTCTTTAACCAACTTATGCAACCGCTGAAACAAGTTTTTGATGTCGTCCTCGTAAAGCAATAAATCTGGCTTCTTCGATCGCGTATGCATACACTAGTTAAGAACACCTGAATAGAACAGAAAAGAAAAAGTTTAAATTAAGATTAACTCTACCAAAATCAATAATGAAAAAATATTAAACTAATTTCCCCGACAACAACGCCAAAAACTTGTTGTCGAATTTCTTAATAGCATTTAACACATAAGTATACGCGTTCGTTCGTAATATTCAGCAATCAAGGATATCGTTCCCACAAGGAAATAAACTAATATTTATCAGTTACTAATTCTAATGCAATTAATCCTATTTTAAACTACGAAATATTATTTGTGATTTGAAAATTAAACTCAACAAAACTAATAATTAAAATCAGAATTTCACAAGAGTAACTGCAGATTTAACCGGTTAAGATTACAACTTCCCTTGGTATTTCATTTAAACCGATTTACTTCCCATTTAAATCAATTAATTAGTATGAATCATTGTCCAATAATGTTTTATAGTGCTCACGCAGTTCTTCCAAAAACACATGAACAAATCCCCCTAAATCTGATCCTTAAGACACAAAATTACAAGGAACACCCTAGTTAATTAATTCACTATATTCCTATGTGAATCGAGCTAATTAGGGTTTTACGCATAAATTCTTTCCATGGATACAAAAGACACATAGGTATATTCCTACCCTACATGCTAATCATATTAACCCTATTCAGATTATATGAACAGATGTTATCATATACAGATCTCAATCTATACTCCATCTTCCAATTTTATATAGATTATCATAGTAATTGTTGGCCAAACAATTAATCATTAAGCATAAGATATAATAAATAATTCAATAAAAACCAATTTTCATTCGATGGAAAGATTAATTTAAACTACATACCAAATTTCGTTGCAATCTTAATGAAAATTTAGTTCATGATAATAATAAAGAAAAATATAATCCAGATTAATAATCCAAACATCGTAGGTAATGAAATACTCGCAGGTAATAAAACTAAAGAAGAGAAGAAGAAGCTCTAAATTTGCTCCAATACTCTCTCTTTGATCTTCAACCCTTACAATTTTCCTTCGTGTCTTCCTTCATTGTTTTCTCTACCAAATCTCTTGAAAAATTGAGTGATACTTCTTTTCTAAAGTCTTCTCCTATTTGTATTGGTCTCAGCCCTTATTCACATTCCTTTTTGACTTCAAAAACCCACTCAGTAGTAGAAAAATCCCTCTTTAGCCGCACATGAGCGCCTAGGTGCTCAACCCAGGTCAATTCCAAGCGCCTAAGCACTTGACCAGGACCACGTAATTACAAAAATGCCACTCAGCTTTAATTTTAATGATTTTTTTTATCTTTTTCTTCTCTCAAATGATCAATTTGTCCATCTAGCTCCAACCTACAAGAAATAAACACAAAAGCACATAAAAAGATACTAAAAAATAATTAAAGATTGCAATAATTAAGTTTAATAATATCGAATTCATATGTATAAAACCTACTCATCAGGAGATTTATTTTTTTTTAAAAAGACGGATCAGGACTCTCAAATCAGAAATCGCTCACATAGCAATAGGGCTGAGCAAGTAACCAAATTGGAACCGAAACCGCATCAAAAATCACACGAACCGCACCAACGGTTCCGGCGTATATGGCAGTTTTAGGTGGGTTTAATAACCAAATTTACGGTTCTAATTTGGTTACTAGCCAAAATCGCAAGAATAAAATTAAAACTGCACCATGTGTGTGTATGTATGTATTATCTCTAGTAAATTCTAAAGTTACTTTTCACTTGAATACGCTCAGAAAAAATCTCAGTCTTGCATTGTCATTTTTTCACCAATTGAAAGAAGATGGTTAGTGATTATATAGTCAAAAATTAAGCATTTGGGTTTTGGAATTTCGGATTTGTTTGATCTGTTACTGGAGGGGCTTATAGCTAAGGGGCCAAATTCGTTGGTTCAAGAACTTGATGCATTGGTTAAGTCCTATGCTATAGTAGTAATAGTCTAATAGATTAATTTTCAAATTAGGTAAATTTAGGATTATATTCTATAAGTCTTCCCTACAATATATAAGATAGAATTTTATTCTATCTCCAGTATATACTTTTAATTTTTAGGGAACTAGATAAACCTTCTTGCTTGTTATCGAATATATGGTCTTCGTTGTTCTATATAACGTATATTTTAGTTTTAAAGCATCATTCCTTTATTATAAACTAAAATTATTTTATGATTTCACTATTCTATGATTTGATGGTGAATTTGACATGTTTGGCAGAAGGATCTTTGATTGTATGCTTGATATAATTCCCATTGCCAACTCTGTCACTAATTTAATTGTTCGATGTGAGCTTTGTGTTAAATTCTATTGAAGGCTTAGACCTTTTTGTTATTTCAATTAGTTTTGGAACCGAAACTGCACTAATTAAAACCGCACCGCACAGTTTAAAATCGCACCGCACCAATCACAAGCGGTTTTATGTGCGATTTTGAATTTGTCCAACCGCACCTAACCAGTTTCAAGTGCGGTTTCAACTTCAAACCGCACCATGTTCACCCCTACATAGCAAAGCCTTCCAAATCAGAAATCGCATGAGGGCTTTTCTTCTCCCAAATTTTCTTTCGTCACTTATACTCTTCATCTTCATGATAAGATCATCATCGGATTACTGGCCCTTAACTAGTGTCGTTGTTGCCTTCCCAATTATGAAGTTCTCCCGCGAGGCTTTCATGTGAGACCCCAAATTTTATGAATAAAGATTTAAATTTCTCGAAATATTTTTTTGAATATTATGGAATGAATTTGATATAATCTTATAGTTATGGGTAATATTTATAAATTTTGAAAAGTATGCAAGTTGTTGTATAATATTCGATTGGTCGGAGAATTTTCTTTTTGTTGGGGAATATCTGTACGACTGTACAATCATTGGTGGACCCCACAACAAAATTATTGTCAGATTTAAAAAATGACAAAAATATTTTTATGAAAATAAGGGCGGAAGTTTTATCATTAAAACTATTGAACTACTCGGTAGAAAAAGTACAGTAATACGCGTGGTTGCATAGTAGCACATGGTATTGATTATTGATGCTTACGTGAGAAGTCACTCAGTTTTGTTCAATTATTGCTACAGTAATTACTGCATAGTATCTCACGTTATTTGATTTAATTATTGTCAATATTTTATATATTATTAAAATAATAATTGAGATGACAAAGTTATTAATATTATTATTTGTAATATTAACGATGTCTAGAAGTTCTGCCAAGGAGAGGTTTGGTCACCTAATTGTGCGCCAATAGGGAGAAATCCTTATTGGAAAGTCCCCTCTTTCTTGGGAATGACCTGGTCGATTAATATTGTGAATTATAATAAAGGTGATAAGTTTTGTTTTATTATTATTATAAATGAATAAAACAGAAAACTTTTTATATAAAACAGAATACTTTTATAAAGTTATTCGTTTTATTAGACTGTAAATAGAATATATAATATTCTATTATGCATAGTGTTTGCATAGTGCCTGCAAAGTATTTGCATAGTAAAATCTTTTTATATAAAACAGAATACTTTTATAAAGTTATTTGTTTTATTAGACTATAAATAGAATATATAATATTCTATTATGCATAGTGTTTGCATAGTGCCTGCATAGTATTTGCATAGTAAAATCTTTTTATATAAAACAGAATACTTTTATAAAGTTATTCGTTTTATTAGATGATAAATAGAATATTTTATATTTTATTTAAAAGATTTTGTTTTATTAGAATAATTTATTAATACTGCATAATAAATTAATATGGACCGTCCGTTTAAAAGTAAATCAATCTGCACCGTTCATAAATTAGTTACTATTCAGTCCATTCTCCTATAAATAGAAGCTCATTCCTTCATTATTTCTTACGAATTCACTAAAACTCTAGAGAGAGAAACTATAGAGAGAAAGAAGAAAAGTATTCTGCTACTTCACTACTCCTATATCCAGTTTCTTCTAAGGTAAGGGGTATTATTTCTTTCGTATTCATGAAGAGAAATTTTGTTATTCCATTCTTTATTATTTTGTTGGAATAACCTGTATACGCGGTCTACCCTATACTTGGTGAAATTCTTCTGTTATTCCATTCTTTATTATTATGTTGGAATAACATGTATATGCAAAGTACCGCATATATGGTGAAATTCTTCTATTATTCCATTCTTTATTATTATGTCGAAATATCATGTCTGTGCGTTTACGTATGACCTGGTTCCATTATTTATTATTCTGGTGGAATAACCTGTATATCCGAAGTACCGCATACATGGTGAAATTCTTCTGTTATTCCATTCTTTATTATTCTGCCGGAATATCATGTCTGTGCGTTTACGCATGACCTGGTTCTATTATTTATTATTCTGTTAGAATAACCTGTCTGTGCGGTCTATCGCATGCATGGTGAATTCTGTTGTTATTCCATTTTTTATTATTCTGTTGGAATATCCTATCTGTACGTTTACACATGACCTGGTTCCATTATTTATTATTCTGTTGGAATAACCTGTCTGTGCGGTCTATCGCATGCATGGTGATTTCTTCTGTTATTCCATTCTTTATTATTCTATTGGAATAACATGTCTATGTGGATTATCACATGCATGGTGAATGATCCTTTATATTCATTCCTTATTAAATTATGAAAATGATCTGTCTAAGTGGATTACTACATGGCGGACAAAAATCTATTTGCAGTTTCATATATTCTCTTATACTCAGTTGGTTAAAGCTTTGACTTCTATACTCCATGAAATTAGTGGAATATCCTTGATATTTGCGCTTCATCCAGTATCTTTTCATGGAAATATTTTTCTGAGCATTCTTGAATTTTACTCCACAAAGAAGTATCATGTTTACAATTTGGAGGTTATTGGTTCCTGGATAAATTAATTCTTGAACTTGTTTTATTGAATTCTTATATCATTGTCATCATCCTCATGCTTATATTGTGATGAAAGTCATCTTTGGCTTACGTGCATAGATGGACTTGGTATGATTATGACCAGGGATTATTCGGTATAATCATGACCTGTAATGTTATAAATGATGTGGTAAAAGCCCTCGGTGGTCTGTAGTGCATTGATGGACAGTTTTTGGTATGATTATGACTAGGGATTATTCGGTATAGTCATGACCATTGATGAATACACGAATATCCTTGGCCCGTAGTGCATGGATAATTTGTGATTGTGCTACTAATGAATATCATTGGCCGTAGTGCAGGGATGATGTTGATTATTTATTAAGCTGAGTCTCAGTGATAAAAATGATGAAAAACATTTTAAAACATAGAAGATAGTAGATTTTATTCTCTACTTGACTCTTTTAATGGATTGCTTGTTCCGCTGCAGTTAAACTTGATGTTTTGTTATATTGTATCAGTTTAACACTATTGAAGGCTAACGATAATTTATTCTGCATTATCTTAGTCATAATATTTCTTACTGGGCTAGTTGAGCTCACCCTTTTGCTTTCATTGTTCTCTTCAGGAAATGAGAACGTGGCAGGGACTAGTCGGGAAATGGAGTGACAGTCCAGAGGATAGCATTAGCAGTCCTCACTATTCTATGAAATACTATGTTAATAAATGTATTGAGGACTTATTTTGAGTTTGAATACTGTCTAGAAGACACTATTTGTATTAAAACTCACAGCTCATGTTGTATATTTAAGATTGTATTTGTATTCTATACCATGTATTTGGCGACTCAGAATAGATGATGTATACCTATTTTGGGGGCATCACATTTCAGCTCTCTAGAAGACACACAGTGAGTTTTTTCGCCTTGTTTTATTACTTAATAAACATAGCATCTTCAAGTTGTTTATGTATAGTTTCCTTACGTCAAGTAGAAGTTTCGATCCCCATATACTCGAACACAAGGTGGGCATAGGCTAGAACTAAAGAAGAACTTGGGTTTTGGACTGAAAATGGAATTATCAGCTGTATCAATTTTAATTTTCCTCGGCATTTTATCTGTTCTTTGTTCTGTGAATGAATTCGTCAATTACAACATTGGTAGTGGGATTGTGGAAGGAAAATTAAATGTTCGTTTGGCTCCCCATTCATATAATGATGTGGGTTGGTTGAAGACAGTTGATCAATACTTTGTTGAATCAAATACCAGTATTCAGGTCATTTAAGCTAATTTATACTAGTATTTTAGAATTGTTTTGGCTTGAATTTTGATGGAAATTTTAAATTTAGAGATTCTTATTTTGAATGTTGCTTGATTGTTTTTGGTCCAGGGTGCTTGTGTTGAGAATACACCCGACTCAGTTATTATGTCTTTACAGCATGACCCCAATAGGAAATTTGTATTTACTGAAATGGAAAACCTTTGAGTTAGTAGATTTTGATTATTTAGAGTGTATGTGTTAACGCCAAGATCTTCTGCCACGTCCCAATCACGTAAGACGTCCTGATCCTGCACAGTAAACACGATCAACACCACAAGCTTGACGGCTTCGACCGTCGGGGGATAGCTCAGGTGTGAGGATTAGTTCAGGCTATATCAAGGTTAACAATAGAGGATAAAATATCTAGTGGATTGAGAGAGAGAAATATTAGTTACCTTCACTTGGATGACCTCCTTGCTATGATATACCATCAGACCCGATTTACCGTGCCACCCACTACCTACTGACACCACCCATCCTCACGTTCGGTAACTCACCTGCCACTCCATCACCTTTGTTCACTGTTTTCTACTGTCGGCCAAAAATCATCCCATCCACATTAATGATTTGCAGTCAAAATAGTCAACCATCATCTTTTTCATCATTACAAATCAAAGATGGATATATTTAAATGTATAATGGGTCAGCCCATTGACCCGGTCCAATATTATAAAGACATAACAAAGATAATGAAAGGACTAAGCCCAATAACTTCAGGATTCAATAATAACAACCCAATGGACTAATTAAATGAATAGGCCCAATCCATTGGGCCCAATATGTAAAATATCATGACCCAACATTGCCCCCCAGTTTTTTTGTTAAACAAATTGTTTAATAGAAAACTGTAAACAGTTCATGATATGAAAAAATAAAACATGATTATTAGAGGCCCAAAACAGAACTCACAAAAGCCCAAATGATAAAGAGATAAAATAGTAGATTAAAATCGGAAGCCCAATTAAAAGGTCTAACCCAGTAAATATCTGAATTTTGAATAGGACGCTGCCCGTTTGAATTCTTGATCATTACTGACAATTAATGTGCTGCCTTCGTAAATCGTGTAACCGTCAGTATAAAAGATAAATTCCCCCAATTTTGACAGTTTTACCTGCCAATTTGAAATTTAGACCTCTGAGTTCTCTTCTTCAATTCTCGAGCCTTTCTTTCCTTCTGCAAGATCTTAACAATGGTGACCCTTAACACAAATCAAAGCTCCCCAATTCGGGTGACCCCCCTTACTGTAGTTCCACCGAATACAGGCATCGACATGTGTTGTGATGGACATTTTAATTGATTAGGTCGGTGATAATTAAACAATGAAGCAAAAGTAATGAGAAGCTTAGTTTAAACTTGTGGAGTTATGCCTAGTGTGGCAAGATGATGAATTGAGAAAATACTAATTTAACTAATGATGGAATTAATTAGTATTGCTAATAAGTAAATAATTTCATAATGAGGTTGATTTATTTGTTATTCGTTAATTATCATGAATAATAGTGTGTGAAGAGAAATCATATATAATAAGATTTTTCATTTAACATAAAGTGAGGTGTGACATTGAAATGAAAATAATTATTATATAACACTATGTGATAAAAGTAAGCTTGACTTAGGTAATTGACCAAGTTGTATGGAAAAGTCTTATGTGACATTTTGATGTGTGTGGGAATAATTAAATGGGTATTTTAAACCTATGAGGGAAAGTAACTTTGAATAAATAAATTAATAATAAGTAGCATTGGTACACAATTAAATTATATCCTAGTCTAGAATAATTATTACTTGAAATAAATCAATGTACATGGATTATATGATTTTATGTGTAATATATGAGTGGGTGTATTTGTATGCTCAAGTGTGAACAAAGGGCAAAATGGACCTAAGTGTGATACTAAAGGGCTGAGAAGTTGCTGGTGTCCCAAAATGAGAGTCACTCCATCTTTTCTTCACGTTATAGGCCATTGGCCTAGTCCCTCAATACCAACCCCATAGCTAGCAAATCATGGAGAAGGGAGTGGGCTAATTAGTACTCTTCTACCAAATCCTTCATAACCATTTGCTTCTTCTCCATTCCAATGGTTTGATTCATTGCACAAAACCAAATTGGTCACAAGCTTGCCTATAAATAAAACCCTTCTCATTCATAAGCATGTTGCTAATTTCTATGAGATTTCTAGTAGGAGTGTGAACATTGTGAGCTTACATTATTTTCAAATTGAAGCTAGTAGAAGCAATACAACTTCAGAAAAGGTAATCTCCTCTAAATGTTCATACACTCAAGCGGTGCAAAGTTCTTAGAAAAAGTACAAAAACACTTGTTTTGAGTTGAAATGTTTATAGTTGAAACTTGCTAGAATCTGTAAATTAATGTTAGATATTGTTAATATGGTCAAAAACGAAATCAATGAAAGTTAAACAAAGTAAAATGATAAAGTAACGAATTCGTAAGAAAGAAAATTGCTATATGTGTTAAACTTTGAAAAAAATGGCAAAAACCTTGAATTGATCCTTGAAATTAATTGTTTGTATGTGTGGGAATGTTAGAAGAATGCTAGGAGTGTTAAGTAGTGAGTTTATAGCAATTATACATCATTACCTTGTTGCTTAGATGAGAATTGGGGGGGGGGGAAATTTCATAAAAATCCGAACAGGGGATACCTGCTTGTGTTTTAGTAGGGGACCTGCCCGCCCCGACGGGGGGTTCTATAGTACAAATGTTGTCTTAGACTCGATAAATACCCGATAAAGTTGTCGGTACACCGACATGTTTCAGAAATTGATCTAGACTTAGATATTTTGATTGTATAAGTGATTATTTGTGATTCAATGGTTATTAAACATATGTGCTATTGTGATTAGGTTATGTGCTGACTGCAATAAGCAGTGTTATGTGTTATAGTATGTTGTTCTAATCGAACGAACGATCTCATTAATGTTAGGTCGTGAAATAAGCGATAGATTTTAATTACAAGTTGTAAGCAGCGCTTCAGGCAAGTATCTAACCTTTGCATTTTCTTTATGCAATGGATGTGAGTAAGAATGTTTCTAAACTATATTATTATGGTACAGATTATTAACCTTATATTATATAAGCTCCTTGAATATCAACATGTTAGTATATGGTAACTCAGATATATATATATATATATATATATATAATATATATATATTATATATATATATATATATATTCTGTTCGTTAATTTCTAGAAATGGTTAAACAAGTGTCCCCACTTTGATAATCATTATATTTAATCACATGTTGATATACCTTTGTCAATTACCCGTATACATATATGTTGAATTATAGATTATTGTTGACAAGATAAAACCTTTGATTTAGAACCCAGACAGGTATGAACATCCCTACACGGGAAAATTTTTATGCGCTCCGGCGGACAAAGGATGAATGATAATATCATTCTAGCAATGTAGTATTGATCAATGCAGGGCATAACGGGCTGATCACCCCCCGTGCCCGTAAGTTATGACGGTTTGCAAATGAATTTCTGTCTTACCCTATCGAAAATTTAAAACAATGTTCATGGCATGTCACCATACCCCAGATATAGTTTATACGAAATTTCAAAACTTTGAAAGAGAGTTGTTATGTTATTATTATTGGTTCAGAATACTTCACAACTATTGACTTGTTGTAGAAGAATAGTACAAAGAAAATATTTAAATTCTTTCAACTTTTATAATTGCTATTACTTACTGGGCACTCAAATGCTCATCCTTGCTTAAATTTAAATGTTTTCAGCTAAGTGCAAACGACCAGAGAGCTCTGCTAAGAACAAAGAAAAAGGGAAGGTTGCTGAATGAACGAATTACTATGTTATGTAATAGTTTGGTATTATTAAGACAAGTATGATATATATATTATCTATCATAGTTTGTAATAAATGTTTAAAGGTTACATACTTGGGATTAGACTCTGATAAATGTAAGTTAAGTTTGATATTTATATTATTGTTATTATTATTAGTATTATTCCGCTCATAGAAATGGTATCGTGATGAACCGAGTTCGAGTTTCAAGTACCTGAGTTTGGGGTCTTCACAAGTTGGTATCAGAGCTTTAGGGTTAAAAATTTTAGGTGGGTTAGACCTTAGGCTATAACCTTAGAACAGAGAGAAACATTGAAAATATAATTAACTCATATAGAGTTTAAAAAGGAGATGAATTGAATAAATTCATTTTCAAACAAAATAAAAGATAACTTGTATAAAACTATTAATTGCTGTGTGTATATATTGTATGCTAGTCTAGATAATTTTTGTGTATAGCTGTCGAATAGAAAGAATTAGAATACCCTCGAATTGTAAAGAAGAAATCAACCTTCATAACCGATCCAATATCAAAGCCAATAGCTGAAATAGAGGCTCACATTGAAAGCTACCTCAATGGGGTGGTTATTTTGAAAAGTATAGTACCAGACCCTGAAACGATAGTATAACTGAAAGGTAAGTATAGTTAAAGAATATGTGGTCAATGTCGAGTTCTTAAACTCATATGTTTGTGATGAGTTCTTAAACTCATAATGTAGGGTAAGTTGGACGAATTAGGTGTAGTTAGAGGTGAATGGATTATTGAGGATGATGGGACTATATAGAATACTAAGCAACTGATCATTAGTGAATGCGTAAGAAATAAGTAGTACTAGTATTACTTGAATATATATGATTCTATGTTATGTAGTGTATATGATGGGTATGTTTGTATAAGATAATAATTTTCAAATTTTGTATAAGTTATGGCAGCGATTCCCGACTTTTAAGTCACAATGGGATAGCAAATGATTAAAGCAAAAGGTGCTATGATATGTCAAGTGATATGAATATGAGTTTATGGGATTAATGAAATAAGTTGGTGAAAAGATAGTAGTTAATTATATGAGTATTGATTAATTCAGTAAACCAGGTTTTCAAAATCTAATATTTTGAGTACATGATTATTTGAGTAGAATCTTTTGTGCTATATGCTAAACGTATACGATAAGGCTTAGAATGTAAATTAATAAAGAATAATTTAATCGAATAATGCCGCCAAGACGAAAATGAAATCACAGGACAGAAGAACCTGCCAACAAAGCTGGAGGACAACCAGACCCAACGCAGAATTTGACGAATATAGACAATCAAGCTATACAGAATGGATTACCAACTGCAGGAAATCAGCCAGATAATCGATCGGCAAACTTTGAAAACTTCAAGACAAATGAACCGTCAGGATTTAGAAGACCAACTAACCCTGTAGAAGTGGTTGTGATAGCTAGGGTAACGTAGAGGTAACAGACAGCCTTTGCCACCTATACAACGAAAGGAGGGGTGAATCTTTGGTGGGAGACAACTCAAGTTAAAGCCGAAGGAGGGAGTAGTGTTAGTAGAACTGGAAAGAGGAAAGGTGATAATGTTGGGAATACGAAAAATAGGCCAGCAGATGGAAAGAAACGAGTTGTGCATGGTAGAAATTGTGGAAAGAATCATTCGGGAAAGTGTTTAAAAGGAAAGAATGTGTGCTACAAGTGTGGGCAGGAGGGACATATCTCTCCTAACTGCCCCAATCCAATAATTTATAGTGGGTGTTTTATTTGTGGATTAAAGGAGCATAAGGTGAAAGACTGTCCAAGGAGAAGGGAAACAAAGAATGCGAATACGAGGAAAGGCAGCAGGGCATTGGCGAAAACGGGACCGACTTCAACAAATGAACCAACAAAACCAACCGAAGGAGTCTTCGACATGACCGTTCAAGAAAACTGTAGCAGCCGCGAATGCAACTCCAGGTATTATTCTAATCAAATTTATTTTCTTATATATTATTTCTTATATATAGTAAATTATTTTATAAAGAAATTTTGAGGAGGAATTTGAGTTCTTTTAGAAATCAAATATTTTTGTTTAAACAGAAAGACAAGCTTTATGTGAATAGTTAAAGATCAGTTCGATCAAAGTTGATCAAGATCTACTTACGATGATTGTGTATGCTATGTACCAGGTATGTATAGGTTTTAAAACGGTGATTCCGGGGACGGAATCTTTATAAGGGAGGGTGAATGTGACAACCCGATATTTTCTATATAAATAAATAAGAAATTTTGCGAATAATTTTTTATATATATATATATATATTAAGGATGAGGATTTGTACAAGATTATGTGTATATGTATTTTTCTGGTAAGTAAAAATATATTTATTGCCTAATTATTTACAAATGAATTTATTTTAGAATTTTTGATTATTATAAAGTATATACTTATAATAATTAAATTATGGTAGAAATATTTTTAGTAATTATTTTCCATGAAAATATAATCATATATTATTTAAATAATATATGAAATGATTTTTAGAATAATTATAATAATTATTTTATTATATGAATTTTAGTATAGGTTATTAAGTTAATTATTTTACCTTAATTATTAAGGTTAAATATGGCAAATAAATCAAATATGGAATCCAAACCCTAATTTTGGATTATTGTCAAGGTATGAGAATAATAATATAATATTAATTATATTTTGATTTTTCAGTGCTATGGATATGTACTGTATTTCCGTATTGATAATGGTTGATTAATTATGGTGTTTAATTTTAAAACCCTAGTAATAATGCTAAACCCTAATTTGAGATCCAAATTAGAGTGCAAGATTGTTTTATAAGTGTGTTATATAATTTATGTCGTGTATTAAATGTATTAATTAGGTGAACCCTAATTAAAATTCTAGAAACCCTAATTTTTAGAAAATCCTAATTAATATTTCTAAAACCCTAATTTTTAAAATGAGAAACCTTAATTTGAAAATTCAAATTAGAGTTCGAGATTGATTGGTGATTGCGTTAATGTGTTTAATTAACAAGTATTAGATTTTTAATTATGGAAAACCTAATTAGCAATTTAAAACCCTAAATATCTAGAAGCCTAATTTGATAATTAGAAAATCCTAATTATATTTTAGTAACTCTAATTATCAAAATCGTAAACCCTAATTGCTAAATTAGCAATATTAATGTTAATTATATGATATTAAACCCTAATGTTCCTGTATAGCGTAATTAGAAAATTAATCATAATTAGAAAACCCAAATTTCAAAATTTTAGAAACTAAAATTTATTTAATTTTTATTTAATTTTTATTTTGTGTAAACCCTAATGGGAAAATCCTTTATTTTGTGCTAAACCTTAGGGTTAAACCCTAAGGGTTTGTCAAGTTCTAATTTTGCCATTAAATGATTTATCAATTTACCATTTTGCCCCTAGTGCATTATTTTGGCTAACTAGTAGGGTTTGACATTTGGAGGAGTTGTTAACCAACTCATACCAACCCCACATGCTTAAAATCACAGCAACAAGTTACCTACATCAGCCAATTCATGCACCTTGTTGGTCTATATATAGATTGAGAGAGAAAATATTGTAATTGTTAGCCATTTTAGTACCAAACACTCCAACCTTTTCTCTCCACCCAAACCCACGAAATTTTCAAGCTTTTCAGTCCCTAAGATCAGCCCCACGAAAGCCCATAACCAAATCAGAATCCAGAATCAGAGATTTAGCAAGAAAGGTATAAAACCTTAGCCAAGAAATCTGTCCAAATTTCTGTTGTTAAATGATATGTTTGAGTGTTAGAATATGTTAGTTATAGTCTATTTTGATGATCTGGGTTGTTATTATACAGATCCATAACATCTAAGTCTTCAAATTGATGAATCTTCAAAATCTGGGAAAAAAAAATTTCTTGAGGTCTGACAACGAATGTCAGACCCTATAAATCCTTGCTCGATTATGGTTTTGTTTTCTTTTAAGTTGTTTTTGGTAGCTTGTAATATGATCTTTAGTATGCAAAAAGAATCAAGGCCATTTGATGTCTGGAATAAAAGTTATTACCGGTCAAAGGTCGTTGACCGGCATTGACCGGGCCATTTCTGGGTAACCCAGAATGAGCCCAGAAAGCTCTGACAAGTTCTTCAAGAGCTTGGATCTAACAGTAGTTTGATGTTTCATTATGGTTCTTGCATCTAAGTTGTAGTATGTTTGTTAGACTACATTATCATGCCTTAATATCACATATATAGTAAACAGGTTGAAGATTGTGGCCGGTCAAACTAGTTAAGTCGATCATGTTTACTGTTTTCTGGGTAACCCAGAAAACATAAGAACATGACGACTGACATTGTTTGACCAGACTAGATCTGACGATTGTGTTGTGATTTAGTTGATGTTATGTGATAGATCTCTTGTACTAAATGTTGTCTACACACTGAAGTTTATATATCACAAAAATAGTACACGATCAACATGTAGTGGAAGCCCGAAATTGCATGCTCGAACTGTTCTTCATTTCTGGGCAACCCAGAAATGAAGAACAGCCTCTGACAGCTTGTTCATGGGCCTAGATCTCGCTGGTTATGTGTTGTTTGGACATGTTTGTTGTTGGATCTTGTAGTCGTGCATTTGTACTACAATATCTGACTCATACCATTCCCAGAAACATTACGAGCTAAGAATTATCCTTGGTCAAATGTGGTACCTAGTAAACCGGCAATGAAGTTCTGGGTTTGTATGAAGAACACCAAGAACACCTATAGCGACGGTTCTGTCGCTATAGGTGGTCTTTAGCGACAGATAATATACTATTTTCCTGAAATTATTAAATAAATACAAAAAAATAATTTTTAATTATTAAAAATACAAAATAAATTATTAAAAATTATTTTAAATTTTGAAAATTAGTTTTTAATTATTTTAAATATATTTCATAAATATTTAATATTTTTGAAATATTAAAAGTATTTAAGTTATTTAATTATAATATTAAATAAATTATTTAAAAATGATTTTAATATTGGAAAAATCATTAAAAATTATATTATGATATAAGAAAAAAATTTAAGTTATTTTTTCATGACTTTTAATATTTTGTGATAAATTTGATTAATAAATTAATATTAATGATACATAAGTTATTTATTAAATGAATTAAATAAATTAATTAAAAATGATTTTATTATATTAAAAATCATTTTAAATAATATTAAGGTATTTAAAAATATTTTAAGTTATAAAAAATAACTTTTAATATTTAAAGGTAAATTTTATTAATTTATTATTATTAATGATATTAAAGTTATTTAATAATTATATTAAATAATTTAGTTTAAAAATGATTTTAATATTATAATAATCATTTAAATGAAAATAAATTGTTTAAAGATATTTTAAGTTATAAAATATAACTTTTAATATTTAAAGAATAATTTCATTAATAATTTAATATTAATGATTATTAATTTATTATTAATGATATTAAATTTATTTAATAATTATATTAAATAAATAGTTTATAAATGGTTTTATTAAATTAAAAATCATGTAAAAGTGATATAAATGAATTAAAAATATTTTCAGTTATACTTAATGACTTTTAATGTTTTGATAAATGAAACATTAATATTTTAATATTAATGCTAATTATTTAAAAATAAATTTTAAATATTTTAAAAATCATTTAAGGGTGATATTAATACTTTAAAAGTAATTTGAGTTATTATACATAACTTTAATATTTTAGAAATGATTTCATTAATCGTTTAATACTAATTAAATATTAATTATAATAGAGTTGATTAGTATTTAAATCATTTTAATATGATTCTGATGTTTGAAAATTTATGATAAATTATAATAAATGTTTTAAATTATATTAAGTCATTTAATAATAATATGACTTATATGTATGGATATTGAGTTATAGAATAGAGTCTTAGACTCGATAAATACTCGATAAAGTTGTCGGTACACCGACATGTTTCAGAAATTGATCTGGACTTAGATATTTTGATTGTATAAGTGATTATTTGTGATTCAATGGTTATTAAACATATGTGCTAATGTGATTAGGTTATGTGCTGACTGCAATAAGCAGTGTTATGTGTTATAGTATGTTGTTCTAATCGAACGAACGATCTTATTAATGTTAAGTCGTGAGATAAGCGATAGATCTTAATTACAAGTTGTAAGCAGCGCTTCAGGCAAGTATCTAACCTTTGCATTTTCTTTATGCAACGGATGTGAGTAAGAATGTTTCTAAACTATATTATTATGGTACAGATTACTAACCTTATATTATATAAGCTCCTTGAATATCAACATGTTAGTATATGGTAACTCAGATATATATATATATATTCTGTTCGTTAATTTCTAGAAATGGTTAAACAAATGTCTCCACTTGGATAATCATTGTATTTAATCACATGTTGATATACCTTTGTCAATTACCCGTATACATATATGTTGAATTATAGATTATTGTTGACAAGATAAAACCTTTGATTTAGAACTCAGACAGGTATGAACATCCCTACACGAAAAAAATTTTATGTTCTCCGACGGACAAAGGATGAACGATAATATCGTTCTAGCAATGTAGTATTGATCAATGCAGGGCATAATGGGCTGATCACCCCCCGTGCCCGTAAGTTATGATGGTTTGCAGATGAATTTCTGTCTTACCCTATCGAAAATTTAAAACAATGTTCATGGCATGTCACCATACCCCAGATATAGTCTATACGAAATTTCAAAACTTTGAAAGAGAGTTGTTATGTTATTATTATTGGTTCAGAATACTTCACAACTATTGACTTGTTGTAGAAGAATAGTACAAAGAAAATATTTAAATTCTTTCAGCTTATATAATTGCTATTACTTGCTGGGCACTGAAATGCTCATCTTTGCTTAAATTTAAATGTTTTTAGCTAAGTGCGAACGACCAGAGAGCTCTGCCAAGAACAAAGGAAAAGAGAAGGTTGCTGAATAAACGAATTACTATGTTATGTAATAGTTTGGTATTATTAAGACAAGTATGATATATATATATATATATATATATATATATATATATATATATATATATATATATATATATATATATATATTATCTATCATGGTTTGTAATGAATGTTTAAAGGTTACGTACTTGGGATTAGACTCTGATAAATGTAAGTTAAGTTTGATATTTATATTATTGTTATTATTATTATAATTATTTCGCTCATAGAAATGGTATCGTGATGAACCGAGTTCGGGTTTCAAGTACCTGAGTTTGGGGTCTTCATAATTGTCTCCGAATATTATAATAATCATTTAAATGAAAATAAATTGTTTAAAGATATTTTAAGTTATAAAATATAACTTTTAATATTTAAAGAATAATTTCATTAATAATTTAATATTAATGATTATTAATTTATTATTAATGATATTAAATTTATTTAATAATTATATTAAATAAATAGTTTATAAATGGTTTTATTAAATTAAAAATCATGTAAAAGTGATATAAATGAATTAAAAATATTTTCAGTTATACTTAATGACTTTTAATGTTTTGATAAATGAAACATTAATATTTTAATATTAATGCTAATTATTTAAAAATAAATTTTAAATATTTTAAAAATCATTTAAGGGTGATATTAATACTTTAAAAGTAATTTGAGTTATTATACATAACTTTAATATTTTAGAAATGATTTCATTAATCGTTTAATACTAATTAAATATTAATTATAATAGAGTTGATTAGTATTTAAATCATTTTAATATGATTCTGATGTTTGAAAATTTATGATAAATTATAATAAATGTTTTAAATTATATTAAGTCATTTAATAATAATATGACTTATTTGTATGGATATTGAGTTATAGAATAGAGTCTTAGACTCGATAAATACCCGATAAAGTTGTCGGTACACCGACATGTTTCAGAAATTGATCTGGACTTAGATATTTTGATTGTATAAGTGATTATTTGTGATTCAATGGTTATTAAACATATGTGCTAATGTGATTAGGTTATGTGCTGACTGCAATAAGCAGTGTTATGTGTTATAGTATGTTGTTCTAATCGAACGAACGATCTTATTAATGTTAAGTCGTGAGATAAGCGATAGATCTTAATTACAAGTTGTAAGCAGCGCTTCAGGCAAGTATCTAACCTTTGCATTTTCTTTATGCAACGGATGTGAGTAAGAATGTTTCTAAACTATATTATTATGGTACAGATTACTAACCTTATATTATATAAGCTCCTTGAATATCAACATGTTAGTATATGGTAACTCAGATATATATATATATATATATATATATATATATATATATATATATATATATATATATATATATATATATTGTTCGTTAATTTCTAGAAATGGTTAAACAAATGTCTCCACTTGGATAATCATTGTATTTAATCACATGTTGATATACCTTTGTCAATTACCCGTATACATATATGTTGAATTATAGATTATTATTGACAAGATAAAACCTTTGATTTAGAACTCAGACAGGTATGAACATCCCTACACGAAAAAATTTTTATGTTCTCCGACGGACAAAGGATGAACGATAATATCGTTCTAGCAATGTAGTATTGATCAATGCAGGGCATAATGGGCTGATCACCCCCCGTGCCCGTAAGTTATGATGGTTTGCAGATGAATTTCTGTCTTACCCTATCGAAAATTTAAAACAATGTTCATGGCATGTCACCATACCCCAGATATAGTCTATACGAAATTTCAAAACTTTGAAAGAGAGTTGTTATGTTATTATTATTGGTTCAGAATACTTCACAACTATTGACTTGTTGTAGAAGAATAGTACAAAGAAAATATTTAAATTCTTTCAGCTTATATAATTGCTATTACTTGCTGGGCACTGAAATGCTCATCTTTGCTTAAATTTAAATATTTTTAGCTAAGTGCGAACGACCAGAGAGCTCTGCCAAGAACAAAGGAAAAGAGAAGGTTGCTGAATAAACGAATTACTATGTTATGTAATAGTTTGGTATTATTAAGACAAGTATGATATATATATATATATATATATATATATATATATATATATATATATATATATATATATATATATATATATATATATATATTATCTATCATGGTTTGTAATGAATGTTTAAAGGTTACGTACTTCGGATTAGACTCTGATAAATGTAAGTTAAGTTTGATATTTATATTATTGTTATTATTATTATAATTATTTCGCTCATAGAAATGGTATCGTGATGAACCGAGTTCGGGTTTCAAGTACCTGAGTTTGGGGTCTTCATAATTGTCTCCGAATATTATAATAATCATTTAAATGAAAATAAATTGTTTAAAGATATTTTAAGTTATAAAATATAACTTTTAATATTTAAAGAATAATTTCATTAATAATTTAATATTAATGATTATTAATTTATTATTAATGATATTAAATTTATTTAATAATTATATTAAATAAATAGTTTATAAATGGTTTTATTAAATTAAAAATCATGTAAAAGTGATATAAATGAATTAAAAATATTTTCAGTTATACTTAATGACTTTTAATGTTTTGATAAATGAAACATTAATATTTTAATATTAATGCTAATTATTTAAAAATAAATTTTAAATATTTTAAAAATCATTTAAGGGTGATATTAATACTTTAAAAGTAATTTGAGTTATTATACATAACTTTAATATTTTAGAAATGATTTCATTAATCGTTTAATACTAATTAAATATTAATTATAATAGAGTTGATTAGTATTTAAATCATTTTAATATGATTCTGATGTTTGAAAATTTATGATAAATTATAATAAATGTTTTAAATTATATTAAGTCATTTAATAATAATATGACTTATATGTATGGATATTGAGTTATAGAATAGAGTCTTAGACTCGATAAATACCCGATAAAGTTGTCGGTACACCGACATGTTTCAGAAATTGATCTGGACTTAGATATTTTGATTGTATAAGTGATTATTTGTGATTCAATGGTTATTAAACATATGTGCTAATGTGATTAGGTTATGTGCTAACTGCAATAAGCAGTGTTATGTGTTATAGTATGTTGTTCTAATCGAACGAACGATCTTATTAATGTTAAGTCGTGAGATAAGCGATAGATCTTAATTACAAGTTGTAAGCAGCGCTTCAGGCAAGTATCTAACCTTTGCATTTTCTTTATGCAACGGATGTGAGTAAGAATGTTTCTAAACTATATTATTATGGTACAGATTACTAACCTTATATTATATAAGCTCCTTGAATATCAACATGTTAGTATATGGTAACTCAGATATATATATATATATATTTTGTTCGTTAATTTCTAGAAATGGTTAAACAAATGTCTCCACTTGGATAATCATTGTATTTAATCACATGTTGATATACCTTTGTCAATTACCCGTATACATATATGTTGAATTATAGATTATTATTGACAAGATAAAACCTTTGATTTAGAACTCAGACAGGTATAAACATCCCTACACGAAAAAAATTTTATGTTCTCCGACGGACAAAGGATGAACGATAATATCGTTCTAGCAATGTAGTATTGATCAATGCAGGGCATAATGGGCTGATCACCCCCCGTGCCCGTACGTTATGATGGTTTGCAGATGAATTTCTGTCTTACCCTATCGAAAATTTAAAACAATGTTCATGGCATGTCACCATACCCCAGATATAGTCTATACGAAATTTCAAAACTTTGAAAGAGAGTTGTTATGTTATTATTATTGGTTCAGAATACTTCACAACTATTGACTTGTTGTAGAAGAATAGTACAAAGAAAATATTTAAATTCTTTCAGCTTATATAATTGCTATTACTTGCTGGGCACTGAAATGCTCATCCTTGCTTAAATTTAAATGTTTTTAGCTAAGTGCGAACGACCAGAGAGCTCTGCTAAGAACAAAGGAAAAGAGAAGGTTGCTGAATAAACGAATTACTATGTTATGTAATAGTTTGGTATTATTAAGACAAGTATGATATATATATATATATATATATATATATATATATATATATATATATATATATATATATATATTATCTATCATGGTTTGTAATGAATGTTTAAAGGTTACGTACTTGGGATTAGACTCTGATAAATGTAAGTTAAGTTTGATATTTATATTATTGTTATTATTATTATAATTATTTCGCTCATAGAAATGGTATCGTGATGAACCGAGTTCGGGTTTCAAGTACCTGAGTTTGGGGTCTTCATAATTGTCTCCGATCGAGATTCGTGTTTCACGTCAAAATTGTGGAAAAGTTTGCAAGTGCGAATGGGAACTCAGTTGAGATTAAGTACTGCTTATCACCCTCAAACCGACGGACAAAGTGAACGAACCATACAAATATTGGAGGACATGCTTAGAGCTTGCGTGATGGACTTCAAAGGGAATTGGGATGACCATTTACCAATAGTGGAATTCGCTTACAATAATAGCTATCATGCGAGTATTGGTATACCGTCATATGAAGCTCTTTATGGGAGAAAGTGTAGAACACTATTACGTTGGGACGAAGTCAGAGAACGACGACTTTTGGGGCCGAAATTAGTTCAACAAACGGCTGACGTGGTAACGACAATAAGGGCCAGATTGGTAGCAGCTCAAGATCGCCAAAAGAAATACGCCGATTTGCATCGTCAGAGCCGAGATTTTGAAGTTGGAAGTTTTGTGTTTTTGAAGGTCTCTCCCTAGAAGGGAAAGATCAGATTCGGAAAGAAAGGGAAATTGAGTTCGAGATTCATAGGACCGTTCAAAATTTTGAAACGAGTGGGCGAAGTGGCATACAAAGTTGCATTATCACCTGAATTGGAACACATCCACAACGTGTTTCACATTTTGGTGTTACGTCCTTACAAGCCCGACTACAGACATGTGATCTCCTATGAGCCTATTCAAGTAGAGAAAAATTTAACGTATGAGGAAACTCCTATTCAAATACTAGATAGAAAGGAGCAAACGTTGAGGAATAAGATTATATCTTCTGTAAAGGTGGTTTGGCGAAACCACGATACCGAAGAAGCCACATGGGAATTAGAGGATAAAATGCGTAGGGATTATCCCCATTTATTTGAGTAACTTTGTACAATTCCGAGGATGGAATTTTTATAAGGTGGGGAGGATGTAATACCCGCGAATTTTAATAAATTATAATATTGAGAATAAAGATTTGTTTGCATATTTGTTTGAATATATATATATATATATATATATATATATATATATATATATATATATATATATATATATATAGCATCGACATGTGTTGTGACGGGCATTTTAATTGATTAAGTCGGTGATAATTAAACAATGAAGCAAAAGTAATGAGAAGCTTAGTTTAAACTTGTGGAGTTATGTCTAGTGTGGCAAGATGATGAATTGAGAAAATACTAATTTAACTAATGATGGAATTAATTAGTATTGTTAATAAGTAAATAATTTCATAATGAGGTTGATTTATTTGTTATTCGTTAATTATCATGAATAATAGTGTGTGAAGAGAAATCATATATAATAAGGTTTTTCATTTAACATAAAGTGAGGTGTGACATTGAAATGAAAATAATTATTATATAACACTATGTGATAAAAGTAAGCTTGACTTAGGTAATTGACCAAGTTGTATGAAAAAGTCTTATGTTTGTATGTATGGAAAAAACCTTGAATTGATCCTTGAAATTAATTGTTTGTATGTGTGGGAATGTTAGAAGAATGCTAGGAGTGTTAAGTAGCGAGTTTATAGCAATTATACATCATTACCTTGTTGCTTGGATGAGAATTGGGGGGGGGGGATTTCATAAAAATCCGAACAGGGGCGAACAGAGGATTCCTGCTCGTGTTTTAGCAGGGGACCTGCCCGCCCCGGTGGGGGGTTCTGTAGTACAAATGCCCGCCCCGGCGGGGGGGTGTTGTAACAGCAAAAGGATTTTTATTTGCTTATTTGATGCAAGAAGTCTTACACTCCACTTAATTTCAAGAACATACATACTCCCTAAACATATATCAATGTATTTTACAAGGTGTTTAGTAGGTTTGGAATTGAATCCTAACCTTTTTAAATGAAAAGTTAAAAGACGAAAAACATGTTTATAAAACCTTACGCCTTTTTGAATCTAACCCATTGAGCATATGTTTGTAGCTTAGTCTCGTAAATACATATGAAATGTGAACTCAACATACTTTGTATATATAGACTGTTAGACATGACATCTCAACATTTAAGAAACCAATTGAGTCGAAAACTCTATGATTTATATTATGAACTTTGGAAGAATTAGAATAGGATGCGTATGCCTCTAGAGATATTAGACATGTTCACGCATCTAGTTAAGCATTGTTATAAATTATGCAAGCATGTGTAGAAAGAAGTAGTTTGGCAATATTATGTGGTATAATGAATACTATGGCTAGTTGATTGATGTAATGAACTCTTTTAACTTTGAAAGAGGGAAATGTATGAGTAACTTTAATAAAGGGTCAAAACTAGCTTAAAGGTTCTTTATTATGTGAAACAACTTAAAAATACGTAAAGTAAGAGGTATTTTGAAAATACAAAGGATGAGCATGTGGTACAAAGACTTTAAAGGTAAAATCAATGTGAGTTACGCATCTATGAGTTTGAATGTGTGTAGCCTACATGAATTTAGATATGTGTGATGGAAGTACGTGAAAATGCATATCAAGTATATATGACTAATTAATACATATACATACATATATAGGATAACGTAGTTCATTGAAGTGATATTACGCTTTAAGTGGTAATCAACGCTAAAGGCAAGTCTCCTAACTCTCACAACTTTGGATTTTGTGCGAGTTCTCTAACTTCCATTGATTCACATATCGAATACAAGTTATCTAAATTCTCTACATTGTATATTGTATGAGTCTGAGTTATTAACATACTTATATTAAGCAAATGACTATTACTATTCAGAAATCATTTACTTTGACATTATTGCGAGCATTAGACTTATTGTTCTTAAAGTGCATTATAAAAGTTGTCTAAACCTTTGATTCGGTTAGACTGATATCATATGTTAGAAAGCTATCCAAACCAATTGACTTGGTGCAGACTCTTGAAAATCTACTGAGATGAACAACCCTCTTAAAAAGGGGAAATTCTATATTGTCGGGAAACCGACGTGCGCACATAAGTATGATTAAATGTTATGCATAACGTAGGGTACCTTAGGCTGATCACCTGTTGTACTCGTTTATCTTGGATTGCAGTATAATACTGTTAATTCTAGTAAGAGTTCTGAGTCTTTAACGACTGCTCGGTGTTCATTCTTATTGAACCTCGAAATAATTAAACCTTGAAATATTATTTATATCCTTCAATCTTTAGTGACATTTATCAAACACTTTTGATATTTCTTGATATCCTTGAACTACCATTTACTGTTATATATACCCTTGTAGATTCAAATGCTATAACTGTACATTGTCTTTGCTATATTACTTGCTAGGCAAACTTGTTGCTCATTCTTGCTTCCCTAAAAACATTACAGTTAAGGTAGAGCAAGGCGGTACCTCGGGAAAGGACAAGGGGAAGGGCAAGGCTATGGAGTAGCTTAGTTCTTTAAGAGTATTAGTATTATTATTTCTATGCGTATTATGATGTATTAAGGATGATTAATTATGTTTAAGTTTAATCACTAGATTGTTGTAGTAATGGTTACGGAACCTTGGGACGCGAATATTTATATTATATCAATGTAAATTATTCTATTATTTCCGTTGATGATGATTTTCGTGTGATGTTAGAATTAGCACGTGGCGAACCAAATTCGAGATACGAGTGTCTGAATTTGGGGGCGTCACAGCAAATATCCGCCTTTTTTGTCGAACTGGCTTCTTTGATAGATCCACATCCAAACAGTTCTCAGCAATCTTTCGACTGATTTCAGGCATGTCTTTTGGTTCCCATGCGAAAATATCTGCATAACAGCGAAGAAGTTCCATAAGATTGGTCCAGAGAGGTTCTGGCAGACCCAAACCTATCTTCACTGTTTTATCCGGCTTGCCAATAATCAGCTCAATCTCCTCCGTCTCACCTGCCGGTATGACCAATGGCTCCGAACTGCTTTCAATAAAGGGCTCAATCTCTATCGCCATGGTCTGCTTCTACTTACTGACGCCTACCCCCGAAGCAATTACATCATTCCTATAACAGCGTCTGGCCAGATCCAAGTCCCCTGCTACCTCTCCGACCCCATGAGCTGTTGGGAACTTAATCTTAAAATGAGGAATGGAAGTCATAGCTTGGAGAGCTGTCAGAGTAGGTCTACCCAGTATGGCGTTGTAACCCAAATCTACATGCACATCATAAAATTTACACGTTATTTCTACCTGTCGAGGAGCTGTGCCGAAGATCACTGATAGTTCAATAGTGCCTGCAACTTTGACCGGATCATTGCTAAAACCATATAAGGGGGCCTCCTGCCCAACTTCCATCTTTCGCCCATCAAGATGCATCCTCTGATAAGCATGGGCATACAAAATGTCAACAGAGGAAACATTATCAATCATCATCCGCTTCATGTCCATCGAACCCACTTTAGCGGTTACCACCAATGCTCCCTCATGAGGCTCGATAAGCTCCGAAGGATAATCCTCATCAATGAATGCTATGATTGTCCCAGGAAATGGTTTGTCAATCTTCAGGATGACACCCGCTACGGATATAACCGAGTCCAGATAACTCCGTCTCTTCTTACCCACTAACTTTCCTGTTGTCCCACCAGTAATCACATCCACGACATGCCTGGGTGGTTGATTTGGAGCAGGTTGTATATGTAGAACTGGTTGAACCACTTGAATAGTATGGTCATCATTTCACTGCTCTTGCTATTGATCCCTTCCGGCCACATACTGAACCAACACACTGCTCTGAACCTTCCTCTCAACAAAGTCTTTCAGACTACAACATTCATTTGTATCGTGACCTGTGGCTTGATGATAGCCACAAAATTTTTGAGTATTGCCCTGTCAAGGTTTAATATTGTCATGAGGTGGTTTATAGTATGCCTGATTTCTGATCTGATCCAGTATTACCGATCTATCCGTGTTCAACTTGGTGTATACCCTATTAACCTTCTGAGCAGAAGCAGGTGGACGACTCCCTCTTTGTCGCTAATTATTATTATATTTCTTTGAACTGCCCTCTGGCCGATCATTATTTCCCCCACTCTTCTTCTGGTCACCTTCGGTTTTGATTTTTGTCTCCTTTATCTTATCCGAAGAAGGACGCTTTAAGCTATTCATAGCTTCTTCCACCACAATATAACCTTCGGCCTTATCAAAGGCTTCGGACAAGCTCTTCGGATGGTGAAACATCAACTTCTTCACCAATTTCTCTGACTTTACCAGATCTAAGCCATTTTGGAATAACCCAACAGCTTGCAGATCGTTGAGGTCTGCCACTTGGCCAACTGCCTCCCTGAACCGCTTCACATACTGAACCAAGGACTCATTCGAGAACTGACGGACCTGTGCCAAAGAACCTGTAGGCTTTCCTCTCCTTCTATTGCTCCCAAAACGAGCATGAAATTTGTCACATAGTTCTGACCACGATGAGATAGAATCTGCAGGCAAAGTCCCCATCCACTGCCTCACATCTTTCCTCAACGTTGTAACAAACGTATGACACTTAGCAGCATCAATGAAATCATTGTAATCCAATAATCGGTCGAAAGCCTAGCTATGGTCGTAAGGATCCTCTGATCCATCATAACTCTCTATATGGGGCAACTTTTTAGTAGGATCTGCCTTTTCTTTAAGAATATCTGAGGAAAACGGAGACGCCTTTTTCCCCGGAGTATCCTTCACTTGCTGAACTTCAGTCAACTACTTTTTAAGGTCTTTTAACTCCTTAACCAAAAAGTCTACACCCTCCGGTTTTGATGAAACTTCTTTCTCCAGAGATACCTTCTTCTTCTGAGTAGATCTAATTCTTCCCTCAAAGACTACTGCTCTCGATGGACTCCTGGATCTACTTCTACGAGTGGCTCTGTCGTCACGATGAGAATATTCAATTCGATGCGCTTTCTTTGCAGTTTCTGGAATATTCTCCCTTGATCTATTCCTTCGTTTACCATCACCATGACCCCGAGAACCAATAAGATGAAGTGACTTCTTCGATGCTTCAGGGGTTTTACTTCTAGATCTTCTTCGAGTCTGAGGATGGCCTTGAGATACATGTTCGAAATGTTCTGGCTCCTTCCCTTATCGCCGTTGTACATCTCTGGACTTACTACGCCTTTCTGATTGCACATAAATGGACGACTCATCCTTTAATTTGGCTATCCGAAGCATTTGTTCGGCTATGTCCTCTCTCTATTTCAGAAGAACTTCTAAGGCCTTATCCGCTTCGTCTACCATCTTTGCCAACCTGACAACTTTGTCATCTCGACCACTTCAGTGATGGGTTCTAGGCGAAGTGCCTTCTACATTCTTTCGATCACGCTTTCTACCCTTCTCGGCACCAAAGACCAATCTTCGTTTGGTTTCACCATGAGCTCTCAAACGAGAACCCCCGGAATCATGCTTAGAAGCAGTGCTATCATGAGCACTCTTTGAAGGACTCATACGATCCTTAGTAGAAATATGTTGAACAGACGGGCTCACATCCTTCGGCTATCCTTCTGGTGTATCTGCTCTACTCCTCATCATCACGTATAATGTAGAAAAAATAAATATTTGTGATTGAAAACTCTTGAACACTAGAACTCAGCCCTCCTTCTAGCGCTAATGTTAACGCCAAGATCTTCTGTCACGTCCCAATCACGTAAGACGTCCTGATCCTGCACAGTAAACACGATCAACACCACAAGCTTGACGGCTTCGACCGTCGGGGGATAGCTCAGGTGTGAGAATCAGTACAGGCTATATCAAGGTTAACAATGGAGGATAAAATATCTAGTGTATTGAGAGAGAGAAATATCAGTTACCTTCACTTGGATGACCTCCTTACTATGATATACCATCAGACCCGGTTTACCGTGCCACCCACTACCTACTGACACCACCCATCCCCACGTCCGGTGACTCACCTGCCACTTCATCACCTTTGTTCACTGCTTTCTACCGCCGGCCGAAAATCATCCCATCCACATTAATGATTTGCAGTCAAAACAGTCAACCATCATCTTTTTCATCATTACAAATCAAAGATGGATATATTTAAATGTATAATGGGTCAGCCCATTGACCCGGTCCAATATTATAAAGACATAACAAAGATAATGAAAGTACTAACCCCAATAACTTTAGGATTCAATAATAACTACCCAATGGACTAATTAAATGAATAAGCCCAATCCATTGGGCCTAATATGTAAAATATCATGACCCAACAGTATGTTTTCTTGTGTGAAGAATTTAATGTGATGTTGCTATTTTTGTTAGCTACTAGATGGCTTGTTAGCATAATTTATTAATTTATTTATGTTGCGAGGACAATTTTTGTTGAATTCTTTTGCTATTAGAAAAACCATAGGTAGCTGGCCTAGAAGATTTTATTAATTAGAGGAACAGAAAGAAGGGAGGGAGCATAAATATGACAAAAGTAGATGTCATATGGTAGTAAGAAACAAATATAATCCGATTATAAAGAGACTTAAGAATTAAGATACAGGGGGATTCAAGAATTTTTGTATGTGGTATTTCCTCAATTAGACAATGGTTTTGTTTTTATTATTTTTCCAGTTCTACCATTGTTTCCAACAATGTCCCTATTTTTACAATATACCTTTTTATTTTTTTTATCTTAGGTAAAAATTATTATTAATTTTGTTATAGTGTTTTCTGAATTCTACCCGACAAACTTTTCATCACAAAGATGATGCCAACAAGATGTTTCTCGAAAAGAGCATTTTCTAGCTCTCTTTCAGCACATAACAAAGATCATATATTTTATCATTTTTGTGTGTATAATATGTTATCCGTAATATATAGTATTATTTAATATATATATATATATATATATATATATATATATATATATATAATAAAATTTAAGCAAACCTAGATAACTCTGCGAACTTCACCTCGTATTGGGAAAATGTAATGTTGTTTTGTTCTAGTCTAATAAACTTTACCTCCTTCATATGGTGAATACTTTCAGGAAAATACTTGTCGTTGAAAAAATTTTGAAACGTTTCCCAAGACATGCTGAGTGCGGCAGGCTGGGTACGTTTTACAGACTCCCACCAGTATTCTGCCTCGCCACGGAATTCTCTACAACTTTGTAAGTTTAAATTTTTCCAAATTCCAAACAAAAATTGACTGAAATCCACATACGGACGATTTTACAAGCTATAATCAAATTCCAGTCAAGAAATGGGGCCCACCAACACACAAAACATGTGTTAATTATTTTTAATAACAAAAACATTCGTCCTCCTCATTTATTCATATATCCCACATTCACTGTAAAAATATCACCATTATTATATTATTATAATATAATAATAAATTATTTTATCAGAAAAGATAAAATATCAATTTTCAACAATTGTCACCTTTCTAAAAATTCCTCCATTTATATCCACATAAAAAAATATTTTCTTTTTCATATAAATCAATAATTAATTATTCACAAATAATATTACAGAATCATAATAATGACAACCAAGTCGTTCTCAGGAAAAAGGGGGCTTTTCAATAAGGATTTTTCCTTACTGGCGCGGAATTAGGTGACCAAACCTCTCCTTAGACAGAACTTTTTAGACATTGCCAATAATGTTATCTAGAAATATTATTAAAATAATATAAATCATTGATCTGATAATGGAAAATACTGTGTAGTGACAATTATTAAAATAACAATAATATAAAATATCAACGTAGCAATTATTGAATCAATAAAATAAAATATTGAACAGTAATTACTGTAACAATTATTGAGTAGTGTCTTCTTACGTAAGAATCAATAATTGGTGCAATACCGTGTGCTACTGTGCAACAACGCGTATTACTGTGTTTTAACCACCGGGTATTCCAACAGTATTAACGGTAACAACTACGCCGTTATTTATAAACAACATATACTTGTCATTTTCTTCATCCAATCGATTTCCGTTATGGGGCCCACACAAGGCTGCGTCGTCGTATGAATATTCCCCGACAGTAAGAATATTTCACGACCAAACGAATATTTCCCGACAATAATGAATATTTTATAACCACTTACTTATTTGAAATATTTGTGCATTTTACCCATAACTAACCACATTAATCAATTCAACCCTTACTATTTCAAAATAATAAATAGAGAAATTCAATTTCATTTATAATAAGTTGGGGTCTTACAAATGCAAATATTTTCTTCTAGACAATATCCATACCCAAATAAGTTTTCATTACAATTATTCATACACTATTTTATAGAAATAGTGAGGACTGCTAAAACATCTTTCTAGAACCATCACTTCATACCCCGGCTAGATCATGTTATGTTCTCACCTCCTGAGAAGAAAAATGGAACAAAAAGGAAAAGGGTGAGCTCAACTATCCTAGTAAAGAATATTATAACTAAGATAATATACAACAAATTATCATTAGTCTTCAATAGGGAAGAATCTGATAGAATATAATAGACAACAAGTTTTAGATCAACAAATGCAGCGAAAATACTAATCCATTAGAAGAGTCACGTAGAGAATGAGTTCTACTATCTTCTAAGATTTAAAAGTTCATCATCAATATTTTATCCATGTAACAACAATCAATATACATCTTGAATCAAATATTCATCTTTGCACTACAGCCCAAAGATATTAATTTGTATCACCAGTTAGTCATGTTCATCTCAACACCTGTTCATCTTTGCACTACGGGCCAAAGATATTCATCAGTTAATCATTCAACTTTGCACTACAGCCCAAAGATATTCAGTAGCATCATCATTTAACATTGAGGATGATGAAAAATATTTTAAAGAAAACGAATCCAGTGAGACAGAAGGACAAATATCAGAGATTCGTATTACAGTTTATCCAAGATCAATAATACTTCATAATAACTAATTATGAAGCAGAATTCAAAAATAAAGATCAAAACATGGATACAATAAAAGATAGTAACCATAATAGACATCTGGGACAAAAAGGAAAAATTTTATTTTTTGGTGAATAGTGTCGTATTCGTGAATAGTGTCGTATACGTGAATAGTGTCGTATACGTGAATAGTGCCGTATACGTGAATAGTAATCCCGACACAAAAAGTTCTAAATTTGATAAAAAGTTCAGACCAATATTTCAGCATAATGATATTGAAGAAATAATATCATTTACGAAGAAAATAACATCCCTTACCTCAAAATAATGGTACTTAAGAATCGAAATATTGGATATAAAGCTGAAGAAAAGTTGTACCGAACAGTAACTCTCAAAGTATCAAAATACTCACAAAAATACGCTCGATAATCTAGAGAGAAAAAAAACTTGTTTCTGGTGTGATTTTCAATTCTAACTTAAGCGCCTATTTATAGGAAAATGCTAGAACGCCAAAGGAGACTAAATAATAAAATAATAATATTTCTTTTCTTCCATTCTATGCACACTTTGTTGAAAACTCTAGCATGCCAAATCTAAAAAATAATAGCAGCCCACATGTTTATAAAAACAAAAGTCGGTCCCACCCAATATTAATAAAAATCTTTTTATTTTCTGAAACTTCAGTAATTCATAGAAAATAGCTCGTTTATCAGAAAAATACAAATTTTATGCCCATTCAACACGAAATCGAATTCTCTACAACTTTGTAGCTTTGAGTTTTTCTAAATTCCAAACAGAAAATATTCGAAATCCACAAACGAGTGATTTTTAATACCTCCATTCCGACAAAATACTGATATAACACATCAGCATTAATTCCTTTATTTATAACAACATAAACAAATAAATCCATCATTTATATCCACATCAAATAAATATTTCATTATCATATAAATTAATAATTAATTATTCACAAATAATATTACAGAATTACAATTATGACAACCAGACCGTTCCCAGGAAAGAGGGGGCTTTCCAATAAGGATTCCTCCTTACTGGCGCGCAATTAGGTGACCAAACCTCTCCTTGACAAGAACTTTCTAGACATTGCCAATAATGTTATCTAATAATATTATTCAAATAATATGAATTATGGATCTGATAATGGAAAATACTATGTAGTGATAATTATTGAAACAACAATAATATAAAATATCAACGCAGCGATTATTGAATCAATAAAATAAAATATTGAACAGTAACTACTGTAACAATTATTGAGTAGTGCCTTCTTACGTAAGAATCAATAATTCAATAATACTATGCAATACCGTGTGCTACTGTGCAACCACGCGTATTACTGTATTTTAACCACCAGGTAATCCAACAGTTGTAACGGTAACAACTACGCCGTTATTTATAAAAACTCAAACTTTGTCGTTTTCTTCATCCGACAGTTATTCCGTTATGGAGCCCACAAATGACTGTGCCGTCGTACGGATATTCCCGACAAAAAGAATATTCCACGACCAAACAAATATTTCCCGACAAAATGAATATTTTACAACCACTTGCTTATTTTATAAAATTTTCACATTTCACCCATAACCAAAGCATTAGATCAAATTAACACCTTATTAATTTAAAATAATGAATAGAGAAAAATTCGATTTTATTTATAATAAGTTGGGGTCTTACAACCTCCCCTCCTTATAAAATTTCGTCCTCAAAATTGACGTACGTACCTGGTGTTTCGAAAAGGTGAGGGTACCTCGCTTTCATTTCTGATTCCAACTCCCAGGTCATTTCTTCAATAGCATGCTTCCTCTACAAAACCTTAACGTGTGGTATAACCTTGGTGCGTAGGACATGCTCTTTTCTATTCAAGATCTTAATAGGTATCTCCTCGTACATTAAATCTTCGGCTATATCGTCTGGTTCTAACTCAATAATGTGGTTCGGGTCTTTTACATATTTACGAAGCATAGATATGTGAAAAATATTATGAACACGAGACATGCTTAGAGGTAATGCGAGTCTATAGGCCACATTTCCTATTCGGTCAAGAATCTCAAATGGACCAATAAATCTTGGATTGAGCTTTCCTCTCTTCCCAAATCTTGTAACTCCCTTCCATAGAGCAATACGTAACATTACATGATCTGTAATATTAAATTCCACGTCCTTTCATTTTGTCGATCTTGTGAGGTTTTAATACGTTGTCGAATCATTTGAATTTTTTCTGTAGTCATGCGTACCAATTCCGGTCCCAACAAAGTTGCTTCACCCACCTCGTCCCAGCATACTGGAGAACGACACTTTCGTCCATACAACGCCTCAAATAGAGCCATGCCTATACTTGTTTAATAACTGTTGTTGTAGGAGAATTCCACCAATAGTAAATACTTATCCCAACTCCCTTTGAAGTCTAGGACACATAGTCTTAATAGATCTTCAAGAGTTTAAATAGTTCTCTCTGATTGTCCGTCCGTTTGAGGATGGTATGCCGAACTGAATCGTAAATCCGTGCCCATAGCTTTCTGCAAGCTAACCCAAAATTGTGAAGTGAATACATACGAGTACATACGAGCAAGACGTTCAAGGGAATAAGTCTCACGTATAGGCAAGAAATGAGCAGACTTGGTTAATCTATCAACAATAACCCAAATCGCATCTATACCTTGAGAAACATTGGGAAGACCCATAACGAAATCCATAGTAATGTGTTCCCACTACCATTCCAGAATCTCAAGTGGTTGCAATGAATCTTTTGGCACTTGATGCTCTGCCTTTACACGTTGACAAGTTAAACACCTCGAGATAAACTCCGCGATCTCTCTCTTCATATTGTTCCACCAAAATGTATGTCGAATATCATGATACATTTTGGTACTCCCAGGATGGATTGCAAATGGGATGTTGTGTGCCTCCATCATGATTTTATACTTCAAGTCAGAATCGTTAGGAACGCAAAGTCTAGCTTGCATCTGGAATAGCTCCTTCTTGCACCTTCTTCTTTATACGCATCAGCCCCAGGTCCGTAGCTTGAGCATCTTTAATTTTATCGATTAAAGTCGGTTCTACTCATATATTCGCCATCATCATGTGGGTCCTTGGAGTCTTTAATTCTATCTTCATCCTTTGCAAGTCATAAAAAATGGGCCTTTGTGTTGACAATATCGTACTCGTACTCGCATATGATCTTCTACTCAATGCGTCAGCTATTACGTCCGCTTTTCCTGGATGATATTGAATAGTGTGATCGTAATCTTTCAACAGCTCAAGCCAACGTTGTTGCCGCATATTAAGTTCTTTTTGGGTGAAGAAATATTTGAGGCTTTTATGATCCGTATAGATCTCCACTTTCTCCCCATACAGGTAGTGTCTCCAAATTTTCAACGCGAATACGACTGCTGCCAATTCCAGATCATGAATAGGATAATTCCTCTCATATTCTTTGAGTTGTCGTGAGGCATAGGCTATGACTTTCCCATGTTGCATGAAAACACATCCTAACCTTTTGCCTGAAACATCGCTGTAGATAACAAATCCATCTGAACCAAATGGTATTGCCAGAACAGGTGCCGAAATGAGTCTCCTCTTGAGCTCTTGGAAACTCTTCTCGCATTCCTCGCTCCATACAAATTTTGTATCTTTCCAAGTCAGCTGAGTTAATAGAGTAGCAATTCGAGAAAATCCTTCCACGAATCTCTGATAATAACCAGCTAAGCCCAAAAGGATGCATACTTCAGTCACCGACTTCGGTTGCTCCCAATTTTGTATTGCTTCAATCTTCGCCGGGTCAACAGATACTCCATGTTTTGACACCACGTGCCCAAGGAATGCTACTTCCTCAAGCCAGAACTCGCATTTCTTCAGCTTGGCATAAAGCTTGTTTTCACGAAGCCTTTCAAGTATCAGCTTCAAATGGTGCTCATGATCTTCACAACTTTTGGAATAGATGAGGATGTCATCAATAAAGACAACAACGAACTGATCCAAATATTCCTTGAATACTCAGTTCATCATATCCATAAAAGCAGCAGGAGCATTAGTCAATCCAAAAGACATGACTAAGAATTCATAATGCCCGTACCGAGTTCTGAATGCAGTCTTCGAAATATCCTCAGTTTTAATTTTCAGCTGATGATATCCAGAACGAAGATCGATCTTTGAAAAGAATTGTGCTCCTTGTAACTGGTCGAACAGGTTATCAATACGAGGTAGGGGATACCTATTATTGATGGTGACATGGTTTAATTTTCGGTAGTCAATACAAAGTCGCATACTCCCGTCTTCCTTCTTTACGAATAAAACATGAGCACCCCAAGGAGATGTACTAGAACGAATGAAACCGATGTCTAATAACTCCTATAGTTCAATAGGTGACATTCGATATGGGATTTTAGAAATGAATTTTGTACCCGGTTCAAGGTCAATAAAAAATTCAACATCACGTTCTGGGGGTAGACCGGGAAGTTCTTCAGAAAATACATTAGGAAATTCTCTAACAACAGAAATATTATCCAAATCTGACTTGTTTTTATTCAAATCCATAACGTGGGCTAAGAAAGCTTGACATCCGTTTTTCAATAAACGAATAACTTTGTGGTCTGATATGACAGTGACTGATTTTAGTGGTTTAGTTGCTTGAATTCGCATAACAGGTGTGTTAGGAATATGAAAACTAACAACCTTACGAAAACAATCAATTTTGGCATGATGAGTGGTTAACTAATCAATTCCTAAAATCACATCAAAAGCAAGTATCTTTAAAGAGATGAGATCAACAGGTAATGTGATAATGCCAACTTGGATCAAGTAAGATTTATAAACTATAGATGTAACGAAGGTTTCACCCAACGGGGTTTCAATAGATAAGTTAAAGTCCAATTTCTCTGGAGTCAAGTTTAAACGTTGAGCACAAGTAGGAGATAAAAGAATGGGTAGAACCGGTATCTAGTAAGGTATAAACTTTACAAGAATTAAAGATTAGCTTACCCGTGATCACCTCGTTTGGGTTTCTCATATTTTGGCCAGTCACGACAAACGCTCTTCCAGGAACCGCTGATTTCGACTTATCCGGGACAGCCTTTGGACTTACCATCCCCGCTGAACTTGTTTTTTCTATAAAACAATCCTGAGCTATATGACCTTATTTTCCACAATTATAGCATACCTTGGATTGTTGTGGGCAGTTTGGGCTGATATATCCCTCTTTCCCGCATTTGTAACATCTAATTGGCAGTCGTTCTCCTCCCCTAGAATTTGTTGTTGGTGCTGGTGTTGCTGCTGATGTCTTTCCGTCATTGTTGAATCTCCTCTTTCTAAAATTTCCACTTGACTCACCTCTCCTATTATCATGGCCACGATTACCACCCGAGTGGCTTTGTCCGTATTTTTCCCTCCTCGTTGGTTATCATCGTTCTGATGACTGCTGTCACCGGTATGACCCTGGTTGTGGTCCCTCGGTTGAGTATACTCATTATCTCGCTCTAATAATAGAGTCATGTTGACAACATCTAAATACAGAGAAAATTTATGAGAGATAAGGTATTGACGAATCTCGAATTTTTGACCTCTCAGAAACATCTACGTCATACGTTCCTCATTTTCTACCAAATGAGGTGCAAACTTGGATAACTTCGCGAACTTCGCCTCGTACTGAGACATCGTCATGTTGTTCTGTTCCAGTCTAATAAACTCTACCTCCTTCATATGACGAATACTTTCTGGAAAGTACTTGTCATTGAACAGTTTCTAAAATCTTTCCCAAGACATGTTGAGTGCGGCTGGCTGGGTACGCTTCACAGATTCCCACCAGTAATCTCCCTCACCACGGAACATAAAGGTGGCGAATGGAACCTTCTGTTCCTCCGTGCATCCCAAAACATCGAGTATCTTGGTAATTTACTTGACCCATGTTTCTGCCTTAATCGGATCGGGCTTTCCCCAGAAATCTGGTGGTCCCAACTCCTTGAACTACTTGGCTGTGACAGACCGCGCGTTGCTATCACTTCCACCCGTATTTTGTACACGAGTCTCCATTGTATGATTTTGCATGAACTGCAAAAAGCTCCTAAACATTCCATTATTCATCGTTTGCTCGGTGGTGTTGTTTACAGGAGGAATATTGTCTTCCTGCTGCACATTCTCCTGGTTTGTGAATAAAGGTTGTTCCACAGTCTCATACACTCCATTGTTAACGTTCTCAGCAACCATTCTTAAATACTGCCATAAAACAAGGGTTAATTAAACAAATTAACATATCACATAATATCCCTATATTATGACCAACCAACAAATAAGCTTAGATAGGACACACTAGCGAAGGATTTACTCATTTCTCCCCTCCTAGTTTTATTCCCCAATCTCCGCCAGAGACCATATCCCTAAGCTTTGATACCAACTGTGACGCCCCCAAAATAGGTATACAACACCCATTCTGAGTCGCCAAATACATGGTACAAAAAGCAAACTACAACTTCAATAATACAATTGTCGTGCAAAATACGACAACACATACTGTGAGTTTAAATACAAATATTGTCTTCTAGACAATATCCACACCCAAATAAGTCCTCATTACAATTATTCATACACTATTTTACAGAAATAGTGAGGACTGCTAAAACATCTTTCTAGAACCATCACTCCATACCCCGACTAGATCATGCTATGTTCTCACCTCCTGAGAAGAAAAATGGAACAAAAAGGAAAAGGGTGAGCTCAACTAGCCCAGTAAAGAATATTATGACTAAGATAATATACAACAAATTATCATTAATCTTCAACAGGGAAAAATCTGATAGAATATAATATAAAACCAGTTTTAGATCAACAAATGCAGCGGAAACAGCAATCCATTAGAAGAGTCACGCAGAGAATGAGTTCTACTATCTTCTAAGATTTAAAAGTTCATCATCAATATTTTATCCCTGTAACAACAATCATTATACATCTTTAATCAAATATTCATATTTGCACTACATGCCAAAGATATTCATTTGTATCACCAGTTGGTCATGTCCATCTCAACACCTGTTCATCTTTGCACTACGGGCCAAAGATATTCATCAGTTAATTACTCATCTTTGCACTACAGGCCAAAGATATTCAGTAACATCATCATTTAAGACTGAGGATGATGAAAAATATTTTAAAAAAAACGAATTCAGTGAGACAGAAGGACAAATATTAAGGATTCGTATAACAGTTTATCCGAGATCAATAATACTTCATAATAACTAATTGTGAAGCAGAATTCAAAAATAAAGATCAAAACATGGATACAATCAAAGATAGTAGCCATAATAGATATCTGGAACAAAAAGAAAAATTTTCATTTTTCGGTGAATAGTGTCGTATTCGTGAATAGTGCCGTATACGTGAATAGTAACCCCAACACAAAAAGTTTCAAATTTGATAAAAAGTTCAGACCAATATTTTAGCGTAATGATATTGAAGAAATAATATCATTTACGAAGAAAATAACATCATTTACCTCAAAATAATGGTACTTCTGATCGAAATATCGGATATAAAGTCAAAGGAAACTTGTACCGAACAGCAACTCTCAAAGTATCAAAATACTCACAAAAATACGCTCGATAATCTAGAGAGAAAGAAAACTTATTTCTGGTGTGATTTTTAATTCTAACTTAAGCACCTATTTATAGAAAAATGCTAGAACGCCAAAGGAGACTAAATAATAAAATAATAATATTTCTTTTCTTCCATTCTACGCACACTTTGTTGAAAACTCTAGCATGCCAAATCTGAAAAATAATAACAGCCCACATGTTTATAAAAACAAAAGTGGGTCCCACCAAATATTAATAAAAATTATTTTATTTTTTGAAACTTCAGTAATTCATAGAAAATAGTCCGTTTATCAGAAAAATATGAAATTTATGTCCATTCCACACAAAATTGAATTCTCTACAACTTTGTAGCTTTGAATTTTTTCAAATTCCAAACAGAAAATATCTGAAATCCACAAACGAGTGATTTTTAATACCTCTTTTCTGACAAAATACTGATATAACACCTCAGTATTAATTCCTTCATTTATAACAACATAAACAAATAAATCTATCATTTATATCCACATCAAATAAATATTTCCTTATCATATAAATTAATAATTAATTATTCACAAATAATATTACAGAATCACAATTATGACAACCAGACCGTTCCCAGGAAAGAGGGGGCTTTCCAATAAGAATTTCTTATTACTGGCGCGCAATTAGGTGACCAAATCTCTCCTTGACAGAACTTTCTAGACATTTCCAATAATGTTATCTAATAATATTATTCAAATAATATGAATTATGGATCTGATAATGGGAAATACTATGCAGTGACAATTATTGAAACAACAATAATATAAAATATCAACGCATCAATTATTGAATCAATAAAATAAAATATTGAACAGTAACTATTGTAACAATTATTGAGTAGTGCCTTCTTACGTAAGAATTAATAATTCAATAATAATGTGTAATATCGTGTGCTACTGTGCAACCACGCATATTACTGTATTTTAACCACTAAGTAATCCAACAGTGTTAACGGTAACAACTACGCCGTTATTTAGAAAAACTCAAACTTTGTCATTTTCTTTATCCGACAGTTATTTCGTTATGGAGCCCACAAATGACTGCGCCGTCGTACGGATATTTCCGACAAAAAGAATATTCCACGACCAAACGAATATTCCCCGACAAAATGAATATTTTACAACCACTTGCTTATTTTATAAAATTTTCACATTTCACCCATAACCAAAGCATTATATCAAATTAACACCTTATTAATTTAGAATAATGTATAAAGGAAAATTTCATTTTATTTATAATAAGTTGGGGTCTTACAGTTTTAGTGCGCCCAGATAGATTAATTTATAGAATGTGTAGGCAGTTTATTACCGTTGGGCGCAGTCAAAACTACTTAGTATTGATAATAACTTAAAACAAAATCTGATAATATATTAAACAGATTTTGTCCAAAAAATTATATATCATGACCCACCCACCCGCCCGAGCCCGACCAGATGGACGGCGGCGGCGGCGCGCGTGTGGATTTGAACCAAGCCTTGGCTAGGTCCTCTCCCTTCTACAAAAGTGGGGTGCCCCTTGGGGCGCTTCCCATTGAGCAAACATCCCATAAATATGTTCTTCATTTTTCCCTCTAATGCCCTATATGGGACTTTTGCAATTTACAACATTTCAAGTAGAGTCAATTTTCTCATTCAATTCTTAATGGATTTGAACACATAAATATACCAAGTTATACTTCTCACGAAGGAGAACACATTGGTGCAAAGACCCGGCATATCCGGCGTGTGGGTCCCATATTAAATTAACCCTCAAAATGCTTAAATATTTATATTGTCAAATCCATTTCCAACAATCCCCCACATGAATGTAAAATTGGCTTTACAACATAGAGAAAGAAAAAAAAATGTTATGAATACGCAGACACTAGTTTGAGTACATAAGAAAAGATACTTCGTCGGGTTAAGTGGCCTAATGGCTTTGAACTTGCCCTAGTAAAGTCTATCGGATTTACTCAACTAATCAGTAAACTTGATGTCTTTGAACTGTCAGTTTTTCAAGTAAACATAGACAATAGAATTCAAAAAATATCTTTTCAGACATAGTTGGTTCTCACATTTGTGTATATTTTGGCCTTGAAACACCTCTTGGTTCAGTGAGTATATTAGAAAATTCAGCCTTCAAAATTCTCACAGAAGTGGCCCCCTTCTTACTCACGTAGGTGACTTCTATCAAGAGTATCCTGCAACACTCCACTTGAACGTATTTCAAGATATAAAATTCATTAAAAGCGTAACTTATCCTAATTCTAGCGGCAGATGTGCACTGTTTCATTATAGGAATGGTTAGGAATAAATATCTCCTAAGTGCTTTACTGAGTACTACATAGTTAGGTTTGCCCATTGAACCTAGATCTTGGGATCTCCAGTCAGCTAGGTTGGGTTGCCACTATGACGACTCTTATTTAAACAGTAGGCTTTAAACCTATTCCCTTCGATGATCTTTCCACTTGCTCTCTTGTTAAACCTTTCATAAGCAGATCCGTAATATTATCTTTTGACTTTACATAACCAATTGAGATAATTCCATTTGAGAGCAATTGTCTAACGGTATTATGTCTTCGTCTTATATGGCGTGACTTACCGTTATATAAATGACTCTGTGCTCTTTCAATTGCTGATTGGCTATCACAGTGAATACATATAGCTGGCACAGGTCTTGACCAATTTGGAATATCCTCTAAGAAATTACGAAGCCACTCAACTTTTTCTCCAGCTTTGTCTAAAGCAATGAATTCTGATTCCATTGTAGATCTAGCAATACAAGTTTGTTTTGAGGATTTCCAAGATACTGCTTCACCTCCAAGGGTAAAGACATATCAACTTGTGGATTTTGAGTTTTTATTATCAGATATCCAATTAGCATCACTATATCCTTCCAATACTGCGGGATATCTTGTATAGTGCAGTCCATATTTTTGAGTATATTTTAAATATCCCAAAACTCTCAAAATAGCTTTCTAGTGATCTTTACCTGGATTGCTATCACCTTCATTTTTAGCTAGATGAAGATTTATATCAACTGGGGTCTTATTTAGAATTATATTATATTTCTTAAATTTTTCAAGTATTTTTTCAATATAATGAGTTTGAGATAATATAATTCTATCAGATGTTCTAGAAATCTTGATTCCTAATATTATATCAGCAACCCCCAAGTCTTTCATGTCAAACCTATTTGACAACATACGTTTGGTAGAGTTGATAACTTCATTGTTGCTACCCATAATTAACATATCATCCACATAAAGACAAACAATGAAATATTCCTTTTGAGTGCTTTTGACATAAACACATTTGTCACACTCATTGATTTTAAATCCATTTGATAACATAACATTATCAAATTTCTCATGCCATTGTTTTCGTGCTTATTTTAATCCATACAAGGATTTAACAAGTTTGCATACTTTCCTCTCTTGTCCAGGAGCTATGAAACCTTCAGGTTGTTCCATATATATTTCTTCATCTAATTCACCATTTAAGAATGCAGTCTTTACATCCATTTGATGTATTTCAAGTCTATTTAAAGATGCTATTGCTATTAGCATTCGAATAGATGTAATTCTTGTAACAAGTGAATAAGTGTCAAAATAATCCAATCCTTCCTTTTGTATATAGCCTTTAACAACAAGCCTTGCTTTATATTTATCAATTGAACCATCAGCTTTCATCTTCTTTTTGAAGATCCACTTATACCCTAAGGGTTTGGAATCAGGTGGAAGGTCCACCAATTTCCATGTATGATTTTGCATAATGGACTCAATTTCACTATTAATTGCTTCTTTCTAATGAGAAGCATCTGGAGAAGATATTACTTCCTTATACGTTTGAGGATCATTTTCTAACAAAAATGTTAGAAAATTCGGACCAAAAGACTTTGAAGTCCTTGCTCTTTTGCTACGTCTAGGTTCATCCAATACAGACTCTTTGTCTATATTTACAGGATTATTACTAGTAGCATCAAAAGATTTTTTGTTTGAATTTGAATCATTATTTATATTATATGGAAACATATTTTCAAAAAATGATGCATCTCTTGATTCAATAAAAGTATTAACATGAATATCAGAAATTTCAGATTTATAAACAAGAAAGCGATAAGCATTACTGTTATTTGCATAACCAATGAATGCACAATCAATTGTTTTTGGTCCTATCTTAACCTTTTTAGGTTTAGGAACCATCACTTTTGCTAGACACCCCCACACTCTTAAGTATTTATAGCAAGGTCTATGACCTTTCCATAATTCATAAGGTGTTTTGTGAGTTTTCTTATGTGGTACTTTGTTAAGAATATAATTTGCAAAAAGCAAAGCTTCCCCCCACAAATTTTGGGGTGCTCCAAAGCTAGTTAACATAGCATTCAACATTTCTTTCAATGTTCGGTTCTTGCGTTCAGCAATACCATTAGATTGAGGTGAATAAGGAGCGATAGTTTGGTGAATAATACCATGAGTAGAGCAAATCTCTTCAAATGGTGATTCATATTCACCACCTCTATCGCTTCTTATTGCTTTAATCTTTTTGCTAAGTTGATTTTCAACTTCATTTTTATAAAGTTGAAACATTTATATAGCCTCATCTTTGCTTCTTAACAAATATGCATAACAATATCTTGTGCAATCATCAATAAAGGTTATGAAATATTTTTTCCCACATCTTGTTTGCACAAACTTTAAGTCACATATATCAGTGTGAATTAAATCTAGAGGTTCAGTTTTCCTTTTAACAAAATGAAAAGGTAATCTTGTCATTTTTGATTGCACACAAATTTCACATTTATATTTTTGATTAATATCAAATTTAGGCAAGAATTCTAAATTAATTAATCTATGCAAAGTATTATAATTAACATGTCCTAATCTAGCATGCCATATATTTGAAGATTCTAACAAGTAAGCAGAAGAATTAATGTTATTATTATCAATAGACTTCGGTACAACAGTCATAACATTAATCTTAAAGAGCCCATCAGTCATATAGCCCTTTCCCACAAATATATCATTTTTAGTAAGTAAAAATTTATCAGATACAAACACCAACTTGAAGCCATTCTTGCTAAGTAGTGACCCAGAAACTAAATTTTTGCGGATATCTGGCACATGAAGCACTTCGTTCAAAGTCAGTTCTTTGCCAGATGTCATTTTCAGTACAATCTTTCCATGTTCTTGAACCTTTGAACTTGAGGAGTTTCCCATGAAGAGTTGATCATCGTTTTCTACTGGTTTGTAGGTAGAAAACATCCATTTGTTGGAACAAATATGGCGAGTAGACCTAGTGTCCACCCACCATTCTTTGGGGTTTCCTACCAAGTTACATTCAGATATAACTGTACAAAGATTCATGTCTGAAACATTTTCAGAAAGTTTTTCCAGTTCTGTCACATTTGCTTGAGCCTTTTGTTCTTTCTTGAATTTCTTTGGCTTGCGACATTCATTTGATTTATGTCCTGGAATGCCACAGTTGAAGCATTTGCCTTTGAATTTCTTCTTAGCTTTGAAGGTATCTTTGCCTTCACGCTTCCTTTTGTTGTTGTTTTGCCTTTGTTCTACCATATTTGTCTTTGCTTCAATGGAGTTTTTTCTAGTCTTCTTCTCAGATCCTCGATTGTCCTCTTCAATCCTAAGTCGCACAATCAGTTCTTCAAGATTCATTTCTTTATGTTTATGCTTCAAATAATTCTTGAAGTCTTTCCATGATAGTGGAAGTTTCTCAATCATTGCAGCAACTTGGAATGAGTCACTTAATGACATTCCTTCGTAATGAATATCATGTAAAATTACTTGTAATTCTTGCACTTGAGTGATGACTACTTTAGAATCTACCATTTTATAGTCAAGATATCTACTAACAATGAATTTTTTTCATATCAGCATCTTCAGTTTTATATTTCTTGTCTAAAGATTCCCAAAGTTCTTTTGCAGTTTGAATTGTACAATATACATTATATAATGTATTATCTAAACCATTCATCACATAGTTTCTGCAAAAGAAATCCGCATGTTTCCATGCGTCAACAGCAGTCACCTTTTTCTTGTCAGTTTCTCCTTCAACAAGAGTAGGACAGTCCTCTTGTAGAAACCTTGCCATGTTCAACGTGGTGAGATAGAAGAGCATTTTTTGTAGTCAACGCTTGAAATCAGTTCCATTGAACTTTTCAGGCTTTTCTCCATGAGACATATTCACGGCAGGAATGGTGCTAGTAGATGTCATTTCTGTTATACAAGAAGATAATTATTAATAAACAGAAACAAATTTCTGTTGTACAAAGATTTAACAGAATTTTAATAACAAATTTTGTTTGCAGAATTCAAACAACAATTTTGTATTACAAATTCGTATAACACAAATCCAAATTCTGTTTACAAATTCAATTTACACATTTATGTTTAACAGATTTTGCTTCTTTAGTTGGATAGGTTTTGACAATCACATACTATTGCAATTATTGATTTATTACTCCTATAGTATACAATACTATACTCCTTATATAAATTAAAATAATAACAGAATAACAGTATGTTAAAATGCCATTAATTAACATGGAACATACAGAATATATAAATCAATTAACATGTAATATATTAACATGCAAACAAAATAAACTGTTATATTAACATGCAAACAATAACAGAATATTATGTATCATAACATGCAAACAATTTACAGAATACTATATATTAACACAATACTATGTATTCATATTCAACAAAATTTGCAGAAATTTAATGAACAAATTCTGTTTTTACAAAAAACTTGTTTTATAAAACAATTTCCTGTTGAAATAATTAAACTGTAATTTCGATTTTTAAAAGATTTAATATAGATACAAATTACAGAATTATATTAAATAAAACTATAATTACAGAACAAATAAATTTGCTTTAAGATTGTTATCCATAATATATAGTATTATTTAATATATATATATATATATATATATATATATATATATATATATATATATATATATATTATATATAATATAATAATAAAATTTAAACAAAACATAAACAAATTATAAATCTGAGTCTTTTGAATTCACAAAGTCTCCTTAAAGCAAATTTATTCTCTCACTGGTGCTAAGGATTAAATGAATAATTGCTTCCCAAGATAAAACAGATTTCCAGTTCTTAATTAGAAGCACTTCAAAATTAAGAGCACATCGAACCAAAATTTATGTTATGTACTGAACTTATATTAATGATGAACAGGACAGAAAATTACATACTGTTTTAGTGCGCCCATATAGATTAATTTATAGAATGTGTAGGCAGTTTATTACCGTTGGGCGCAGTCAAAACTACGTAGTATTGATAATAACTTAAAACAAATTCTGACCCGCCCGAACGACCGGACAGCGACACGCGGGTTTGAACCAAGCCTTGGCTAGGCCCTCTCCCTTTCACAAAAGTAGGGTGCCCCTTGGGGCACTTCACATTGAGAAAACATCACATATATATGTTCTTCATTTTTTCCTCTAATGCCCTATGTGGGACTTTTTCAATTTACAACATTTCAAGTAGGTAACTTTGGAGTTAATTTTCTCATTCAATTCTTATTGGATTTGAACACATAAATATACCAAGTTATACTCCTCACGAAGGAGAACACATTGGTACAAAGACCCGGCATATCCGGCGTGTGGGTCCCATATTAAATTAACCCTCAAAATGCTTAAATATTTATATTGTCAAACCCATTTCCAACATAATCATGTCCTACTCTTGTTTTGTTAGAACTTTTTGTGATTTCCTCTATGAAATAGGCATTTTTTCAACGATGGTGGGAAGTGCAAAATCTAGTGTTACAAGAAGAGGTGAAAAAGCTAGTCGATGTTGGGCAGTTGGAATTTATGTATGCACTGATCATTTTGCAACTAGTGTTTTATTTTCTTTAAGAATTGATGGCATGAATCAATGTCTAACTAATTATCTGGCTCAGAAATGGTGACTGGTGTATGCATGATGAAGCCGCTACACATTGGATTGATATAATTGATCAAACAACTTTAGATCATTTTGCAATAAAAAGAGCCAATTCAAAAAACCTCCACATGTTGGATGGCAAATTGATCCTTTTGGGCACTCAGCAGTTCAAGCTTACCTACTTGAAGTAAAGGTACATGAGTAATATATTGAAGTTGTTTTGTGGATTAGGTCCAAAACCACATTTAATCTTGTATTGATTATTTTTTCTTAATTTATCTTGTTGTTTGGTTTACATATATTTAATTCCCAACGATACAATAATACCAACAACATCTTCTGTCACAGTATTTGTCATTCTTTAGTTATTGAATCATGCTTTCTCTTTCAGAATCATGACTAGCAATACAATTATTAATATTTAAGATGTTCATATGAACACTTTCATACATTTTGACAAAAGAATTTCACCTATATTCCTTCTTGTTATCTTTTCAAGGTTGGTTTCGAATATGTACATTTTGGACGCATTGATTATCAGGACAGAGCACAGCGCAAGGGCGGTAAGGCAGATAAATCTCTTGAAGTTGTACGGCGTGGGTCTAAAACTTTTGGATCCTCGTCTCACGTTTGAGACTGAAATACTTTTTCTGCATCTAAACTTTCTTTGACTGCCTTCCTTTGTTTACTGTCAGATGTTTGGGTCCTATGCAGAAATTTGCCAACGCATTTCCTGTTCATTATAGTCCACCAAATGGTTTCCATTTTAAAGTGCATGATGACTCTGTTCCTATTCAGATCCCAATGCTATTAAAAATGAGCTTTTCAACCCATTGTTGTGATGTTCTTGTTAACTATTATTTTTCCATCTAACACATGCTAAAACTATAGGATAATCCTCTACTTTTTTTACTACAATGTTGAGGATCGAGTTAATGATTTTATTGATGCTTCAGTGATTCAAGTATATCCAATCTTCTTCATGTTCAAATATATGGGCTTCTAATATTGGGTATTGATATTCCATCCTTGCAAATTTAGGTGCACAATATGCTTAGGGGAGTACTAAGAGAGAGAAGTATTGAGAATAATGCCAAATGCATGTGAACACAATTTCCATGTCTTGTGCATTGATGTATGGCTAAGGAAACAGTCTACTTGCCCAATTTGTCGTCTTTCAGTAGAAGATCCCTTCAAATGAGATATGTAAGGCCAACAACGCTTGAAGTGGCTCCAAAAATCCATACTCCCGAGATTCTGACTGAGTATTCTCAGCAGTGGTTGCTATCGGTTGCTGAGCGGTCTGAAGGCAACAGAAGTAATCAAGGGAATATCGAAGTGGCTTCAGAAAATCTGGAAATTAATCATTCGAGAGTTGCAGAAGCAAGATCAGAAATGAAGTTGTTGAGATGGATTTTTCGTAATACTTTCAGACATGCAATTTATGAGTTTACCTACTAGAAATTACACTGGCAAGATAAAATTTATAGGGAATCGAGCTGCTAAAAATTACAGGTTACTATTTTGTACATACTTTGAATGGAAAATCTAGCAGAGTACAAGTTTAGATTTCCTCATAGTCCTGTTAAGGTTGTAAAGAGATTCATATTTATTGCACATGAAATTGATTTAATCTTGTTTGTATTGGTGGTGGTAGTATTCAATGTTTCAAGTTTGGTTTTCAGTTTGATTTTGTTTTATTCAATCAAATGCATTTCATGTATTCTAATTTTGACAGAAAAAATTGCATTTAATATTTCTAATTTTTGTGAAACTGAACATATCTGATAAAAAGAATCTCAAGAGAAAACAGCGAAAACGCATCTCACACAACTAATCACACAGCAATTTCTACTGTTGTGTGATTAACTTTTATTTCTACTGCTGTGAAGATTCTTAAGATGGTAATTCTGTTGAAACAGATGGTAGTTTCCTTGGTGATTCTTAGTTCAGCTGTACAAGGATCCATAAAATTATATAGAATCCACATGTATGTATAATGAACTGATCCTAAAAATAATGCAGAATTTGCAGTAAACCTGCAGATCCATAAACATCAACTGGTCTAAAATAAAACCTATTCAACTATTACTGAATATCTAACTACTGTTGGATTAAAACATTAGCAACAACACGATTTCACAATAATCACAATCAACTGTACCAGAACTTATTCAACTTGTCATACCAAGAAAACCAGATATTATTAATGTATAAGAAGAGATTAAAACTATAAGAAAAATAAAGTTCACCACTAACACAAAAGAACTATGACAAAATGCATAAGTCAATTAGATATTATTAATTTCTATGGCACTCACACAATATCATTAAGGAATATAATTGTAATTTAGAAAGCAACATGCATGTCTTTAAAATAAAAACAGCTCAACAACATTAAGCAGTTCCAGCTGCTTACTAGAAGACTACTAAAAATTTCTCATATTACACTGAAAGCATGTACTAGACTACCAAATTATGTATTGTCACCTTATATTTCAAAGTGAAAAAAAAACATTTGATAATTGAAACCTTGACAAGTCAATCTCAACGTTCCACATGGCACTGACAAAATGACAACTTAAGTTCGCCTTCCTCATCAGCACCAAGACTCCTCCAAGCAGAGGAATAGAATATAGAGAGAGATAAAACTAATCTTGTATTATGTTTTCTTATCTATGTTTACAATAGAGATGTCCTCTTTATATATGCATATATGATAACAACTAAAGCTAAAATCAAAGAGTCAAATATTCTAAGATGGCATGAATCAAGGAGTCAAATATTCTAAGAAGATAATTGTGGAAATTCAAAAATAATATCTAATCTAATTGCTAATTATTAGCTAGTGCTGATATCCCCCCGCAAGCCATAGGGTAATCTGGAGGATACTTTGAGCTTGTTCCGGTTGTACAAAAAATGGTTGGTTGGTAGTGGTTTGGTGAGAGCGTCAGCAACATTATCTTGAGAGAAAACAAACTAAATAGAGACTTGTTTGTTCGCAACCATTTACGAACAAAGTGGTAATCGATCTCAATGTGTTTCGTACGAGCATGGAAGACAGGATTGGAAGCAAGGTAAGAGGCACTAAGGTTATCACACCACAACATAGGCAAGTGATGAGGGGGCAATCGCAACTCCGTGAGCAGGGAACAAAACCATTTTAGGTCTGCGTCAGCAATGGCTTTATACTCAGACTCTGAAGAAAAACGTGCAACTGTGTGTTGTTTTCGAGAAACCCATGAAATTAAGTTGCTGCCCAAGAAGATTGCATTTCCGGCAGTGGATTTGCAATCATCTATGTTGCCAGCCTAGTCCGCATATGTAAAGGCATGTAGAGTGTGAGAGGCCTTAGCTGAGAAAAATAAACCATAGGACAAAGTGCCTTGTAAGTAGCGCATAATCCGTTTTACTGCAGCCCGGTGGAGAACAGTTGGTTTATGCATAAACTTAAAAACTTTGTTTACAGCGAAGGAGATATCCGGCCGAGTGAGGCTGAGATATTGAAGTGAGTCAACAATTTGCCGATATAGAGTAGAATTGTCAAACAAGGTGCCTGAAGAGGTGGATAATTTATCTGATGGAGACATAGGAGTTAGTTGGGGTTTACAGTGTGACTTAGATGCACGAAGTAGAATATTTTGTATATATTTTTTCTGAGAAAGAAGAAGACCAGCCTCATTTTGTACAACCTCGACACCCAAAAAGTAGTGTAAAGACCCTACGTCTTTGAGAGAGAACTCAGCACCAACAATAATCAGCAGATTAGAAAGAGATTATCTTGAATTACCTGTGATTAAAATATCATCAACATATACAAGGATAAAATAAATGAGTGTTAGAATCATTATAAATGAATAAAGAAGTATCATTTTGAGACTATTAAAAATTGTGAGTCGGAAGAAAGGAGGAGAGACGTGAAAACCAGGCCCTGGGTGCCTATTTTAACCCATATAGTGATCGCTGTAGTTTACACACATAATATGGATGTTTGGCATCAATAAAACCTTACGGTTGCTGCATATAGATAGGCTCTGTTAAAAAACCATTAAGAAAAGCATTGTTCACATCAAGTTGTCGAATGGGCCATTGGTTGCTAACTGCCAAGGATAGAATTAAACGAATGGTCGTCAATTTAATAACCGGACTTAAAGTTTCAAAATAGTCTATCCCAGGTTCCTGATGAAAGCCTTTGGCAACGAGACATGCTTTGTATCAGGCAAGAGAGCCATCAGCGTGGGTCTTAATGCGAAAGACCGACTTATTTTCGACAATATTCATGTGAGGAGATTTAGGCACCAATGTCCAGGTTTGATTTTTGTACAAGGCGGTGAGTTCATCTAGCATTGCTTGAGAGCAAACGGGACTTTGATTTGCTGTTTGGAATGAGGTAGGCTCTGTGGTGAATACGGAGATAGTGTGAGCTTGTTTATGAGAGCGAAGAACCATGGGGTGGATTCGGTGGAAAGACGATGATTGTGTAGTAGAATTACTAGGAGGAGAATGGGATGAAGAAGCTAATGCAGGCATATGAGAGATATCATTAGGAGAAATTTGCAGCGGAGAATTGGAGGAGGAGGATTTGACAAGAGGTGAGAAAGAGTTTGGTGTGGACAGTTGTGAGTTGTACATACATTGGGTGCACAGAGATTGGTGTAGACACTCGATATTTTCTTTTCCTGTTACTAACTATACAGGAGGGTAGAAGCGTATTTTTCACTCCAGAGATAACCCTAGAGGACCACAACATCAATTCCAAACCTCAGAGATAACCCTGAGGATATTCAGAGTGAACAACATGACAACCTCAGAGATAACCCTGGGAAAAACCCGCTACAACTGTGCGAAAATCGGAGATAACCCCGGGAAGGGCAAAATGGTCATTTTGCCAACTCAAATTCACTTCAAACCAAATACATTCATTTCAACTCATATCGCTTCAAAAGAAGTTTCACAAAAATAATATCTCAACTTCCGAACGCAAACTACGCAAAACAGCTCAACGGACTGCCTGACGGAGACCCAGAAATGCTATTTCGATCATGAACCCATCTTCCTGAAATCAAAAAGGGCAAATCCCATGTCATTGCGTAACTCTCGACAAAAACAGTCCGAAGATGGTCTTGTACACCTCGTTTAGATGCTCGGATTGAATTTCTGTAAATTCGAGTGGACATTACAGTACACGAGTGTACGTACTTCGAGACGATGGGACCCGCGGAGCCCGGGGCACCCCGAGCAACCGCATGTGCATCTGCGGCTGCTGTAGGTACACCTGCGGCCATCAGTTCTATATATATGGGGCTTGGGCTAGCCATTTTGAGAGAGAGAGAGAGAGAGGCGAGGAAACCGTGTCCAATTTGCTCTGTACACACCCATATTGATTGTCTCCTCATTTTAAACATTTGTCAGCTCACATATAGCTATATTTTTATCCGGTGAGAGCAGAGTGTTTATCCATATAGAGTCATAGAAGCCTACATTGGCAGCCCACTGTAAGCCTTCTCACATTCTATAAAGCCTTCTTTTTCGTATTAGCACACACTGTTATACACATTGAGAGTCGTGTTGTATGCGTATGCCCGGACTTCGGTCCGTGGTTTTTATTTCTATCTGTATATATATACTTATATATGTATATATTTTATATATGGACTAACATTATCGAGTTATGCCTCGATTGAGCCTAGACTTATGTCTGGAGTGTTTACTTGCTTTATATATATATAACTGTTATCAGACATATCTGATGAGTCTGGATTTTATATTCGGAGCATTTACCTGCTTTTATATATATATATATACTAATATATATATATATATATAATTGTTGTCGGACATATCCGATGAGCCTGGATTTACATCCGGTGCGTTTACTGCTTTTATATATATATATATATATATATATATATATATATATATATATATATATATATATATATATATATATTTACATTCCTATCAGGCCTGGAGTTTACTTCATGGCATTTTACTGTTTTATTTACATTTCGTCTTGCCTGGAGTTTACTTCGTGGCAGTTGATTGCATTTTACTGCTTTATTTACTTTTCTGGTTCCCCATGGAGTTGCTTCGTGGTGGGTGATACCGCTTTTATATATTTACATTTCCTATCCCCCATGGAGTTGCTTCGTGGTGGTTGATCATTTATGTATATATATGTATACATATATATATATATATATATATATATACAGCTTTTATATATATTGCTTACTGCTTTCCATACAAATTGCGGTATAATGTGAGCCTAGGAATTATGTGATCACAGATTCAGTCTACTGAATCTAGATTCGGTTCCCGTGATGAACATTTTTCAGCTGTAAGCAGCTTGTACATTATTTACAGTGTTTGAATTTCCTTGGATGGCTGTCATGCCCATGAGGAGTTCGGCATTGCTGTACATTATTTTCTCGAGAATGCTTCGCATCTCGAAAATAAAAGCAAACAAGCCAAACATTTAATAATAAAATAGAAGTATGAAAAGGTCTCAATTCCTATTGAGCATAGGGTTTGAAAAAACCTCTTTTAAAAAACTTCATTATTATATCTTGTTTAAAACTGAATTTTTTTATAAATTCAAACCCTTAGCATATAGGTGCGAACGAGGCCTCGCACTATTTTCAAATAATTGCACATTGATCCACACACACACACACACACACACACATTCATACAACAGTTTCTTTGAAAAGTGGCGGTCACCGTGGCAACACGGATGTCGGGGGGTGCCTAACACCTTCCCTCCGTATAATCAAGCCCCCGAACTCAAATGAATCTCGGTTTCACAGACTCGTTTAGCAGTGTCATATCACTGGGTCAATGTGCAAACCTTTTCGGTTGCGTTGGTGCAACCAGTTAAAAACACTAACTGGCGACTCTTAAAGTCAGAAAATCGACATTATACAAGTCGGACCTTTTTCACTTATTTTTTCAAACAAATCTCACATTAACATGAGAACACCAAAGAACAAGTAACGAAAAGGGAAAATTAAAAATCCCGACGTCGACAATTGGGATTGATCAGAATGTGGGGATTGAGAACCAGGAGGAGGAAGAGCACGAGCATAAATGTAACTTAAGGGGGGCAGTCTGATGTGGTTGGACGGACGAAGAAAAAGAGGCAGTGTGAGAATATTGCGGAAAAGCAAGCAGTTTTTCACCAAACTGTCCTGATTGAGTCTCATGGTGTCCGGATAGGGTGTCAGACTATCCGCTTTGGTTCTCAGGGTGTCCGGATTGGGTCTCAGGGTGTCCGAATTGTCTGGAGTGCGAAGCAGAGTGACTCAAATGGGTGTTAGGGGGTCTGGATGTAGAAACGAACGGATCATACTGTCCGAATTCTGCAGATTTGAAAGATGATCTAGGAGAAAGAATTGGACTTGATAAGAATAGAGGTGTATGTGGGGGATGAGACTTAGTTGACAAAGGTGACAAAGCCAAAGTATGAGAGTGAGAAAAAAGAAATTGACTCTCTTCAAATCTTGCATGGCGAGCTTGATATTTTTTTTGTGATTTTGGTTCAAAACAATAGTATCCTATGTGAGTAGAACTGTAACCCAAGAAAATGCATGGGAGAGACCGGTATTGAGAGCTATCGTATACACTCCTAAATTAATCTCACTTTCACTTTACAAATTCAAACAATTAGCACAGTAGTAAGTAAGGATCGATCCCACAGAGAGTGATTTGTTTTATATTTATCCTATGATTTCTAATGAAAAGGGAATTTTGAATTAATTATCTAAATTAACAAGAATAAACTAATAAGAATAAACAATGAATAAAAAGTTTCAGTTCTTCAGTTCAATATCACCTTTTTACAACAATAGATTAATAGCGTGTAACATTATTTACCCTTCAATGAAACTAATAGCCCTAGGTAACAACAAGCTCTGCTACCCGAAACTCCCCTTAAATTGTCACTCAATTAAACAAGCTCTTCACAAGATTCTAACAATTATATAACCTAGAACAAGCTCTCTAGATTTAATATAATAGCAGCGTTAAGAACTAGGGAATTAGACTATTCCAAGTAACAAACACATAAGCTCGGATTGTTTAACTTGTCTTCTGATAATCATAGCAATACTCAAAAGCTTGTCCACAATCAGGTATTACTAATTACTACTTGTGATTAGAAACAATATCAATTACACGTAATATTATTCATTGATCTAGCATATGATATTCGTTAACCAACTCAATCCTACAGAAATCAAATCAGTTAAGCCAAATAGCATTCAAAAATTAAATCAGATTATCAAGAATGAATTTCATGTGAGAAAGAATAAATAATGAATACTCAATTAACTATTAATTATAAATAAGGTTCAACATCCCTTAGAACTGAATAAAAAGAACTTAGTTCATGTCTTCAATCCTCCAATATTGTAGATGAGAGAATGTAGTAGATGATTCAATGAATAAAACCCTGACTATCATCCTCTATTTATAGTGCTAGACAAAGTCCTAAATCTTATGGGAAGTAGAAATCCAAATCCTAAAATGAATTACAAATCATAACTAGTTTCCATTAAAAAAAAATAGAATCTAATTTGGAAATAAATCTTAGTATAAAGTAAATCCTAAAGCTAATAGAAATAATAATCCCACTCCATTTTGAAATCTGCCAAAATATGTGATTAGAAACTTTCCAAAATTCCAAGATTTTCTAATTTTCGCGCTCAAATTCGCTGGGGCGAATTTCCATTTTCTGTTGTGACGTCTTTTGGTAAAATGAGCATAAATTTTGATCTGGGAGGAGTTACGAGGCCTGCTACCTATCACTACGAAGATATCAACGAGATCTACAACTTTCAGTCTTTGAGATTTGACCGATTCTGGCTGCATCAAGGTTAAAATCGAGCTCCAAGTGACTGTTGTGCAAATTCCAACTTCCAAACTTCGAGGTTCAACTTTCGTCTGGTAAAAAGATCATAACTTTTTCATATGAACTCCGATTGTGACAATTCAAGATGTTTCGAAAAGCTAAGGAAGAGCTCTACAATAAAACTAAACATAAAGGAATCAAAATAAATGAATAATATGCACTCATCAGGTATTCAAATTTGTGTTTATTGTATGGCCTTAAGAAGGGAAAACATAAACACCCAAAAATTTTCAAAAAATTGTAATTTGGTGGCTTGGAAAATATTTTTTGAAAAGGAGAAAGATTGTGGTTAACTGAAGATGGCATGCGATTTATTAGATAAGTTGCACATTCAAAGGCATAGTCCCAAAAAATCCCTGGAACTGAGGCTTGAGCCAATAATGTTAAGCCAGTTTCAATGACATAACGGTGTCATCTCTCAACGAGCCCATTTTGAGGTGAAGTATGTGGATATAAAATACGATGGATGATGCCATTTTGAGAAAAATGAGACTTAAGTGGTAAAAAAATCCTTAGCACCATCAGTTTGAAAGTATTTAATTTTGGAGTGAAAAAGGTGTTCTACCGTGGATTGAAATTGCAGAAATTTAGAGGAAACCTCACTGCGCAACTTAATAAAATAAATCCAAGAGAATTTTGTGTAAGCATCGATAAAAAGTGCATAATATTTATTTCTATGCAAAGAGGTGAAGGGAGCAGGACCCCAAACATCACAAATTATTAATTCAAGAACATGTTGGGCAAAAAAGGAACTACTATTAAGAGGAAATCTACAGGCCTTGCCCATATGACATGCCATACAGACAGAAGAACCTTTATTAGATGACACACCTAGACTATGTTTGGAAATAATATGACAAAGAACACGTTCATGAGGATGACCCAGACGTTGATGCCAATCGAATAGAGTGAACTTGGATGCAGAAAGGGCATGAAATGAGCGAGGAATTTGTAGAGTATAGAGGCTATCCTTAGTTGGGCCGCTGAGAAGCGTTTTTTGCGAGACGGGATCCTTAACATGAAAACAAGATGGGTGAAATTCAAAATAGACATTATTATCTCGACAAAACTTATTGACAGATAACAATTTTTTTGAAGCAGATGGAACATGCAAAATTTGAGAAAGATGAAATTTTTTATTTTTGGAATTAAATGTGGTGGAACAAAGATTATTTATAGGAGCAATATTACCATTGTCAACTTGAAGATGATCCAATCCATTGTACTCATCAACATGATTGATACCCGCTAAGTCTGGTGTAACATGATAATTAGCACCTGTATCAAGATACCATTGGAGAGAAGAGAGGGATGGTGATGACAGGTTGGAGGAATTGATGGGTGTAGTGGCAATAAATTTAGCAGCTAGAGGCGAGGAGATAGGAGGCGGACCAAGGAGACCTACAGAAGTTGAGGATTGAGGGCAAAAATAACACACGTACGAGTCATGATTGGAGCCTCCACAAAACACACAGCGTGGACGAATAAAATTGGAGGAATACGGAGGGATAGGTGGGCAAAAATTTCCTCACCAATGACCTCAGGTACCACGACCGCGACCACGATGGTTGTTGAAGCGTGGAGCATTGGTTGGGAAACGTTGGACATTATTGGTCGATGGTGCAGAGGGAGAATCAACTAAAATATTTGGTTCGATAATGAACTCGTGGCTGAGACATTTGCTGAGTACCACAGAGAATGACAAAGGAGTATCAAGCATAGAGAGAGAGGATTTGAGGGACGCAAATTCAGCACGAAGACCTTTTAAAATAGCAACTAGGAAATCAGATTGAGAGACGTGCAGAGGCTAATAATTCATCAAAAATTCATTTTAGATGATGAAGATAGGCACTTAGAGTTTCATCATGTTTTGTGGAGAATGCAGTTCCATGGAGAGGCGAAGCATACGTGTGTTGAAAGGACTGGCAAACGCTACAGAGAGGGTGGACCAGAGTTCAGTAGATGGAGTGAGTCTGATTGCAAGGGGTACCACATCTTCACTAAGGGAGGAGATGAGTAGACTCATAAGAAGTTTGTCCTGTGTATCCCATGTTTGTGCCGATGGGTTAGAAATAGGAGAAGTTGTAGAAGTAGTGGAGGAAGGACTAGATGACAGAAAAGATGGAGGACGGGCGAACTCGCCGGTGACATAACCAAATAAATTGTGGCCTTTCAAGTATGTATCAATTTGTGTATGCTATAAGAGATAGTTGGAAGAATTTAATTTTTGTATGATATAGTGATGGGCTTGATGTAGACACTCAAAATTTTCTACACACCTGTTACAAACATTGCAGGAGGGCAAATTCGTCTTTCTGAGATAACCCTGAAAGACAGCTCACATCCATTTCGGATACTACCAGAAGTTTAGTCTCAAACCCGGAACACACACCAGGAGTATCAATTCCAACCTCAGAGATAACCCTAAGTTTCGTCCTTGGAGATAACCCCAAGGAGTGTTGTTGCAGTTCCGGTTATAACCTCGAAAATGCTTGTTTCAAATGAATGCAATCAGCTTTAATCTCAGACCTCCCTTCGAGGCACTCATATCAAAGACCTGGAGCTAACACCGGGAAGACAGGCACAGTTACAGATGACCTTGAAGAATTCAAACACTTACAGCAGTCCAATCTCAGATGTAACCCTGAGCAACATCTGCTATCAGCCCAAACCGGAGATAACCCCGATGAAGGGTCAAATTATCATCTTGCCACCTCAACCCCAGCTCGTCGTCTCAACATTTCATTCATACATTTCTATACAACAATGTCCCACAAGAGCCAAGGAGTTCCATTCCCGAGTGACTATTACGCATGGTAGCACACCGGATAGAATTTGAAGCTTGAAGACCATGGGCATGGTCCCCTCTTCCTGACTTCGTACAACCTCTAATCCTATGTCATTGCGTAACACTTGACAAAAGCGATCCGAAGAAGGTCTTATACACCTCGTTCGGATGCTCAGATTGAAGTTCTGCAAGTTCGAGAGGACATCACAGTGCACGAGTGCACGTACTTCGAGATGACCGGACCCGCGGAGCCCCGGGCACCCCGAGCAGCCGCTGGTGCATCTGCGACTGCCATAGGTACACCTGTGGCTCCCCCTCTATAAATAGAGGGCTTGGGGTGGCCATATTAAGAAAGAAAGAGGCGAGAAAGCCATGTCTAATTTGCTCTGTACACACCCCATATTGAGTGCTTTCTCATTTTAAACACTTGTTAACCCACATATAGCTATATTTTACCGACGGGAGCAAAGTGTTTATCCATCTAGAGTCATAGAGGCCTGCCTTGGCAGCCCACTGTAAGCCTTCTCACACTCTATAAAGCCTTTCTCTTCATCTTTGCACACACAATTCTTCACATTGAGAGTCGTGTTGTGTGTGTATGCCCGGACTTCGGTCCGTAGTTTTCATTTCTGTTTGTATATATATATATATACTTATATATGTACATATTTATATATGGACTAACATTATCGAGTTATGCCTCGATTGAGCCTAGACTTATGTCTGGAGCGTTTGCTTGCTTTTATATATATATATATATATATATATATATATATATATATATATATATATATATATATATATAAACTATTGTTAGACTCTGTCTGATGAGCCTGGATTTTACATCCGGAGTGTTTACTTACTTTATATATATATATATATATATATATATATATATATATTTACATTTCTGTCAGGCCTGGAGTTTACTTCGAGGCCTTTTACTACTTTATTTATTTTTAGTCCCGCCTGGAGTTTACTTCGTGGCGGTTGATCATCTTTTACAACTTTATTTACTTTTCTGATCCCCCATGGAGGTGCTTCATGGTGGTTGATCATGTCCATATATATATATATATATATATATATATATATATATATATATATATATATATATATATATATATAACTGCTTACTACTTTTCATATAAATTGCGGCATCACGTGAGCTTAGAAATCATGTGATCACAGATTCAGTTTACTGAATTTAGATTCGGTTCCCATGATGGACATTTTTAGCTGTAAGTAGCTTGTACATTAATTAAAGTGTTTGAATTTTCTTAGATGGCTATCATGCCCATGAGGAGTTCGGCACTGCAGTATATTATTTTCTCGAAGATGCCTCACATCTCGAAAATAAAAGTAAACAAGCCGAACATTTAATAATAAAACGGAAGTATGAAAAGGTCTCAATTACTATTGAGCACAGGGTTTGAAAAACCTCTTTTACACAACTTTATTGCTATATCATGTTTAAAACTGAATTTTTCATAAATTCAAACCCTTTGTATATAGGTGCGAACGAGGCCTCACACTACTTCCAAATAAATTGCACATTGATCCACACACACACACACATTCATATAACAGCTACTTGAAAAGTGGCGGTCACCGTGGCAGCACGGATGTCGGGGGGTCCCTAACACCTTCCCTGTGACAACCCGAATTTTTATAAGTTATTAAAATAAGAATTTAATAATTAAGATTCTTATTATGAGATATTTTGAGTTTGAGTATGTATATATACATGCTATATATTTTGAAATATGTGATCTGGTGTGAAGAGAAATATATATTCATATATTGAGGAAGCGAGGTTTAATAGTTAAGTTAACTATTGGAGAAATTAAATGAATTTTGTAATTAATTTTAAATATTTATTGAGTTAAATAAGTATTTTAAATAATTTATTTATTGAGAAAAAAATAAATAATTTATGGAATTGTGATGCAAGAATTTAAATAATTTAAGGGAGGTTAATTCAGTTTTTGGCCAAACAAGGCCTAATGAATGCTAAGTCTTTAATTTAAATCTATTTTACCAAACAAGGTGTAAGATTTAATGGGTTAATTTTTAGTTAGTTAGCCAAACAAGCCTTATGGCTTTTGAGTTTTAAAAAAAATGATGTCAGTTAAAATTATATTTATATTATATAATTATATATATATATATATATATATATATATATATATATATATATATATATATGGTTATATACACTTTTCCCCACTCTACTCGACCTCGGTTTACAAATGCATCATTAGACTAAAATTTTTTTCATTCGACTCACTGAACTACAATTTGTTTACAAACCGTTACAAATTCTGTTAACTTGTTTGACTTTTAACGGATTGAGTACACATGGCAGATAGACTCTGTATATGTCATATATATATATATATATATATATATATATATATATATATATATATATATATGTCCACGTGGCATGTCATGATGAAAAAAATAAATAAAATACTCAAAAGCCAACAATTAAGACAAGTTAACCAAATAAAACAATAGGAAATAAAGCAACCAAATTAAATCTTTAACTTCACAATTATAAAAGAAAAAAAATTAAAAACTTAAATGTGATATATATATATTGCTAAAAAAAATTAAATTTAAAAGTTAATATACTAATAATAATAATCCATCCATTTCAAAATATTAGATAATGTTATATTTTTAAAATGAACCTAAAATATTTAAAACTTATAAAAAAATATGAATTCATTAATTTTATATAAATACATTTGTAAACATTATACATTAATATATTTTATTATTAATTAAATATTTGTTTACATTAATTTTCTTTAAAATCACCGTTTTCATTAATTAAAAAAATTAAAAGGTAAAATTATAATTTTTATAGTACTAAATTTCCTAAAATTATCTCTAATTCTGTGAAACCAGTATTATACCGTCCGAAAATTGATATTGTCATATTTTAATTATTAAAATACCAATACATCACAATTACAACACCAAAGGAATCATAATGAAAACAGTAGTATTAATTAATTTGTTAAGAAAAACATCTGCATAATCTATTAAATTAATAAAAAAGAATCAAACCCAAACAAATTCATCTGAATCTCTCATCTTCAAACCCAAATAAATTCATCTGAAATTCATCCGAATCTCTCATCTTCAAACCCAAACAAATTCATCTGAGATTGTCATTCAAAAAATAAATACAAAACCATACAAATTTCCAAGCTATGAGTCTCTGATGATACAATTTGGAATTCCCTTAATTTTCATTAGATCTGCAGAAAAAATAGAATAGATCAAGCTATAAACTCAATTCAAAAACCCAAAATCAGAAGAAATTAGCAAAACTATGAACAGGGGAATTAAGAGAGAGAAAATACAAAAAGGGAATAACTTTTTTCACTTTCTTGTTGAGGAAAAACTATGAACAAGGGAATTAGGAGAGAGAAAACTTACCAAAATTGGTCCAGAGTCATCGTCATAAATAGATCCGGAATTTATAGATATAGATCTGATATATATTTGTTCCTTCCTCCCTCATGATCTTCACTTTCTCTCTCATCGCCTTCTCCATTGAAACAAAAGTTGCAGACGAGTTGGGAGAAGTCTCGGTAAGAAGGAGAAGAAGAAGAGAATAATAAGAATAAGAAGAAGGAGAATAACAATAATAATAATAATCCTTCCATTTTAAAATATTAGATAATTTTATATTTTTAAAGTAAAATTAAAATTTTAAAAATTTTAAAAAAATATGAATTAATTAATTTATATAAATATATTTATAAAAAGTATTCATTAATTTATTTTATTATTAATTAATTTAATTTAATTATTTGTTATATATATATTAATTTGATTTATATTTTGTTAATTTATATAAATACATTTGTAAAAATTATTCATTAATTTATTTTTATTATTAATTAATTAATTTAATTTAATTATTTGTTATGTATATTAATTTGATTTATATTTTGTTTAACTATTTGTTATAGAATTAAGTATAATTTAATTTAATAGTTATCCAACTCAGCTTCTCTCTCCTGCCACGTATTGCCACATCATTGTTCAGTTAAATAATTAACGGACATAGACGACAAAATCACTTTTTGTAAATAATATATAGTTCAATGAGTTGACCGTAAAAAATTTCAGTCCAATGATGCATTTGTAAACCGAGGTCGAGTAGAGTGGGGAAAAGTATATATAACCCTATATATATATATATATATATATATATATATATATATATATATATATATATATATATATGTATATGTATATGTTATATTGTTAGTACGTAAGGTTAGAGTTAGAAAGAAAGAACTCAGAAGAGGAAAAAGAGGAGAAGAAGATGGTTGCAGAGAAAAATTTAAAGAGAATTGGGAGAAGTCCAGAGAATTTGAGAAAAGAATTGGGGAAAAGAAAGCTTGATAATCAAAGGATAACCATCATCTTCTAAAACTAAGGTATCATATTATTCTTTTATTTTGTAGTTTTATTCTTTTCCAAAATTCTCTGTAAAACTTTGTGGGAGATGAATTAGTTGTTATATATAGTTTTACATGATAAATTGGTTGTTATAAAGTTGTTTTCATAAGTTTATAGATGAATTAATTCATGTTATGTAATTATTTGTGAATAAAACCATATTACAGTGAATTGGTACGAATATATATATGATTATGGCTTAGTTTAAAGTAAAATTGAGGTTTGATTAGTTGTTTAATATATATATATATATATATATATATATATATATATATATATATATATATATATATATATATATATTGACTATTGAATTCGAAAGAGGATGAATAAACATAAGCATAGTATGTTGAATTAACTGTTTTGGTTGAAAAACAAAATCACAGTGATGATCTTCACTGAAACTTTCAAAAAGTGAAGTTTTTAGCAAAAATAGTGAAAATTAATGGTTGTAATTTGGATGTTTATGTTGTTTAGATGGTTAGAAACGCGTTAGAAAACATTAGATTATGTTTCTGTAAACCTATTACACCTTGGGTAGGTTGGTATGGTTGTTAGAAAGGAGTTTGGAGGCCTAATTTGGCTTTCCGTAGTGTTCTAGAGCACTAAATCGCAAATCGCAGATGGGACCCCTGCCCTGACGGGCCCCCCAGTGCAAAAACCTCGCCCCGGTGGGGAGGGGGAGTAGTCTGCTAAGCCGAATTTTGAAAATAAATTGATAGGACATGTTTTACTAAAACAATCATAACGTTTTCATACAAACTCCGATTGAGATGATTCAAGATGATCCGGAACGAGGACGAATAGAAAAACAACTTTTGTTCTTTAAGTGTTTTAATTTGAGGTCTTTAGGAAGGGTCAAAATAGTCATCGTTGTGACTGTTACGTATTCAAAGGCGATCAGAGGGCGTCGAGCAAGCACATACGCAAGTCTAGTGCTCCCGTCGATGGAATATGTTATTCTAAGTGATATAACATAAAAATGCATGATATTATACATGACATATAAAAATTCCTTGCTCATAATAGAAAGCATTGGCATGACTTAGTATGTGTTTTGAAAAGAAACTTAAAGATTTTGAAAAATAAAACAAACTTTGTGGAAACTTATGTTCTATAAGTTCTGAACTTAGTGGTTTATATAAATGATTGAGTTCAAATATAAATGATCATGATATGGTGTTTATAGTATTTTGTTCATGATAAAACTTGTTAGACCTTGTGTTTGAAAAGTTTTCAAGAGAAACTTGATATAATAAAACTAAGGTGCATACATGCTACATGAGGTAGGTTTTGAACTTGAGAAGACGTTATCATGACTTAGTTACTTATGATAAGAGTTTTAAAAGTTGTCTTATATGTGCTATACTACATCATTAATGATAAAATGATTTCAAAGACCAACTCCATTATCTTTTGTAAACTAAGTATTAAAACGTGAATGATATGTGCACTCAACTAGTCAAGCATGACATAAGTTATTTAAGCATGTTTTAAAAAGTTTGAACTATGATATGTCTATGTAAATGAGATAGATACATGTGAGCATGCTATTAGAGGCCTATTAGTACCAATATATGGTTTAAAAGCTTATAACATCAAATCTTGTTAAAGAAAGTTGTTAAGCCTTATTGATTAAAATAAATCATTATGGAGCTAAGTAATTTGAATGTGAACTTGAAAATAGATCACAACCTATTTGATGTCAAGTACAGATGGTTAAGGTATACTTATACATGCCTAGTTATTCTAAGAGTATGATGAGAAAGTGAAATGAAGGTTTTACAAACCTAAATAGGAAACAATGTAACGTTACTATTATATTAAGAATGTATGAAATATATGACTAATGGATGTGAATCCCTGATTATATAACTGTGTAGGAATACACGAAGTGCAGATAAGCGTTAAGCAGTTAAGTCGTAGTTCATAAACTACGAATCAGGCAAGTCTTTCAGCTCCTATTTGCTATGTGAACTTTATGATTAACTGTTTTAAATCTTTATTGCAAAGAGCATGATGTGTTATATATATGTTGACAATATGAAATGTTAAAGTCAATTTATGACTATGTTGATTGATTAAAGCATGCTGATTGAGTAAGGACTCAATCTTTATACTTGTTCTATGAACTGTAGAATGTATGTTATATGTTGAGCATGTTATTATGTGCTATGTGATGCATGAAAACTGTTAGATTTTGATGGGCTGTCGAGCTAAACCTTACAAATAACCACTTTTGCAGGTTCAAGATTCAAGGTAAAGTTATGTGTTACTTGAAAGACATGAATCAGATGTGATACTTGAAGATTTATACACTTTGGTTGTGTTATTATTATTTGAACCATGTTTAAGGTTCCGAATAATGTATTAATGTTGAATTTTAATATTATTTTGTGATGTAAACTATTATAGTATTAAAATGATTCTGAGATATTTAGATGTAAAGGTTGAAGGTTTTGGGAACGAGGATAGTTTGTAATAGAAAATTTTAATTATTCTACAAATTTCAATGGTTGTATTATCATTTAATGATGTAAAATTAGAGGTTGAATGTATTATTAACGACCGAAGTCGAGAATTAAATTGTATGAATTTTGGGGTCGTTACAGTTAGTATCAAAGCTGTAGGTTATAAACCTTAGGTAAGAGTACCCTAGTCTATAACCTTAGAGAATAAAGGAGAAGATGATAAAGTAGTTAAGAATCAAAAAGTTATATTTAAGTATGGTACAATTGTACTCTTTAATAGTTGATGTATGGTATCTGGTGTGACGCCTCCAAAACAGGTATATATCACCCATCTTGAGTTGCCAAATACATGGTACATAAATCAAATACAAACTTCTTTAATACAACTGTCGTGTAAAAATACGACAAAACATAGTCGAGAGTTTAAACAAGAATATTGCCTTCTAGACAATATCCACTCTCAATGGAGTCCTCATTACATTAATTATCACACTATTTCACAGAATAGTGAGGACTACTAAAACAACCATCTGGACCGTTAATCTGTTCCCCGACCAGTCCCAGCTATATTCTCATTTCCTGAAGAGAACATTGAAAGAAAAAGGTGAGCTCAACTAGCCTAGTAAGAAATATTATGACTAAGATAATGCAGAATAAATTATCCTTAGCCTTCAAAAGTATAACAACTGATAAAATACAATAGACAACAAGTTTTAGATCAACAACTGCAGCGGAAAAAGTAATCCATTAGAAGAGTCAAGTAGAGCATAAAATCTACTATCTTCTATGATTTAAAAAGATTTTCATCAACTTTATCGCTGAGACTCAGCTTAATAAATAAACCACATCATCGAATCATCCCTGCACCACGACCAAGGATATTCATGTAATCATCAAGGGTCATAATTATACCAAATAATCCCTGGTCATAATCATACCAACAACAGTCCATCAATGAACTACAGGCCAATGAGAACTTTCACCACATCATTCGTCACATTACGGTCATGATTATACCGAATAATCCCTTGTCATAATCATACCAAGTCCATCTATGCACGTAAGCCAAAGATGACTTTCATCACAATATAAGCATGAGGATGATGACAATGACATAATAATTCAATAAAACAAGTTCAAGGATAAATTTTAAAGTTTTATAATTTAATTTATCCAGAAATCAATAACGTCCAAACTGTCAACATGATACTGCTTTGTAGAATAAAATTCAAGAATAATATTCATGTACCAAAAATAATTTGGACAGAACAGAGATATATTTTTCAGGTGAATAGTACCCCATGAATAGTACTTCAGGAATAATACCCCGTGAATAGTACCCCGACATGAAAAGTGTCCCGAATACCCGAGTAAATGATACTAGAGTGAATAGTAATCAGGTGAATAGTAACCTGTGAATAGTAACTCGTGAATAGTACTCCGACACAAAAAGTGTCCTGAATATCCGAGTGTATAATACTAGAGTGAATAGTAACCGGGTAAATAATAACCTATGAATAGTAACTCGTAAAAAAAATACCAAAAATGATATTCCATGACGAGTACAAAAGAAATGATATCTCATACGAGTATAAAAGAATAGACAAAACTGCAAATGGATTTTCACCTGTCATGCGGTAATCCACGTACAAAGATCATTTTCACAATTTAATAAAGAATGAATACGAATGATCATTCACCATGCATGCAGTAATCCACATAAACAGGTTATTCCAACAGAATAATAAAGAATGGAATAACAGAAGAATTCACCATGCATGTATTAGTCTGCACAGACAGGTTATTCCAACAGAATAATAAAGAATGGAACCAGGTCATGCGTAATCCGTACAAATAGGATATTCTAACAAAATAATAAAGAATGGAACCAGGTCATGCGTAATCCGCACAGACAGGTTGTTCTAACAGAATAATAAAGAATGGAATAACAACAGAATTCACCAGGCATGCGATAGACCGCACAGATAGGTTATTCCAACAGAATAATAAAGAATAGAATAACAGAAGAATTTTACCATGTACGCGGTTGCAACAACCCAATATTTTCTATAAAATTAAATCATAAATTTTGCGTATAAATTTTTTTTATTTCAAGGATAAGGATTTGTACAAGATAATGTGTATATGTAATTATGTAATAAATAAAAATATATTTATTACATAAATGTTTGCAAATAATTTTATTTTAGAATTATTGATTATTATAAAGCATATTCTTATAATAATTAATTTTATAGTAGAAATATTTTTATTAATTATTTTTCATGAAAATATAATTATATATTATTTAAAGAATATATGAAATGATTTTTAGAATTATTATAATAATTATTTATTTTATTATATGAATTTATGCAAGATTAATTAAGTTAATTGTTTTAACTTAATTAATAATGTTATATGTGAAGAATAAATCAGGTATGGAATCCAAACCCTAATTTTGGATTTTTATCAATGGATAAGAATAATAATATTATATTTTGATTTTTCAGTGCTATAATTATGTACTGTATATTTGTACACTGACAATGGTTGGTCAATTATGGTGTATTATGACCAAACCCAAATTTTACTGACAAGTACTAATTTCGAAGTCAAATGAGACTTTAAAATCTGTTAAGGCAATATGTTATGTGATTCATGATAATTATAATAATCAATAGAAAACCCTAATTATAGGAGATATTAATTGTAAATTAAAACCCTAATTTCGTAAATTAGAAACCTTAAATCAATAATTAACTTATTGATAAATGGAAATCCTAATTTAAAACTCAGGTTGAGTTCGACACTGTTATATAACTGTGTTATATGGTGGGTGCATGTTATGTATTATATGAATTTTTGATTAATTAGGTATACCCTAATTAATATTTAGAAATATTAATTTCTAGAAACCCTAAGATTTATTTTATAAACCCTAATTTATTTAAATTGTAAACCCTAATTGTTGATTTGGAAAGCTTAATGTTAATTAGTGTATCTTAAACCTAATTAGTAAGGTGTTAAGTAATTAAAAACCTAATTAATTAAGAAACCTTAATTTTGTATTTTAGAAACTAAAATTTTATTATTTTATTATTATTTTTTTATTTTTACAAATCCTAAATTAGAAATTCTAGAAAATCATTTTAAACCCTAAAATGGCCCAAATCCTAAACCCTAACCCAAACCCTAAACCCTAAGGGTTTGCCAAATGACCAATGTGCCATTAAAATTACAATGGAAAAGACCATTTTGCCCTTAGAGCATTATTTAAGCTAACTTGTCAAAGTGGCCAAAACTTTAGTTGCTCAACCACTTCTACCAAACCCATGTGACAAAATCAGCAGCAATATCAGCACATTAGATCAGCCATATACATTTCACCATTATATATATAGAATTAGAGAGAGAGCAGTTCACTTTTAATCCTTATTTGTACTCTTACACTCCACAAAGTCTCTCTCTATCAAGACCCACGAAACATATTGCTAGATCAGTCCCAAAACACAACCCCACGTCTACCATATCAAATCAGAAGCTCAAATTCCAAAAATCAAAGCATAAAGGTATAAACCCTAACCAAGAAATTTGATCTTCGATTCCATGTTAGATGTTAGTTTTTGTATGTTAAACATGTTGTTTGGAGTCCATATAGTTGATCTGGGTTGGTAGTTTATGGATCAATAACATCAAAGTGCACGAATTTAAAAATTTTTGAAATCTGGAAAATATTATTTTTGGGTCTGACAGTCAAATGTCAGACCTCATAGATCTTTTGTTGTTACGTATTTTTGTTGTTTCAATGTTGGATCTTGTTGTATGCTGTGAGATCTATATTCTAAAACTTTTAGTATGACCAGATCATGCATAGATAGCAAGCTATTAGTGGTCAAAGACCGTTGACCGGCCATGACTGGGAAAACCTGGGCAGCCCAGAAACTGTCCAGAACGCTCTGACATCATGTTCATCCGTTTAGATCTTGCTTGTTGTTATTGTTTTGTTCTTTTTGTTGTATTCAAGTTGTAGTATGGTAGTTATACTATAGGTTAATGCTTTTAGATCTCTTATATTGCAAGCATTGTGGTTTTGGAGGATGGTCAAACCAAGCCGGAAGTTCACGGGTTGAGTTTTCTGGGTAACCCAGAAAAGTCAAGTTAGTGGCTTCTGACATGGTTTGACCGGATAGTTTACGGTGATTATGATGTTGTTTTAGTGAACTATTGTGATAGAACTCTTCCTTGTCATGCCAAATACACATTGGATCCATTACATTGCATAAATATTGCACGGATAGAAAGTTGTGGAAGCCTAAAATTGGTAGCATGAACTGTTCTTCAATTCTGGAAAACCCATAAATTGAAGAACAGTGCCTGACAGATTTTCCATTGCTTAGATCTCTCTGATTTGTTATATAATGGCTGTGATGCTTGTTTAATATTGTAGTATTACATCAATACTATAACCTTAACACATAGTCGAACCCGGATACATCAAGATCCATGATTTATAGATGGTCAAACCGTGCACCTTGATAGCTGTCTATGAATTTCTGGGCAGGCTCAAGAACGCGAAGAACACCTATAGCGACAGTTTCGTAGCTATAGGCAGTCTTTAGCGACACATAATTTCGGAAATTAATTATTTTTATTAAATAAATCTGAAAATTAGTTTTTAATTATGAAAAATACAAAATAAATTCTTAAAAATTATTTAAAAATCCAAAAATTAGTTTTTAATTATTTTGAATATATTTCATAAATACTTTATATTTTTGGAATATTAAAAGTATTTAATTTATTTAATTATAATATTAAATAAATCATTTAAAAATGATTTTAATACATGAAAAATCATTTAAAATTATATTATGGTATAAGAAAATAATTTAAGTTATTTTTGATAACATTTTATATTTTGTGATGAATTTCATTAATTAATTAATATTAATGGTAACTAAGTTATTTAATAAATGTATTAAATAAATTATGAAAAATAGAATTAATGATTTATAAATCATATAAAAATGATTTAAAGGTTATTTAAGTTATAAAAAATGACTTTTGATATTTTGTCATGAAAAATATTAATATTTTAATATTAAATGATATTAAATTTATTTAATACTTATATTAAATAAATTAGTTTAAAATGATTTTAATATTAGAAAAATCATTTTAAATGAAAATAAATAGTTTAAAAATATTTTAAGTTATAAAATATAACTTTCAATATTTAAAGTTAAATTTCATTAATTAATTATTATTAATGATATTAAAGTTATTTAATAATTATATTAAATAAATTAGTTTAAAAATGATTTTAATATTAAAAAAATCATTTTAAATGGTAATAAAGTGTTTAAAGATATTTTAAGTTATAAAATATAACTTTTAATATTTAAGGGGTAATTTCATTAATAATTTAATATTAATGATATTGATTTAATAATAAAGGATATTAAGTTTATTTAATAATTATATTAAAAAAATTATTTTAAAATAGTTTTATTTATTTAAAAATCATTTAAAAAGGAAATAAATGAATTAAAAATATATTAAGTTATACTTAATGACTTTTAATATTTTGATAAATAATGCATTAATACTTTAATATTAATGATAGTTATTTAAAAATGATTTTAATTCTTTTAAAAATCATTTAAGTGTAATATTAATACTTTAAAAGTATTTTAAGTTATTTTAACATTTTGGCAATGGTTTCATTAATAGTTTAATATTAATTAAATATTAATGATAATAGAATTGTGTAATATTTAAATCATTTAATAATGATTCTGAGGTTTGAAAATTCATGATAAATCATGATAAATGTTTTAAAATTATTATAAGTCATTTACAAATAATATGACCGATACTTACAGATGTGGAATTACAGGATAGAGTCTTAGACTCGATAATTACCAGATAAAGCCGTCGGTACACCGACATGTTTCAGAAATTGATCTGGACTTAGATAATTTATTGAGATATGTGGTTATTTGTGATTCAATGGTTATTAAACATATGTGCCAATGTGATTAGGGTATGTGCTGACTGCAATAAGCAGTGTTATGTGTTATAGTATGTTATTCTAATCGAACGAACGAACTTATTAATGATAGGTCGTGAGATAAGCGATAAATCTAAATTACAAACTGTAAGCAGCGCTTCAGGCAAGTATCTAACCTTTGCATTTTCTTTATACAAGGGACATGAGTAAGAATGTTTCTAAACTATATTATTACTGTACAGATTATTAACCTTATATTATATAAGCTCATTGATTATCAACATATTAGTATATGGTAACTCAAATATATATATTCTTTTCATTAATTTCTAGAAATGGTTAAACAAGTGTCCCCACTTGGATAATCATTGTATTTAATCACATTTTAATATACCTTTGTCAATTACCCGTATACATATATGTTGAATTATAGATTATTGTTGAACAAGATAAAACATTTGATTTGAAACCCAGACAAGTATGAACATCCCTACACGGGAAAACTATTTATGCACCCAAGGTGGATAGAGTGAACGATCATATCGTTCTTGTAATGTAGTATTGATCAATATAGGGCCCATGGGAAGTACAACCTAACGCCCGTAAGTTATGACGGTTTACAGATGAATTTCTGTTTAACCTTTTCAAAAATGAAAACAATGTTCATGGCATGTCACCATAACCCCAGTTATAGTCAATATATAGTTTCAAAAATTTGAAAGAGAGTTGTTATGTTATTATTATCGGTTCAGAATACTTCACAACTATTGACTTGTTGTAGAAGAATAGTACAAAAAAACATTTAAATTCTTTTAGATTATATATATATATATATATATATATATATATATATATATAATTGCTATTACTAGCTGGGCACTCAAATGCTCATCCTTGCTTAATTTAAATGTTTTCAGCTAAGTGTGAACGATCAGAGAGCTCTGCTAAGAACAAGGAAAAGGAAAAGGTTGCTGAATGAATGAATGAACGTTATCTTATGTAATAGTTTAATACTATTAAGACAAGTATGATATATATTATCTATCATGGTTTGTAATGAATGTTTAAAGGTTACGTACTTGGGATTAGACTCTGATAAATGTAAGTTAAGTTTGATATTTATATTATTATTATTAGTATTATTTCGCTCATAGAAATGATATCGTGATGAACCGAGTTCGGGTTTCAAGTACCTGAGTTTGGGGTCTTCACAAGTTGGTATCAGAGCTTAGGGTTTGAATCCTTAGGTGGGATAGACCTTAGGCTATAACCTTGAAACAGAGGAAAACGTTGAAAATATATATAACTCAAATAGAGTTTTAATGGAGATGAATTGAGTAAATTCATCGTCAAACAAAATCAAATATAACTTGTATAAAACTATTATTTGTTGTGTGTATATATTAGTTGGTAATCAGGATAACTTAGTTGTATGCATGTCAGCTAGAAAAGGATTAGGATACCCTCAAATCATAAAGAAGAAGTCAAACCCGTACCCCGAGCCAATATCAAAGTCAATAGCTGAAATAGAGGCTCAAATTGAAAGCTACCTCAATGAGGTGGTTATTTTGGAAAGTGTAGTACCGGACCCTGAAACGATAGTATGACTGAGAGGTAAAGTATAGTTAAAGAATATGTAGTCAATGTCGAGTTCTTAAACTCATATGTTTGTGGTGAGTTCTTAAACTCATAATGTATGGTAAGTTGGACGAACTAGGTGTAGTTAGGAGTGAATGAATTATTGAGGATGATGGGACTATATAGAATACTAAGCAACTGATCATTAGTGATTGCGTAAGAAATAAGTAGTACTAGTATTACTTTAATAGGTATGATTCTATGTTATGTTATGTATATTATAGGTATGTTTGTATAAGGTGATGTTTTTCAAATTTGAATAAGTTGTGTCAGCGATTCCCGACTTTTGAAGTCACAAAAGGGATAGTGTATGATTAAAGCAATATGTGCTATGGTATGACAAGTGATATGAGTATGAATCTATAATGGATTAATGAAATAAGTTGGTATAAAGATAGTAGATATTTATCTGTATACTGATTACTACAGTAAACCAATTTTTCAAAATCTAATATTTTGAGTACATGATTATTGGAATAGAAAGTTTTTTGTTATATGATTATACGTATATGATAAGGCTTAGAATAAAGAATAAATAGTGATAATGCTGTCAAGGAGGCGAAAATGAAATACACGGACAGAAGAACCTGTCAACAAAGCTGGAAGACAACCAGACCCGATACAGAATTTTGCGAATATGGACGATCAAGCTATGCAGAACGGAATACCAGTCGCGGGAAGATCAGTCAGATAATCTATAGACGAACGTCAAAGACTTCAAGGCCATCGTACTGCCAGGATTTAGAGGGTCAACTGACCCTGTAGCAACATTTGTAATATCTAAGATAATGAAGGGGCAAAAGATAATTTTGTCACCTATACGATAAAAGGAAATGAGGTAAAAGGAAAGTCTATGTGTTTAACTGTGAATCAATGGAGTATAAAATGGAAGAATGTTCAAGAAGGAGAAAGGAGGCAAGGAATGTGAATACGGGAAAAGGCAGCAAGACATTGGCGACAACGGGACCAACATCAACAAACAAACCAACGAAATCAACCGCAAACGTCTTCAACATAACCGTTCAAGAAACTATAACAGCCGGGGATGCAACTCCAGGTATTACTCGAACCAATTTTATTTTATTTTTTTATTATTTTCTTATATATAGTAAATTAGTTTATAAAGAAATTTTGAGGGAGAAATTTGAGTTCTTTTAGAAATCAGATTTCTGTTTAATCAGAAAGATAAGCTTTATATGTATAGTTAAAGATCAGTTCGATCAATTTTGATCGAGATCTACTCGCAATGATTGTGTATGATATGTACCCTGGTATGTATAGGTTTTAAAATGGTGATTTCGGAACTGAAATCTTTATAAGGGAGGGTGAATGTAACAACCCAATATTTTCTATAAAAATTAAATCATAAATTTTGCGTATAATTTTTTTTTTTATTTCAAGGATGAGGATTTGTACAAGATAATGTGTATATGTAATTATGTAATAAATAAAAATATATTTATTACATAAATGTTTACAAATAATTTTATTTTAGAATTATTGATTATTATAAAGCATATTCTTATAATAATTAATTTTATAGTAGAAATATTTTTATTAATTATTTTTCATGAAAATATAATTATATATTATTTAAAGAATATATGAAATGATTTTTAGAATTATTATAATAATTATTTATTTTATTATATGAATTTATGCAAGATTAATTAAGTTAATTGTTTTAACTTAATTAATAATGTTATATGTGAAGAATAAATCAGGTATGGAATCCAAACCCTAATTTTGGATTTTTATCAATGGATAAGAATAATAATATTATATTTTGATTTTTCAGTGCTATAATTATGTACTGTATATTTGTACACTGACAATGGTTGGTCAATTATGGTGTATTATGACCAAACCCAAATTTTACTGACAAGTACTAATTTCGAAGTCAAATGAGACTTTAAAATCTGTTAAGGCAATATGTTATGTGATTCATGATAATTATAATAATCAATAGAAAACCCTAATTATAGGAGATATTAATTATAAATTAAAACCCTAATTTCGTAAATTAGAAACCTTAAATCAATAATTAACTTATTGATAAATGGAAATCCTAATTTAAAACTCAGGTTGAGTTCGACACTGTTATATAACTGTGTTATATGGTGGGTGCATGTTATGTATTATATGAATTTTTGATTAATTAGGTATACCCTAATTAATATTTAGAAATATTAATTTCTAGAAACCCTAAGATTTATTTTATAAACCCTAATTTATTTAAATTGTAAACCCTAATTGTTGATTTGGAAAGCTTAATGTTAATTAGTGTATCTTAAACCTAATTAGTAAGGTGTTAAGTAATTAAAAACCTAATTAATTAAGAAACCTTAATTTTGTATTTTAGAAACTAAAATTTTATTATTTTATTATTATTTTTTTATTTTTACAAATCCTAAATTAGAAATTCTAGAAAATCATTTTAAACCCTAAAATGGCCCAAATCCTAAACCCTAACCCAAACCCTAAACCCTAAGGGTTTGCCAAATGACCAATGTGCCATTAAAATTACAATGGAAAAGACAATTTTGCCCTTAGAGCATTATTTAAGCTAACTTGTCAAAGTGGCCAAAACTTTAGTTGCTCAACCACTTCTACCAAACCCATGTGACAAAATCAGCAGCAATATCAACACATTAGATCAGCCATATACATTTCACCATTATATATATAGAATTAGAGAGAGAGCAGTTCACTTTTAATCCTTATTTGTACTCTTACACTCCACAAAGTCTCTCTCTATCAAGACCCACGAAACATATTGCTAGATCAGTCCCAAAACACAACCCCACGTCTACCATATCAAATCAGAAGCTCAAATTCCAAAAATCAAAGCATAAAGGTATAAACCCTAACCAAGAAATTTGATCTTTGATTCCATGTTAGATGTTAGTTTTTGTATGTTAAACATGTTGTTTGGAGTCCATATAGTTGATCTGGGTTGGTAGTTGATGGATCAATAACATCAAAGTGCACGAATTTAAAAATTTTTGAAATCTGGAAAATATTATTTTTGGGTCTGACAGTCAAATGTCAGACCTCATAGATCTTTTATTGTTACGTGTTTTTGTTGTTTCAATGTTGGATCTTGTTGTATGCTGTGAGATCTGTATTCTAAAACTTTTAGTAGGACCAGATCATGCATAGATAGAAAGCTATTAGTGGTCAAAGACCGTTGACCGGCCATGACTGGGAAAATCTGGGCCGCCCAGAAACTGTCCAGAACGCTCTGACATCATGTTCATCCGTTTAGATCTTGCTTGTTGTTATTGTTTTGTTCTTTTTGTTGTATTCAAGTTGTAGTATGGTAGTTATACTATAGGTTAATGCTTTTAGATCTCTTATATTGCAAGCATTGTGGTTTTGGAGGATGGTCAAACCAAGCCAGAAGTTCACGGGTTGAGTTTTCTGGGTAACCCAGAAAACTCAAGTTAGTGGCTTCTGACATGGTTTGACCGGATAGTTTATGGTGATTATGATGTTGTTTTAGTGAACTATTGTGATAGAACTCTTCCTTGTCATGCCAAATACACATTGGATCCATTACATTGCATAAATATTGCACGTATAGAAAGTTGTGGAAGCCTAAAAGTGGTAGCATGAACTGTTCTTCAATTCTGGAAAACCCAGAAATTGAAGAACAGTGCCTGACAGATTTTCCATTGCTTAGATCTCTCTGATTTGTTATATAATGGCTGTGATGCTTGTTTAATATTGTAGTATTACATCAATACTATAACCTTAACACATAGTCGAACCCGGATACATCAAGATCCATGATTTATAGATGGTCAAACCGTGTACCTTGATAGCTGTCTATGAATTTCTGGGCAGGCTCAAGAACGCGAAGAACACCTATAGCGACAGTTTCGTAGCTATAGGCAGTCTTTAGCGACACTTAATTTCGGAAATTAATTATTTTTATTAAATAAATCTGAAAATTAGTTTTTAATTATGAAAAATACAAAATAAATTCTTAAAAATTATTTAAAAATCCAAAAATTAGTTTTTAATTATTTTGAATATATTTCATAAATATTTTATATTTTTGGAATATTAAAAGTATTTAATTTATTTAATTATAATATTAAATAAATCATTTAAAAATGATTTTAATACATGAAAAATCATTTAAAATTATATTATGGTATAAGAAAATAATTTAAGTTATTTTTGATAACTTTTAATATTTTGTGATGAACTTCATTAATTAATTAATATTAATGGTAACTAAGTTATTTAATAAATGTAATAAATAAATTATGAAAAATAGAATTAATGATTTATAAATCATATAAAAATGATTTAAAGGTTATTTAAGTTATAAAAAATGACTTTTGATATTTTGTCATGAAAAATATTAATATTTTAATATTAAATGATATTAAATTTATTTAATACTTATATTAAATAAATCAGTTTAAAAATGATTTTAATATTAAAAAAATCATTTTAAATGAAAATAAATAGTTTAAAAATATTTTAAGTTATAAAATATAACTTCAAATATTTAAAGTTAAATTTCATTAATTAATTATTATTATTGATATTAAAGTTATTTAAAAATTATATTAAATAAATTAGTTTAAAAATGATTTTAATATTAGGAAAATCATTTTAAATAAAAATAAAGTGTTTAAAGATATTTTAAGTTATAAAATATAACTTTTAATATTTAAGGGATAATTTCATTAATAATTTAATATTAATGATATTGATTTAATAATAAAGGATATTAAGTTTATTTAATAATTATATTAAATAAATTGTTTTAGAATAGTTTTATTTATTTAAAAATCATTTAAAAAGGAAATAAATGAATTAAAAATATTTTAAGTTATACTTAATGACTTTTAATATTTTGATAAATAATGCATTAATACTTTAATATTAATGATAATTATTTAAAAATGATTTTAATTCTTTTAAAAATCATTTAAGTGTAATATTAATACTTTAAAAGTATTTTAAGTTCTTTTAACATTTTGGCAATTGTTTCATTAATAGTTTAATATTAATTAAATTTTAATGATAATAGAATTGTGTAATATTTAAATCATTTAATAATGATTCTGAGGTTTGAAAATTCATGATAAATCATGATAAATATTTTAAAATTATTATAAGTCATTTACAAATAATATGACCGATACTTACAGATGTGGAATTACAGGATAGAGTCTTAGACTCGATAATTACCAGATAAAGCCGTCGGTACACCGACATGTTTCAGAAATTGATCTGGACTTAGATAATTTATTGAGATATGTGGTTATTTGTGATTCAATGGTTATTAAACATATGTGCCAATGTGATTAGGGTATGTGCTGACTGCAATAAGCAGTGTTATGTGTTATAGTATGTTATTCTAATCGAACGAACGAACTTATTAATGATAGGTCGTGAGATAAGCGATAAATCTAAATTACAAACTGTAAGCAGCGCTTCAGGCAAGTATCTAACCTTTGCATTTTCTTTATACAAGGGACATGAGTAAGAATGTTTCTAAACTATATTATTACTGTACAGATTATTAACCTTATATTATATAAGCTCATTGATTATCAACATATTAGTATATGGTAACTCAAATATATATATTCTTTTCATTAATTTCTAGAAATGGTTAAACAAGTGTCCCCACTTGGATAATCATTGTATTTAATCACATTTTAATATACCTTTGTCAATTACCCGTATACATATATGTTGAATTATAGATTATTGTTGAACAAGATAAAACATTTGATTTGAAACCCAGACAAGTATGAACATCCCTACACGGGAAAACTATTTATGCACCCAAGGTGGATAGAGTGAACGATCATATCGTTCTTGTAATGTAGTATTGATCAATATAGGGCCCATGGGAAGTACAACCTAACGCCCGTAAGTTATGACGGTTTACAGATGAATTTCTGTTTAACCTTTTCAAAAATGAAAACAATGTTCATGGCATGTCACCATAACCCCAGTTATAGTCAATATATAGTTTCAAAAATTTGAAAGAGAGTTGTTATGTTATTATTATCGGTTCAGAATACTTCACAACTATTGACTTGTTGTAGAAGAATAGTACAAAAAAACATTTAAATTCTTTTAGATTATATATATATATATATATATATATATATATATATATATATATATATATATATAATTGCTATTACTAGCTGGGCACTCAAATGCTCATCCTTGCTTAATTTAAATGTTTTCAGCTAAGTGTGAACGATCAGAGAGCTCTGCTAAGAACAAGGAAAAGGAAAAGGTTGCTGAATGAATGAATGAACGTTATCTTATGTAATAGTTTAATACTATTAAGACAAGTATGATATATATTATCTATCATGGTTTGTAATGAATGTTTAAAGGTTACGTACTTGGGATTAGACTCTGATAAATGTAAGTTAAGTTTGATATTTATATTATTATTATTAGTATTATTTCGCTCATAGAAATGATATCGTGATGAACCGAGTTCGGGTTTCAAGTACCTGAGTTTGGGGTCTTCACAAGTTGGTATCAGAGCTTAGGGTTTGAATCCTTAGGTGGGATAGACCTTAGGCTATAACCTTGAAACAGAGGAAAACGTTGAAAATATATATAACTCAAATAGAGTTTTAATGGAGATGAATTGAGTAAATTCATCGTCAAACAAAATCAAATATAACTTGTATAAAACTATTATTTGTTGTGTGTATATATTAGTTGGTAATCAGGATAACTTAGTTGTATGCATGTCAGCTAGAAAAGGATTAGGATACCCTCAAATCATAAAGAAGAAGTCAAACCCGTACCCCGAGCCAATATCAAAGTCAATAGCTGAAATAGAGGCTCAAATTGAAAGCTACCTCAATGAGGTGGTTATTTTGGAAAGTGTAGTACCGGACCCTGAAACGATAGTATGACTGAGAGGTAAAGTATAGTTAAAGAATATGTAGTCAATGTCGAGTTCTTAAACTCATATGTTTGTGGTGAGTTCTTAAACTCATAATGTATGGTAAGTTGGACGAACTAGGTGTAGTTAGGAGTGAATGAATTATTGAGGATGATGGGACTATATAGAATACTAAGCAACTGATCATTAGTGATTGCGTAAGAAATAAGTAGTACTAGTATTACTTTAATAGGTATGATTCTATGTTATGTTATGTATATTATAGGTATGTTTGTATAAGGTGATGTTTTTCAAATTTGAATAAGTTGTGTCAGCGATTCCCGACTTTTGAAGTCACAAAAGGGATAGTGTATGATTAAAGCAATATGTGCTATGGTATGACAAGTGATATGAGTATGAATCTATAATGGATTAATGAAATAAGTTGGTATAAAGATAGTAGATATTTATCTGTATACTGATTACTACAGTAAACCAATTTTTCAAAATCTAATATTTTGAGTACATGATTATTGGAATAGAAAGTTTTTTGTTATATGATTATACGTATATGATAAGGCTTAGAATAAAGAATAAATAGTGATAATGCTGTCAAGGAGGCGAAAATGAAATACACGGACAGAAGAACCTGTCAACAAAGCTGGAAGACAACCAGACCCGATACAGAATTTTGCGAATATGGACGATCAAGCTATGCAGAACGGAATACCAGTCGCGGGAAGATCAGTCAGATAATCTATAGACGAACGTCAAAGACTTCAAGGCCATCGTACTGCCAGGATTTAGAGGGTCAACTGACCCTGTAGCAACATTTGTAATATCTAAGATAATGAAGGGGCAAAAGATAATTTTGTCACCTATACGATAAAAGGAAATGAGGTAAAAGGAAAGTCTATGTGTTTAACTGTGAATCAATGGAGTATAAAATGGAAGAATGTTCAAGAAGGAGAAAGGAGGCAAGGAATGTGAATACGGGAAAAGGCAGCAAGACATTGGCGACAACGGGACCAACATCAACAAACAAACCAACGAAATCAACCGCAAACGTCTTCAACATAACCGTTCAAGAAACTATAACAGCCGGGGATGCAACTCCAGGTATTACTCGAACCAATTTTATTTTATTTTTTTATTATTTTCTTATATATAGTAAATTAGTTTATAAAGAAATTTTGAGGGAGAAATTTGAGTTCTTTTAGAAATCAGATTTCTGTTTAATCAGAAAGATAAGCTTTATATGTATAGTTAAAGATCAGTTCGATCAATTTTGATCGAGATCTACTCGCAATGATTGTGTATGATATGTACCCTGGTATGTATAGGTTTTAAAATGGTGATTTCGGAACTGAAATCTTTATAAGGGAGGGTGAATGTAACAACCCAATATTTTCTATAAAAATTAAATCATAAATTTTGCGTATAATTTTTTTTTTTATTTCAAGGATGAGGATTTGTACAAGATAATGTGTATATGTAATTATGTAATAAATAAAAATATATTTATTACATAAATGTTTACAAATAATTTTATTTTAGAATTATTGATTATTATAAAGCATATTCTTATAATAATTAATTTTATAGTAGAAATATTTTTATTAATTATTTTTCATGAAAATATAATTATATATTATTTAAAGAATATATGAAATGATTTTTAGAATTATTATAATAATTATTTATTTTATTATATGAATTTATGCAAGATTAATTAAGTTAATTGTTTTAACTTAATTAATAATGTTATATGTGAAGAATAAATCAGGTATGGAATCCAAACCCTAATTTTGGATTTTTATCAATGGATAAGAATAATAATATTATATTTTGATTTTTCAGTGCTATAATTATGTACTGTATATTTGTACACTGACAATGGTTGGTCAATTATGGTGTATTATGACCAAACCCAAATTTTACTGACAAGTACTAATTTCGAAGTCAAATGAGACTTTAAAATCTGTTAAGGCAATATGTTATGTGATTCATGATAATTATAATAATCAATAGAAAACCCTAATTATAGGAGATATTAATTGTAAATTAAAACCCTAATTTCGTAAATTAGAAACCTTAAATCAATAATTAACTTATTGATAAATGGAAATCCTAATTTAAAACTCAGGTTGAGTTCGACACTGTTATATAACTGTGTTATATGGTGGGTGCATGTTATGTATTATATGAATTTTTGATTAATTAGGTATACCCTAATTAATATTTAGAAATATTAATTTCTAGAAACCCTAAGATTTATTTTATAAACCCTAATTTATTTAAATTGTAAACCCTAATTGTTGATTTGGAAAGCTTAATGTTAATTAGTGTATCTTAAACCTAATTAGTAAGGTGTTAAGTAATTAAAAACCTAATTAATTAAGAAACCTTAATTTTGTATTTTAGAAACTAAAATTTTATTATTTTATTATTATTTTTTTATTTTTACAAATCCTAAATTAGAAATTCTAGAAAATCATTTTAAACCCTAAAATGGCCCAAATCCTAAACCCTAACCCAAACCCTAAACCCTAAGGGTTTGCCAAATGACCAATGTGCCATTAAAATTACAATGGAAAAGACCATTTTGCCCTTAGAGCATTATTTAAGCTAACTTGTCAAAGTGGCCAAAACTTTAGTTGCTCAACCACTTCTACCAAACCCATGTGACAAAATCAGCAGCAATATCAGCACATTAGATCAGCCATATACATTTCACCATTATATATATAGAATTAGAGAGAGAGCAGTTCACTTTTAATCCTTATTTGTACTCTTACACTCCACAAAGTCTCTCTCTATCAAGACCCACGAAACATATTGCTAGATCAGTCCCAAAACACAACCCCACGTCTACCATATCAAATCAGAAGCTCAAATTCCAAAAATCAAAGCATAAAGGTATAAACCCTAACCAAGAAATTTGATCTTCGATTCCATGTTAGATGTTAGTTTTTGTATGTTAAACATGTTGTTTGGAGTCCATATAGTTGATCTGGGTTGGTAGTTTATGGATCAATAACATCAAAGTGCACGAATTTAAAAATTTTTGAAATCTGGAAAATATTATTTTTGGGTCTGACAGTCAAATGTCAGACCTCATAGATCTTTTGTTGTTACGTATTTTTGTTGTTTCAATGTTGGATCTTGTTGTATGCTGTGAGATCTATATTCTAAAACTTTTAGTATGACCAGATCATGCATAGATAGCAAGCTATTAGTGGTCAAAGACCGTTGACCGGCCATGACTGGGAAAACCTGGGCAGCCCAGAAACTGTCCAGAACGCTCTGACATCATGTTCATCCGTTTAGATCTTGCTTGTTGTTATTGTTTTGTTCTTTTTGTTGTATTCAAGTTGTAGTATGGTAGTTATACTATAGGTTAATGCTTTTAGATCTCTTATATTGCAAGCATTGTGGTTTTGGAGGATGGTCAAACCAAGCCGGAAGTTCACGGGTTGAGTTTTCTGGGTAACCCAGAAAAGTCAAGTTAGTGGCTTCTGACATGGTTTGACCGGATAGTTTACGGTGATTATGATGTTGTTTTAGTGAACTATTGTGATAGAACTCTTCCTTGTCATGCCAAATACACATTGGATCCATTACATTGCATAAATATTGCACGGATAGAAAGTTGTGGAAGCCTAAAATTGGTAGCATGAACTGTTCTTCAATTCTGGAAAACCCATAAATTGAAGAACAGTGCCTGACAGATTTTCCATTGCTTAGATCTCTCTGATTTGTTATATAATGGCTGTGATGCTTGTTTAATATTGTAGTATTACATCAATACTATAACCTTAACACATAGTCGAACCCGGATACATCAAGATCCATGATTTATAGATGGTCAAACCGTGCACCTTGATAGCTGTCTATGAATTTCTGGGCAGGCTCAAGAACGCGAAGAACACCTATAGCGACAGTTTCGTAGCTATAGGCAGTCTTTAGCGACACATAATTTCGGAAATTAATTATTTTTATTAAATAAATCTGAAAATTAGTTTTTAATTATGAAAAATACAAAATAAATTCTTAAAAATTATTTAAAAATCCAAAAATTAGTTTTTAATTATTTTGAATATATTTCATAAATATTTAATATTTTTGGAATATTAAAAGTATTTAATTTATTTAATTATAATATTAAATAAATCATTTAAAAATAATTTTAATACATGAAAAATCATTTAAAATTATATTATGGTATAAGAAAATAATTTAAGTTATTTTTGATAACTTTTAATATTTTGTGATGAACTTCATTAATTAATTAATATTAACGGTAACTAAGTTATTTAATAAATGTAATAAATAAATTATGAAAAATAGAATTAATGATTTATAAATCATATAAAAATGATTTAAAGGTTATTTAAGTTATAAAAAATGACTTTTGATATTTTGTCATGAAAAATATTAATATTTTAATATTAAATGATATTAAATTTATTTAATACTTATATTAAATAAATTAGTTTAAAAATGATTTTAATATTAGAAAAATCATTTTAAATGAAAATAAATAGTTTAAAAATATTTTAAGTTATAAAATATAACTTTCAATATTTAAAGTTAAATTTCATTAATTAATTATTATTAATGATATTAAAGTTATTTAATAATTATATTAAATAAATTAGTTTAAAAATGATTTTAATATTAAAAAAATCATTTTAAATGGTAATAAAGTGTTTAAAGATATTTTAAGTTATAAAATATAACTTTTAATATTTAAGGGGTAATTTCATTAATAATTTAATATTAATGATATTGATTTAATAATAAAGGATATTAAGTTTATTTAATAATTATATTAAATAAATTATTTTAAAATGGTTTTATTTATTTAAAAATCATTTAAAAAGGAAATAAATGAATTAAAAATATATTAAGTTATACTTAATGACTTTTAATATTTTGATAAATAATGTATTAATACTTTAATATTAATGATAATTATTTAAAAATGATTTTAATTCTTTTAAAAATCATTTAACTGTAATATTAATACTTTAAAAGTATTTTAAGTTATTTTAACATTTTGGCAATGGTTTCATTAATAGTTTAATATTAATTAAATATTAATGATAATAGAATTGTGTAATATTTAAATCATTTAATAATGATTCTGAGGTTTGAAAATTCATGATAAATCATAATAAATATTTTAAAATTATTATAAGTCATTTACAAATAATATGACCGATACTTACAGATGTGGAATTACAGGATAGAGTCTTAAACTCGATAATTATTCGATAAAGCCGTCGGTACACCGACATGTTTCAAAAATTAATCTGGACTTAGATAATTTATTGAGATATGTGGTTATTTATGATTCAATGGTTATTAAACATATGTGCCAATGTGATTAGGGTATGTGCTGACTGCAATAAGCAGTGTTATGTGTTATAGTATGTTATTCTAATCGAACGAACGATCTTATTAATGATAGGTCGTGAGATAAGCGATAAATCTAAATTACAAACTGTAAGCAGCGCTTCAAGAAAGTATATAACATTTGCATTTTCTTTATGCAATGGACATGAGTAAGAATATTTCTAAACTATATTATTACTATACAGATTATTAACCTTATATTATATAAGCTCATTGATTATCAACATGTTAGTATATGGCAACTCAGATATATATATTCTGTTCGTTAATTTCTAGAAATGGTTAAACAAGTGTCCCCACTTGGATAATCATTGTATTTAATCACATGTTGATATACCTTTGTCAATTACCCGTATACATATATGTTGAATTATAGATTATTGTTGAACAAGATAAAACCTTTGATTTGAAACCCAGACAAGTATGAACATCCCTACACGGGAAAACTATTTATGCACCCAAGGTGGATAGAGTGAACGATCCTATCGTTCTTGTAATGTAGTATTGATCAATACAGGGCCCATGGAAAGTACAACCTAACGCCCGTAAGTTATGACGGTTTACAGATGAATTTCTGTTTAACCTTTTCGAAAATGAAAACAATGTTCATGGCATGTCACCATAACCCCAGTTATAGTCAATATATAGTTTCAAAAATTTGAAAGAGAGTTGTTATGTTATTATTATCGGTTCAGAATACATCACAACTATTGACTTGTTGTAGAAGAATAGTACAAAAAAAATATTTAAATTCTTTCAGATTATATATATATAATTGCTATTACTTGTTGGGCACTCAAATACTCATCCTTGCTTAATTTAAATGTTTTCAGCTAAGTATGAACGATCAGAGAGCTCTGCTAAGAACAAGGAAAAGGAAAAGGTTGATGAATGAATGAATGAATGAACGTTATCTTATGTAATAGTTTAATACTATTAAGATAAGTATGATATATATTATCTATCATGGTTTGTAATGAATGTTTAAAGGTTACGTACTTGGGATTAGACTCTGATAAATGTAAGTTAAGTTTGATATTTATATTATTATTATTAGTATTATTCCTCTCATAGAAATGATATCACGATGAACCGAGTTCGGGTTTCAAGTACCTGAGTTTGGGGTCTTCACAGCGGTACTTCGCATAGAAAGGTTATTCCAACATAATAATAAAGAATGGAATAACAACCCTTACGAGTATTGAAAGAAAATAACTCTCTTCATGAATACGAAAGAATAATACCCCTTACTATAATAATAATATCCCTTACCTCAGAAGAAGACTGGATACTAGAATAGTGAAGTAGCTGACTTCGCTTCTTCTTTCTCTCTATAGCTTCTCTCTCTATAAGTTCTCTATAATAATTGCTCTTGTGAGACTTAGTGAATTGGTGAGAAATGAAAGAAGAATGTGCTTCTATTTATAGGAAAATACAGTTTCGATAATTGCATATTTTGGGGCTCGAAATATTACAGTATAATACCTTCCTCTTTTTCTTCATTTTTAATTTAGTCCTGCAAGTATTATCAAACTTGCACCATCTCCCCTAATAGTAAATCATGTGAATCAATAGTAAATCATGTGAATCAATAGTTCTAGACATGTAAAAATACGAATTATAGTATAGTACCTCCATCTATACCTCTATTTTTAACTTAGTCATGCAAGTATTATCAATCTTGCACCAACTCCCCTAATAGTAAATGAATGTCAATCAATAGTACACATATGTGAACAAATAGTTATAATTATATGAATCGATAGCAATTAATTACTCATTTATCCGGTTAATTACCTGATTGGTTAATATAATCTCCAGACATCAATTATTCTCGAAACAAATGTCGATTTTCACTAACACTAATAATTCCAATACAATGGAACTATCAATTTTATCTTTAATCAACACGAACTTATTCATCATTAATATTATCATTCACAATATTTAACAATCGGGTCGTTCCCAGGAAAGAGGGGGCTTTTCGATAAGGATTTCTCCTTATTGGCGCACAATTAGGTGACCAAACCTCTCCTTGACAGAACTTCTAGACATTATTAATATTGCAAATAATAATATGAATAACTTTGTCGTCTCAATTATTGATTTAATAATATAACATATTATGCAGATGATACTGTGATAATAATTGAATCAATAATATGAGAGATATGATGTAGCAATTACTGTAGCAATAATTGAGTATAACTGAGTGACTTCTTACGTAAGTATCAATAATCAATACCATGTACTACTATGCAACCACGCATATTACTGTACTTTTACTACCGGGTAGTTCAACAGTTTTAACAGTAACACTTTCGCCGTTATAAAAAGATAATTCTGTCGTTTTCTAACTACGACAATACTTCCATTGTGGGGTCCACCAATGATTGTGCCGTCGTACGGATATTTCCCAACAAAAAGAATATTCCCTGACCAAACGAATATTTTATAGCAACTCGCATATTTTGTAAAATTTATAAATACTACCCACAACTATAACATTATATCAAATCCACACCATAATATTAAAAAAATATTTTGTGAAATTTAAATTTTTATTCATAAAATTTGGGGTCTAACAATCTCCCCTCCTTATGATATTTTTCCCTCGAAATTTACGTACGTACCTGGTATGCCGAAGAGGTGAGGATACCTTGACTTCATTTTAGATTCTAACTCTTGAAGTATAACTTTTGAGTGTCGAATATGGTCATTCTTATCTAAGATTTTAACACGTATCTCCTCATACGTTAAATCTTCTGCTATCTCGTCTAGTTCTAATTCAATAATGTGGTTCGGGTCGTCCACATATTTATGTAACATCGATACGTGAAAAACGTTATGAACAAGCGACATACTTGGCGGTAAAGCGAGTCTATAGGCCACAGTTCCTACTCGATCGAGGATTTCAAATGGGCCAATTAAATCGAGGGTTGAGATTTTCTCTCTTCGTCGATTCTTGCTTCTAGAATAACGCCCTCTTGAATCTTCTTCTTCACATTCATCAGCTCTGAGTATGTAGCTTGAGCGGCTTTAACTTTATCGATTAAAGTCGATTCTAATCGTATATTTGTTATCTTCACGTGGGTCCCTAGAGTCTTTAACTCTATCTTCATCATTTGTAAGTTATACGAAATGGGTCTTTGTGTTAACAACATCGTACTCGTAACCGCATACGATCTTCTACTCAACGCGTCAGCTACCACGTTCGCTTTTTCCACGATGATATTGAATGGTATAGTCGTAATCTTCAACAGCTTGAACCAACATCTTTGGCACATTATACGTTCGTTCTAGGTGAAGAAAAATGTTTAAGGGTTTAAGAAATGGGTTTTGTACTGTGGTCAATACAAAATTTGATTTCACGCTCTAGGGGTAGGCTAAGAAGTCTTCAAGAATACGTCAGGAAATTTATTAACAATAGAAATATCATTCAAAACTGTGACTCTCATCCAAGACTTGGATAGCACATGAAATGAAGGTTTCTCCTAACGGAGTTTCAACCGATAAGTCAAAGTCTAACTTCTCTAGAGTTAAATTTAAACGTTGAGCGCAAGCAAGAGAGATGAAAGAATGGGTAGAGCCGGTATCTAATAAGGTATAGACTTCGTAAGAATTTATAATTAACTAACTCGTGCTAACTTTGTTCGGGTTACTCGCTTTTTGAGAAGTCACGAAAAATGCTCTCCCTGAAACCACCGACTTTGTTTTGTCCATATCCGTCTTTGGTGCCACCGTCCTAGCTGTACTTGACTTTGGTGCACGAAAACATCGGGCTAGGTGACCTTCTTTTCCACAATTATAACATACTTTGGACTGCACCACGCAGTTTGGACTGATATGTCCCTCCCTTCCGCATTTCAAGCATACAATTGGTGGTCGTTCTCCTTCCTTGAAAATAGGTGTTGGTGCTGCTGTCTTTTCATCGTTGTTGAACCTTCTCTTATTGAAATTTCCACTCCTATTATCTTGGCCATGATTACCACTGAAGTGGTTACCATTCTTGGCATGATAATTTCCCCCACGATGGTTATCATTGTTCCGATGGCCGTTGCCACTGGTATGCTTATTATCGTGTTGCTGGTCATTATCTTTTGGTTGTACTGACTCATTATCGCACTCCAATAACTGAGCCCTATTCACTACATCTGAATACAAACACAATTTATGAGAAATAAGGTATTGACATATTTCGGGCTTCAAACTTCTTAGAAATATTCGCATAATTCGCTCCTCATTATCGACCAAATGGGATGCAAACCGCGATAACTCTGCAAATTTAGCCTCGTATTGTGACACGGTCATATTGTTTTGCTCCAACTTGATAAACTCCACCTCCTTCATGTGACGAATACTTTCGGGAAAGTACTTGTCATTGAACAACTCTTGGAACTTCTCCCAAGATATCTTAAGTGCGTCAGGCTGGGTACGTTTTATAAATTCCCACCAGTAATCTGCCTCTTTATACAACATAAAGGTGGCAAAGGGAACCTTTTGCTCCTCGGAGCATTCCAAGACATCAAATATCTTGGTGATCTACTTTAATCACGTCTCCGCCTTAAGTGGTTCTGGCTTTCCCAAAAACTCCGGCGGTCCCAGCTCCTTGAACTGCTTAGCAGTGACCAGCCGTGGGTTGCCATTGTTTTCACCTGCATTTTGAACAGAAGTCTCTCTCGTCTGATGTTGCATGAATTGCATAAAGCTTTTGAACATCCCATCGTCCATCATTTGATCGGTGTTGTTATTTACCTAAGGATTATTGTCTTCCTGTTGCACATTATCCTGGGTATTGATCGTTGGTGACTCAACGGTCTCATGTGCTTCATTGCTGATCTTAACATTTTTATATGTCATTTTCAAACACTGTCACAAAACAAGGGTTAATTAACATGTCACGTATTATCCATATACTCTGAACGACCAATTAAATACCAAATAAACTTAGGTAGGTCATACTAGCGAAGAAATTCCCATCTCTCCCCTCCTAGTTCTTGTCTCACATCTCAGCCAGAGATCATATCCCTAAGCTTTGCTACCAACTGTGACACCCCCAAAACAGGTATACATCACCCATCTTGAGTCGTCAAATACATGGTACATAAATTAAATACAAACTTCTTTAATACAACTGTCGTGTAAAAATACGACAAAACATAGTCGAGAGTTTAAACAAGAATATTGCCTTCTAGACAATATCCACTCTCAATGGAGTCCTCATTACATTTATTATCACACTATTTCACAGAATAGTAAGGACTACTAAAACAACCATCTGGACCGAAAATCCATTCCCCGACCAGTCCCAGCTATATTCTCATTTCCTGAAGAGAACATTGAAAGAAAAGGGTGAGCTCAACTAGCCCAGTAAGAAATATTATGACTAAGATAATACAGAATAAATTATCCTTAGCCTTCAACAGTATAACAATTGATTTAATACAATAGACAATAAATTTTAGATCAACAACTGTAGCGGAGAAAATAATCCATTAGAAGAGTCAAGTAGAGCATAAAATCTACTATCTTCTATGATTTAAAAAAAATTTCATCAACTTTATCACCGAAACTCGGCTTAATAAATAAACCACATCATCGAATCATCCCTGCACCACGACCAACGATATTAATGTAATCATCAATGGTCATGATTATACCGAATAATCCCTGGTCATAATCATACCAACAACTGTCCATCAATGAACTACAGGCCAATGAGGACTTTCACCACATTATTCGTCACATTACGGTCATGATTATACCGAATAATCCCTGGTCATAATCATATCAAGTCCATCTATACACGTAAGCCAAAGATGACTTTCATCACAATATAAGCATAAGGATAATGACAATGACATAATAATTTAATAAAACAAGTTCAAGGATAAATTTTAAAGTTTTATAATTTAATTTATCCAGAAATCAATAACGTCCAAATTGTCAACATGATACTGCTTTGTAGAGTAAAATTCAAGAATAATATTCATGTACCAAAAATAATTTGGATAGAAAAGAGATATATTTTTAGGGTGAATAATACCCCGTGAATAGTACTTCGGGAATAGTACCCCATGAATAGTACCCCGACTCAAAAAGTATCCCGAATACCCGAGTGAATGATACTAGAGTGAATAGTAATCGGGTGAATAACCCGTGAATAGTAACTCGTGAATAGTACTCCGGCACAAAAAGTGCACCGAATACCCGAGTGAATAATACTAGAGTGAATAGTAACCGGGTGAATAGTAATCTATGAATAGTAACTCGTAAAAAAAATACCAAAGAAAATGATATTCCATGACGAGTACAAAAGAAATGATATCTCATACGAGTATAATAGAATATAAAAAACTGCAAATGAATTTTCACTCGCCATGCGGTAATCCACGTAGACAGATCATTTTCACAATTTAATAAAGAATGAATACGAAGGATCATTCACCATGCATGCGGTAGTTCGCACAGATAGGTTATTCCAACAGAATAATAAAGAATGAAATCAGGTCATACGTAATCCGCACAGATAGGATATTCCAACGGAATAATAAATAATGGAACCAGGTTATGCGTAATCCGTACAGACAGAATATTCTAACAGAATAATAAAGAATGGAACCAGATCATGCATAATTCGCACAGACAGGTTGTTCCAACAGAATAATAAAGAATAAAATAACAACAGAATTCACCAGGCATGCGATAGATGGTCTTAGAAAGATCTTTAGAGAAAGAATTGGGTTGTAGAACCTAATGAATAAATAGATATTAACATAAAATCTATTTTGATAAATGGAAGGAACGAATATTAGTAAGTCAAAATTTCGAGGACAAAATTCTTAGAAAAAGGGGTAAATGTAATGTCCCGAGAGTTTGATCATATAGTATATGATAATGATCCTTAGAGAAAGATAATGAACGGGTCAAAAAATATGTAATACTCAAATATAATTGAGTCTAAGTGAAGGTTATGAAATAAAACTTACAAGAATTTATTATCAAGAATAGTGGAAGTAGGGAATATAAAATCTATATTAAGGTAATGTGTTGAAGTTATTCAATGAATAGATTTGAGGAAAACCTGAGTAAGGTAGGGTTTTGGTGATTCCGAGGACGGAATCCTTATAAGGGGGAAGGATGTGACAACCCGAATTTTTATAAGTTATTAAAATAAGAATTTAATAATTAAAATTCTTATTATGAGATTTTTTGAGTTTGAGTATGTATATATACGTGTTACATATTTTGAAATATATGCTCTGGCGTGAAAAGAAATATATATTCATATACTGGGAAAGTGAGGTTTAATAGTTAAGTTAACTATTGAAGAAATTAAATGAATTTTATAATTAAGTTTAAATATTTATTGAATTAAATAAATATTTTAAATAATGTATTTATTGAGAAAAATAAATAATTTATGAAATTGTGGTATAATAATTTAGTTACGTGTGTATGATAATTAAATTAAAGCAAAGGTAAATTTTATTCTTTGAAAATTTAATTTAAGGAATTAATTAAATTAAATGAGTTGTTTAATATTAAAGAAAATAAGTAAATTAAATAAAGCGTTGTTTAAATCTAATTTATTAATTAAATTAGATATATGATTATTTATTAATCATCAGAAGAATTATAATAAAAATTATAATTATTATTGTAAGTTATGTAAAATGGTTACATGTGTGACTAATAAAAACTATATAATATAATCTTATCAAAATAAATTTAAAAGGGTTTGTGGGTCTAGCCAAACATGGCCTTGTGACCCTTTACCTTTTGTAACAGCTAGGTCTCTTGGTTTGTATAACTGATAAAACTACGTAAAGACTAATATTTAGTTATTTTGGGTTACGCTTATTATTTTCCTAAGTTTGAGAGCAGAGAAGAAGGGAAGAATTTGAGAGAGACATATTCTCTAGGAAATTGAAAAAGAGGTGATTGTGAGAATCAAAGAAGGGAGAGGAAGGATAATCAAGTCATTCTCATCCTCTAGTTAAGCTTATGGAGAAATTAAAAGGTAATAATATAGCCCTAGTTCTTAGTTGTGTTTTATCAAAACTTCTTCTCTTTAATTAATTATGGTGCATGATTTGAGTAAAGAATTGGTTTATAAAAATTATTGGGTATGTATAATCTATTAATTATCATATATGAGTGTTGTTTGAGTATCAAACACGTGAATTTGGGCATGTAGGGAGAAAAGTAAATAACAGTGTTTATACATGAAAAATGGCTTCATAAAGTACAAACTTTAATGGTTAATATGTGTTATAATCTGTAAATTGATGTTGGATTATGTTAGTATGTGAAGAAATGAAAACAACATAGTTTAAATCGTGACAAATAATTAAGAAATAAAGTCGTGGCGATCGAATTTGCTGGAGATGTTAAAACATGAAAATAAAGTATGAACATATATTTTGGGTCAAATTTTAGGTTGGTTAATATTTTTATAAATTGTTAGAATTCTAGTATGTTGTATTTCTAAGAATTATGAATCCATATAATCAAAAACGGACTAATTTGGATGTGTATAACTTAAGTTATAAAGATTAGTAGGAGAAAAATGGTCAAAAATCGCGAGAACAGTAGCTTCAGGTCCCGTTTCTGTTAACGGGCGCAGCTGTGCTATGCCCTAAGTCATTTGGGGTGCAGCAGCTCTGTAGGGTGCAGTTGAGCTGTGCCCAAGTCTTAATTGGGCGCAGCTGCGCCCAAACTATGTCAGGTGTGACTATTTTGACTTGTTTTAGTAAAATAGGCATAACTCTTTCATACGAACTCCGATTGAGATTATTCAAGATAATCCGGAACGAAGACGAATATACCTATAACTTTTATTCTTTAAGTGTTTCAATTTGAGGTCGGTAACAGTAATCAAAATGGTCATCTTTGTGACTGATGCGTATTTGGAGGCAATTGGAGGGCGTCGGACATGCACATACACAAGTATAGTGATGTCAACGATAATAGATGTTGTTCAAAGTTATAGAACATGAATATTATGAAGTATAATGATTCTTAACATTAATAAATGATATATTAGATAAGTTGTATACGCATACTAAGTACACACGAGAGATAAATCGGGCGTGTGACTAATAAACGTCGAAATGCCGTGATAAGTAATAACAAACTTAAAAAGTGTTTTAAATCAAATCAAATGAATATAATAAGATATTGAATAGTGTTAATATAAATCCAATAAGTAGTCCTGTCAAGACTTAAACACTTGAATGAACTTCGAATATGAAATACAATGAGATATAAGTTGAAAGTTAACACAATCAAATTGAACATTGTGTATTAATTAATAAGAAGGGTTATGGGAGGTAGAGTAAAGTTTACATTATAACTACTATGCGTTTCTATGTGACTAATAGTTGATGTGTATAATTATATAATTGTGTAGGGCACGTGAAGTGAAGATAACTGTAAGTTGTTAAACTGTTATTGGTAAATAAACAATCAAGGCAAGTCTTTCAGTTCCTATTTGCTATGTGAATTTGATTGTTTTAAATCTTTATTGCAAAGAGCATGATGTGTTATATATATATTGAATGTATAAAATGTTAAAGTCAACTTATGACTACGTTGATTGAGTAAATCATGCTGATTGAGTAAGGAACTCAATCTTTATACATCTTTATACTTGTTATGTGAACCGTAACATGTATGTTATGTTTGTCTAATGTTTATGAGATATATGTTAAGCATGCTATTATGTGCTACTTGATGCATGAAAACTGCTAGATTTTGCTGGGCTGTCGAGCTCAACCTTGCAAATAACCATTTTTGTAGGTTAAGGATTGAAGGTAACACTATGTGCTACTTGAATGACGTGGATCAGAAATAATGCACGAAGATTAATATTTTAGCTAAAGTTGTTATTTCTTTAAACCGTGATTAATATTCATGAGATGTACTAAATATTTTATGATGTATAGTTTTATGTTGAGTTGTAAAGTTAAAGTTTGAGTTATCTGATATGCAAAGGTTATCGAATTAAAATGTAAAATTTGATATAATGATTGTGATGAAGTGAATCATGGATTATATATGATTCAAAGACATGTAGATGATAAAGGTTTTGATTCAAGGAATTAAAGTAAGAAGATAGAAAAGTTTAAATTATTCCACATATTATTAAGTTTAACATCGAATAATGATGTAAAATCAGAAGTTAGACATATTATTAACGATCGAAGTCGGTAATTATATTGTATAAATTTTGGGGTCGTTATAGTTGGTATCAAAGCTGTAGGTTATAAACCTTAGGTAGGAGTGCCTTAGGCTATAACCGTAGAGAAGGAAGGTGAAGATAATGAAAGAATAAGCTCAGATAGAGTTTGAACAATAAGAAATAATTTAAGAAATTTATAAAGAAGGGATTAAAACAAGTGTGAAAGGATTCAAAGAAGAATCTCGCAGAGTTATAAGGAATATGAATGTGGGGTTACCCAACTCCAATAATTAGAATGTAAGGTGATGTCTATAAGAAGAGAATGATAAAGAAGTTAAGAATCAAAAAGTTATAGTTAAGTATGGTACAGTTGTACTCTTTAGTAGTTGATGTATGGTTTCTGGGCTAAACGATTCCTTCATAGAGCGGAGGTATTTACGAACTAGCAACTCGAAACCTAGTGTGTTGGTTGTTTGTGGAAAACCACTCAGTGTACCATATTAAAACTGGTAGAGACTCGATGTGTACCAAGTCTAGAAAGTTAATACGTTTGACGAAGATGTAGAACTTAAATGAAATGTTGAAAAATATAAATGAAGTTGGAAATTCTTAAAGCAGGAATTGTTATATAAACAAGAAGATTCAAAGAAGAATCTTGAAGAGATATGTAGATAAGAAATGGGAGTTACCTAACTCCAATAGCCAAGGTAACGAATAATGTCGTAAATGATGAAAAGGAAAGAAAGGGGATCGTAAAACAAAATGATCACGAGTTAAGAAAAGAATTTTAAGGAAGATGATTATAGAATAAGATCACGACATGATCTGTTTAAGTTATACAAGAAAGATGGTCTGTAATGTTTAAATAATTGTAGCTTAATGCTATGAAGATGGAGTACAATGAAATAGTACGAGATAAATCACAAGGAGTTATAGATGATGTGATACGAGAAATTCGTATCGAGCAAAGAACAAGTTATAAGCAAGATAGAGTTAGGAGGGATTTCAATTGAGGACTCATGTGATGGCTGAGTTGTACAAACCTTTGTATGGGCGAGGGTTTTGTGCTTGCGCTCAGTTTATCACATTGATAATCATTGGAATGTTGGTGTCACGCTATCAATGTATATGTGACGAAAAGATGATTATTTTCTCATGTGTATATTTGATAGTTAGAAACTATTAAGATTAGTAAGATATTATTAGGATTAGGCGCGGTTCTTAAAACTAATGCATATGGTAAGTTCGTGACTCATAATAATATGGTATGTTTTGAACCCCTGAGCGAATGGACGTCTATGGTCTGACTAGGATAAGTTCTTAAACTCATATTATTGTGGCAAGTCATGAACTTCCAATGTGCGGTAAGTTTGATGAACTGGGTATAATTAAGTGTGAATGGAGTATTGAGGATTATAGGAATAGATAAACCTATTAAGCAATGGATCATTATAGAAAGTGGAGTTCATGGTGGAAGCATGGGTATTCCAAATCTTCTAGCTATGCTAGACTTCAAAATTTTTGACATCAAGCTAAATTCGCACTATGTGCCTTTTTAAAATGAATTTTTACTCTCAACGCATGGTGAAAAATGTGTATGTGTGGACTTCAGGACACTGACACATCGTTACCTGTTGAGATATGATATCACTAAAACTGATTTTCAAAGATTTTAGAACTGTTTAAAGAATAGTCTATGCTAATTGTTTTGGCTAGACGAAAATGATTTGAAAATATCAAAATGTATTTTCTATCATTAATGCATCATGGAACCTGGTGCAAAGATGATAAAAACGATGGAGTTATCAATGCAGATTTTCGTAGTGTTGGATGTGATCTAAGGATCGTCATCCCACTACGGTATGATGTAGTATGACAAAGTTACTAAATGACGGAATCCTCAAACGGACTGTAAATACAGTGCGGTATCATGACGTCATAAAAAAAAGATTTTTGAGATTTCTTTAAGATATGAGAATATATATATATATATATATATATATATATATATATATATATATATATCGATTGATGTCCGAATTGTTGTAGAAGCCTATGCTATTTGATTCAGCTAGACGAATATTGAAAGATGTTCATGAAATTCAAGCGTTTCTCGAGAAGTTATGCCAAACCAAATTATTTTGGTGCGGATTCAGATGTTGAAAAGCTGAGATGAACAACCCTTTTATAGGGGATTACGCGGAGGCGTTTAAATGTTTGTGCACAATATATTATACGAAGGGTTAATCCTCCTAAGTATAAGGAGTCCCTGTCTTAATTGGGCGCAGCTGCGCCCAAACTATGTCAAGTGTGACTGTTTTGACCTATTTTAGCAAAATAGGCATACCTCTTTCATACGAACTCCGATTGAGGTGATTCAAGATGATCCGAAACAAGGACGAATATACCTACAATTTTTATTCTTTAAGTGTTTCAATTTGAGGTCGGTAACAGTAATCAAAATGGTCATCTTTGTGACTGATGCGTATTCGGAGGCAATCAGAGGACGTCGGACATGCACATACACAAGTATAGTGATGTCAACGATAATAGATGTTGTTCAAAGTTATAGAACATGAATATTATGAAGTATAATGATGCTTAACATTAATAAATAATATATTAGATAAGTTGTATACGCATACTAAGCACACACAAGAGAGATAAATCGGGCGTGTGACGAATAAACGTCGAAACGCTGTGATAAGTAATAATGAATGTAAAAAGTGTTTTAAATCAAATCAAATGAATATAATAAGATATTGAATAGTGTTAATATAAATCCAATAAGTAGTCCTAGCAAGACTTAAACACTTGAATGAACTTCGAATATGAAATACAGTGAGATATAAGTTGAAAGTTAACACAATCAAATTGAACATTGTGTATTAATTAATAACAAGGGTTATGGGAGGTAGAGTAAAGTTTACATTACAACTACTATGTGTTGCTATGTGACTAATAGTTGATGTGTATGATTATATAATTGTGTAAGGCACGTGAAGTGCAGATAACTGTAACCTATTAAACTGTTATTGGTAAACAAACAATCAAGGCAAGTCTTTCAGTTCCTATTTGCTATGTGAATTTGATTGTTTTAAATCTTTATTGCAAAGAGCATGATGTGTTATATATATATTGAATGTATAAAATGTTAAAGTCAACTTATGACTACGTTGATTGAGTAAATCATGCTGATTGAGTAAGGAACTCAATCTTTATACATCTTTATACTTGTTATGTGAACCGTAACATGTATGTTATGTTTGTCTAATGTTTATGAGATATATGTTAAGCATGCTATTATGTGCTACTTGATGCATGAAAACTGCTAGATTTTGCTGGGCTGTCGAGCTCAACCTTGCAAATAACCATTTTTGTAGGTTAAGGATTGAAGGTAACACTATGTGCTACTTGAATGACGTGGATCAGAAATAATGCACGAAGATTAATATTTTAGCTAAAGTTGTTATTTCTTTAAACCGTGATTAATATTCATGAGATGTACTAAATATTTTATGATGTATAGTTTTATGTTGAGTTGTAAAGTTAAAGTTTGAGTTATCTGATATGCAAAGGTTATCGAATTAAAATGTAAAATTTGATATAATGATTGTGATGAAGTGAATCATGGATTATATATGATTCAAAGACATGTAGATGATAAAAGTTTTGATTCAGGGAATTAAAGTAAGAAGATAGAAAAGTTTAAATTATTCCACATATTATTAAGTTTAACATTGAATAATGATGTAAAATCAGAAGTAAGACATATTATTAACGATCGAAGTCGGTAATTGTATTCTATAAATTTTGGGGTCGTTATAAACGAGGTTTAATAGTTAAGTTAACTATTGAAGAAATTAAATGAATTTTGTAATTAATTTTAAATATTTGTTGAGTTAAATAAGTAATTTAAATAATTTATTTATTGAGAAAAAAATAAATAATTTATGGAATTGTGATGCAAGAATTTAAATAACTTAAGGGAGGTTAATTCAGTGTTTGGCCAAACAAGGCCTAATGAATGTTTAGTCTTTAATTTAAATCTATTTCACCAAACAAGGTGTAAGATTTAATGGGTTAATTTTTAGTTAGTTAGCCAAACAAGCCTTATGGCTTTTGAGTTTAAAAAAAACTGATGTCAGTTAAAATTATATTTATATTATATAATTAATATATATATATATATATATATATATATATATATATATATATATATATATATATATATATATATATATATATATATGAATTCGAAAGAGGATGAATAAACATAAGCATAGTATGTTGAATTAATTGTTTTGGTTGAAAAATAAAATTACAGTATTGATCTTCACTGAAACTTTCAAAAAATGAAGTTTTAGCAAAAATAGTAAAAATTAATGGTTGTAATTTGGATGTATATGTTGTTTAGATGGTTAGAAATGCGTTAGAAAATATTAGATTATGTTTCTGTAAACCTATTACACCTTGGGTAGGTTGGTATGGTTGTTAGAAAGGAGTTTGGAGGCCTAATTTGGCTTTTCGTAGTGTTCTAGAGCACAAAATCGCAAATCGCAGAAGGGAACCCCGCCCCAAAGGGCCCCCCCAGTGCAAAAACCCCTACCCCGGTGGGGGGGGGTAGTCTGCTAAGCCAAATTTTGAAAAAAAAACTGGCAGGATATGTTTTACTAAAACAGCCATAACATTTTCATACGAACTCCGATTGAGGTAATTAAAGACGATCCGGAACGAGGACGATTAGACCTACAACTTTTGTTCTTTAAGTATTTTAATTTGGGGTCTTCAGGAAGGGTCAAAATAGTCATCGTTGTGGCTGTTACGTATTCGGAGGCGATCGGAGGGCGTCAAGCGAGCACATACGCAAGTATAGTGCTCCCGTCGATGGAATATGTTATTCTAAGTGATGTAGCATAAAAATGCATGATATTATACATGACATATAAAATTTCCTTGCTCATAATAGAAAGCATTGGCATGACTTAGTATGTGTTTTGAAAAGAAACTTAAAGATTTTGAAAAAAAAACCTTGTGGAAACTTATGTTCTATAAGTTCTGAACTTAGTGGTTTATATACATGATTGAGTTCAAATATAAATGATCATAATATGGTGTTTATAGTGTTTTGTTCGTGACAAAACTTGTTAGACCTTGTGTTTGAAAAGTTTTCTAGAGAAACTTGATATAATAGAACTAAGGTGCATACATACTACATGACATAGATTTTGAACTTGAGAAGATGTTATCATGACTTAGTTACTTATGATAAGAGTATTAAAAGTTATCTTATATGTGCTATAATACATCATTAATGATAAAATGATTTCAAATACCAACTCCATTATCTTTTATAAACTAAGTATTAAAACTTGAATAATATGTGCACTCAACTAGTCAAGCATGACAGAAGTTATTTAAGCATGTTTTAAAAAGTATGAAATATGCTATGTCTATGTAAATGAAATAGATATATGTGAGCATGCTATTAGAGGCCTATTAGTACCAATATATGGTTTAAAAGCTTATAACATCAAATCTTGTTAAAGAAAGTTGTTAAGCCTTATTGATTGAAATAAATCATTATGGAGCTAAGTAATTTTAATGTGAACTTGAAAATAGATCACAACCTATTTGATGTCAAGTACGAATGGTTAAGGTATACTTATATATGCCTAGCTATTCTAAGAGTATGATGAGAAAGTGAAATGAAGGTTTTACAAACCTAGTTAGGAAATAATATAACGTTACTATTATATTAAGAATGTATGAAATATATGACTAATGGATGTGAATCTCTGATTATATAACTGTGTAGGAATACACGAAGTGCAGATAAGCGTTAAGCAGTTAAGTCGTAGTTCATAAACTACGAATCAGGCAAGTCTTTCAGTTCCTATTTGCTATGTGAACTTGATGATTAACTATTTTAAATCTTTATTGCAAAGAGCATGATGTGTTACATATATGTTGAAAGTATAAAATGTTAAAGTCAATTTATGACTATGTTGATTGATTAAAGCATTCTGATTGAGTAAGGACTCAATCTTTATACTTGTTATATGAACTGTAGCATGTATGTTATATGTTGAGCATGTTATTATGTGCTATGTGATGCATGAAAACTGTTAGATTTTGCTGGGCTGTCGAGCTCAACCTTGTAAATAACCACTTTTGCGGGTTCAAGATTCAAGGTAAAGTTATGTGTTACTTGAAAGACATGAATCTGTAGGGTTTCGGCACAGAAACGCACAGCGGAAATTAAAATTTTAAATCAATTTCCGAAACCCTAAAACAAGATCCATGCGAAAAATCAATTAATTAAGAGGTTTAGATATTATACCGAATATGAAAACGAGAATCTGAAATCGACTGCGCCTCGAATCTCCAACGCAATACAAATCGACTGCGTCTCTACGGTATCCACACGAACGCTCCGCGAATCGTCCTACGATCTGCAGAATAAGGAATCGCGGTACTAGCCACCAAGGATGAGGATTTTCAGAACTGTTTTCTCTAGTCTCTCTCTAAGAGCGGCTAGGGTTTTGTTTTGACGTAAAAACCTAAAGTCTGATATACATCATATATATAGCAGTCAGGAGGAATTAATCAAAACATAATATTGTTAAAATCCGAATTTATATATATCTTAATTAAGTCTTACTTAATTAATATACCTATATATAAATTATCCTATTAATTTAAATTCGTAATTTAAAATTCTATCAATCACATTGATATCTTTAAATATTTACAATTTAAATTAATTTCCTTTTAATTACGTTCTTTGTGTGTGACCCTATAGGTTATTATTACGTTGGCAATAATTTTAAAATCATATTATAAAATTATAAACAGTGAGCGGCATCTAGTAATGCATCACTGCTACCCAAGTAATAATAAGATCGATGATTCGATGCAACCTTTTCCGTGACCAATGTTTCAATATAATTTAATCCTTTTAACCTTAATATCCTAGATTAAACTCGAGTCATGGAATGTGTCATACTCTTCATAATTTAATCTGAGTTTTCTTGATCAATGAGTAGACTATATGAAACAAATCACTATTTGAGCATGGCCATGCATTTCATAGTCCTACTCAATCAAGAGGCCTATGGATATCACCTATAAAATATAGGATGGTTAAATTCCATCTAGATCACTCATATTACTCACACGATTCATAATGAACCCAATAATCACCTTTATAGTCCACCCTATTAAAGGTGACATTTGATGATATCAAAGTACATAAATTCTCGTGTAGTAATATAGCGATTTCAGGTCGGAGGACAATTACATCATTGTCACTATGAGAATTGCTAATGACACTTCGCATAATGCTCCATATAGAATTCTCATGGTGGGTCTGTCCAGTACATTGTTCTCTAACATGTACCTATGCATTGACTTAATATCTCATATATTTATGACCAACGAGATTTGGTCATCAGTCAATCCACATACTAGTCTCAATGCATCATTGTTGTCCCATCAACAATGATACTTGACTAGGGACATTTAAGAACAATGATATTAATTGTAATTATATAATCTCATGTTCAAGTCACATACTTGAAACTATATAATTTGTATCACTATTCTAAGGAATTTTATTATGTTAACAATTATATTACGCAGTAATTAAAGCCATAATAAAATCATTTATTTATTCAATCAACAATAATATCAAATGTTAAGCAATTACATCAAATAATTGGCCTCTAGGGCATAAACTCTAACAGAATCAAATGTGATACTTGAAGATTTATACACTTTGGTTGTGTTATTATTATTTGAAACATGTTTAAGGTTACGAATAATGTATTAATGTTGAATTTTAATATCGTTTTACGATGTAAACTATTGTAGTATGAAAATGATTCTGAGATATTTAGATGTAAATGTTGAAGGTTTTGCTAACGATGATAGTTTGTAATAGAAAATTTTAATTATTCCGCAAATTTCAATGGTTGTATTATCATTTACTGATGTAAAATTAGAGGTTGAATGTATTATTAATGACCAAAGTCGAGAATTAAATTGTATGAATTTTGGGGTCAATACAATTGGTATCAAAACTGTAGGTTATAAACCTTAGGTAAGAGTACCCTAGGCTATAACCTTAGAGAATAAAGGAGAAGATGATAAAGAAGTTAAGAATCAAAAAGTTAAATTTAAGTATGGTACAATTGTACACTTTAATAGTTGTTGTATGGTACCTGGGCTAAACGATTCCTTCATAGAGCGGAGGTATATACGAACTAGCAACTCGGAACCTAGTTTGTTGGTTGTTTGTGGGAAACCACTCAGTGTACCATATTAAAACTATTAGACACTCGATGTGTACCAAGTATAGAAAGTGGATACGTATGATGAAAATGTGGAACTCGAATGAAATGTTGAGCAATGTAAATGAAGTTAGAAATTCTTAAAGGAAGAATTGTTTTATAAACAAGAGAATTCAAAGAAGAATATTGAAGAGATATAAAGATAAGATATGGGAGTTGCCTAACTCCAATAGCCATGATAACGAATAATGATGAATACACAAAATCTGGAAGATTTAAAGCATAAATGAAATCGTAAATGATGAAAAAGGAAACAAAGATGATCGTAAAACAAAATAATCACGAGTTAAGAAAAGAATTTTAAGGGAGATGATTATAGAATAAGATCACGACGTGATCTGTTTAAGTTATAAAAGGAAGATGGTCTGTAATATTTTATTAATTTTAGCTTGATGCTGTGAAGATAATGTACTATGATATAGTACAAGATAAACTCACGAGGACTTTTTGATAATGTGATACGAGAAATTCGTATTGAGCAAGTTACGGGTAAGTTGTTAAGAGTTAGATAGATTTAGGTGGGATTTCAATTGAGGACTCGTGTGATGGCTGAGTTGTACAAACCTTTGTATGGGCGAGAGTTTTGTGCTTACCTCAGTTTATTACATTGATAATCATTGGAATGTCGATGTCGCGCTATCAATGTATGTGTGGTGAAAAGGTGATTCTTTAATCATATGTATATTTGATAGTTAGAAACTATTAAGATTAGTCAGATATTATTAGGATTAGTTATGGTTCTTAAAACTAATGCATATGGTAAGTTTGTGACTTATAATAATATGGTATGTTTTGAACCCTTCAGCGAATGGACACCTATGGTCTGACTAAAATAAGTTCTTAAACTCATATTATTGTGGCAAGTTCCTGAACTTCCAATGTGCGATAAGTTTGATGAACTATTTTGGGTAGAAAATGATTATAGTATAGAGAGCATTGATGAAGTTGAAGATTGATAGAATGGTTAAGTAATTAAGTAATGAAGTAAAGATTGAAGTTGATGGATACTTGGATATTCTAAATCTACTAGCTATGCTAAACTTTCGAGATTTATTGACTTCGTGTCAATGGTTGTACTTTTGATTTTTGAAAAATGTTGGATCACACTAGTGAACCAAAGAATTTTTAAAACAGTGCTATTATTCGCGTATCTATGCTGTTTGTTTTGGCTAGATAAAAACAATATATGATTTTTTTTAAATTTTCAAAATATATTTTAATTATATGTATCGGGTGATATTATAAACGATGGAGTCATCAATGCAATGGAACCTGGTGTTGGATGTGATCATATGATCGTCAGCCCATTATGGTAAGATGTAGTATGGCAACGTCATAATCATGACGCCATAAAAAGATTTTTGAGATTTCATTGAGATATGAGAATATATATATATATATATATATATATATATATATATATATATATATATATATATATATATATATGTATGTATATTTCGATTGATGTCCGAATTATTGTAGAAGTCTATGCTATTTGATTCAGCTAGAAGATTATTGAAAGATGTTCATGAAATTCAAGCATTTCTTGAGAAGTTTTGTCAAACCAAATTGTTTTGGTGCGGATTCAGATGTTGAAATGCTGAGATGAATAACCCTTTTATAGGGGATTACGCGGAAGCGTTTAGATGTTTGTGCACAATACATGGTACGAAGGGCTGATCACCCTAAGTACGAGGAGTCCCTACAGTGTTACTGTTACGGTTAAAGTTGAAATGTGACAACCGAGATTTTTGTAAATTAAATTAAATATTTATTAAATTGAATAAATATTTTTCGATGAATTTATTATTAGATTAAATAATTAATTAATGAAATTATGGTAGATTAATGTAATTATATGTGTTATATTTATTAAATTAATGTGGAGAATATTGATTATTCAAGTATGTATTTATGTGAGCTTATTGAATTAAAAGAAATAATTAATAAGCCTAATGTTATTTTAATTAATTTAATAATTAATTAGAGATCTAATAATTTGACATTAATAATAAATGAGAATTTGATTATTTGATTATGTGAATTAATGAGAAATTATCATATTTTATTTAAATTAAATTAAATAAGATATTTGATTTATGTTATAATTGGATGTGACATTATTAAACTATAGTATAGGGGATTGATTAAAATAAATAGAAGTAATAATTAAATGGTAGCCAAACATGGTTTTTGGGAAGTTAAGAGCAGTTACCCATGATTGGGTAACTGAACTCAACGCGTCAGCTCTTTTCCAGTACTATAAACGTCTTCTTCTTCTTCATTTTTTTTTCTAAGTCTGGCTTAGCATCACAGAAAGAGATTGAGAAATTTTTGGAGAGATTGTGAGTGTGTGATTGAACAAGAGTTGAGAAGGAATTCATCTCCTACTAATTACACTTTACACTTTGGGTAAATTCTTCAACCCATTATTATTACGTTGTTAAAATTTTTATATTATATGGCTTTCAAAATTTTGTAAAGTCTCTGTAATGGGAAATTGTGTTGTTATATAGATTTATGAATATGTATGAGTTTTACGGCATAAAATTTATATGTTCTGTGAATTCTTGTTCCGAATTAGGCCATACAACTGAATTATGATAATTGTAGGTAGTTGTATTGTTATAACTAGCATGAACATGAACATGAACATGAACGAAATTGGTTTTACAGTAAAGATAAGCATGAGCATAGCTTGGTAATAAATGAGTAATTGACTGTTAGCTAAACGTGGAATTTAACGTTGAGTATATTGATTTATTATTAAATTCAGACAATCGTAGTCTCAAGGAATCAAAATTGGTTTATAAACTGTGATTACCGTGTTCACAGTGTCTAGAAGTATAAAAATGGACTTTTTGGGTTTAAAATATGATTTTCAAGGAATTAAGTTTTCTGTGATTGTTGTTTAGTGGTTTAAATTAGTATATGCATGTTGGGTAATGTGTATATGAGTTATTTATATAAGTTATGCATGTTAATTTAGATGTTAGTAGTGTTAAATAGAGAGAAATTAGTTGTTCTGTTCTCCGATGGTTGGGTTCTGCAAGTTTCGGCACCCCAGCGCCAAAAATGGAGCTCCAGCGCCAAAGTTCGCGCCCTGGCGCCACTGGCTAGCCTATTCTTCGTGCCCCAGCGGTAGAATTCGTGCTTCAGCACTGGAATTTGCGCCCCAGCGCCACTGTCTCGCGCCCCAGCGCTAGAAAAGTGGTCTGGGTTGGACAGTTTTGACCTCCTGTAGTAAAACGGCCATAACTTTTTCATACTAACTCCGATTGAGGTGATTCAAGATGATCCGGAATGAGGACAAATAGACCTACAACTTTAGTTCTTTAAAATTTTCAATTTGAGGTCATTAGGAGGGGTCAAAATGGTCATCGTTAGGACTGTTGTGTTTTCGGAGGCAATCGGAGGGCGTCGGGCATGCACATATGCATGTGTATTGCTCCTGACCATAAAAGATGATGTCCTAAGTTATAAAACATGAATGTTAGTAAATATAACGATGCTTAACATTAATAAATAATGTGTTAGATAAGTTATAGAAGCATAGTAAGCATACACAAGAGAGGCAAATCGGGCGTGTGTCGAATGAACGTCGAAACGTCGTGCCAAGTGTTAATGAACTTAAAAAGTGTTTCAATTCAATTAAAATAAATATTATAAGATATGAAATGGATTTAATATAAAACCAATGAGTAGTCCTAGCAAGACTTGAGCACTTCAATGAACTGCGAATATGAAATACAGTGAGATATAAGTTGAAAGTTAACACAATTAAGTTGAACATTGTATATTTATTAATAGGAAAGATTATGAGACGTAGAGTAGAGTTTACATTACAATTACTATGTATTGTTATGTGACTAATATTTGATGTATAATTGCGTAGGGCACGTGAAGTGCAGATAGCTGTAAGCTGTTAAACTGTTATTGGTAAACAACGATCAAGGCAAGTCTTTCGGTTCCTATTTTCTACGTGGACTTGATGAACTGTTTTTAATTGCATGATATGTTATATATATGTTGAAATAATGAAATGTTAAAGTCAATATATGACTGCATTATTTTGGCTAAAGAATGATGATTGAGTAAGAAACTTAGTCTTGATATTTGCTATGTGAATTAAAAGCGTGTGTGCCATGTTGCTTTAATGAGATGTATATCGAGCATGTTATTATGTGCTATGTGATGCATGAAAACTGTTAGATTTCGCTGGGCTGTCGAGCTCACTCTTGCAAATAACCACTTTTGCAGGTCAAGGAATTATGGTAAGGATATGTGCTAAGTGAGTTATAGAGAACTATATTCACGAAGATTACTTATGTTTTATGAGAAATGTATGTAATATTTTGAATGTAAATGTTGTTGAGTTATAAATTGAGCTATCCAGTGTATATGGATATCTATTTATGATGTAAGACTTTGTAAAGTCAGTTTATTGTAGCGATTCATGATATATATTGGAATCGAAGAGATGTAATGTAAAGGTTGCGATTTAGGGCAATAAAGAAGGAAATGTACAAAAGTTTTAAATATTCCACAATTTTTAGTGATTTTTAATATCAAATAATGATGTAAAATTAGAGGTTGAATGTTTGGTTAACAACCGAAGTCGAGATTTAAATTGTATGAATTTTGGGGTCGTTACAGTTGGTATCAAAGCTGATAGGTTTGAAATCTTAGGTAAGCATACCTTAGGCTATAACCTTAGAGAAGAGATGTGAAGATAATGAACGAATAAGCTCAAATAGAGTTTGAACAATAAGAAGTAATTTAAGAAATTTTTAAAGAAGGGATTAAAACTTGCATGAAAGGATTCAAAGAAGAATCTCGCAGAGTTTAAGAAATATGAATGTGGGGTTACCCAACTCTAATAATAAGGATGTAAGGTGATAATAAATAGACAGTGTCTATAAGAAGAGTGATAAAGAAGTTAAGAATAGAGAGTTATATTTAGGTATGGTACAATTGTACTCTTTAGTAGTTGATGTATGGTATCTGGGCTAAACGATTCCTTCATAGAGCGGAGGTATATACGAACTAGCAACTCAGAATCTAGTTTGTTGGTTGTTTATGGGAAATCACTCAGCGTACCATACTGAAACTGTTAGAGACTCGATTTGTACCAAGTGTAGAGAATGGATGTGTATGATGAAAGTGTAGAACTCGAATGAAATATTGAGCTATGTAAATGAAGTTAGAATTCTTAAAGGAAGAATTATTTTATAAACAAGAAGATTCAAAGAAGAATCTAAGAGATATAAAGATAAAAAAAATGGGAGTTTCCTAACTCCAAAAGTCAAGATAACGAAGAAAGAGGATCGTAAAACAAAACGATCACGAGTTAAGAAAAGAAATTTAAGGGAGATGATTATAGAATAAGATCACAACGTGATCTGTTTAAGTTATAAAAGGAAGATAGTTTGTAATGTTTGAATGATTATAGCTTGATGCTATGAAGATATTGTACTATGAATAGTATAAGATAAACTCATGAGGAGTTATAGATAATGTGATACGAGGAATTCGTATCAAGCAAAGAGCAAGTTAAGAGCAAGATAGAGTTAGGTGGGGTTTCAATTGAGGACTCGTGTGATGGCTGAGTTGTACAAACCTTTGTATGGGCGAGGGTTTTGTGCTTGCACTCAGTTTATCTCATTGATAATCATTGGAACGTTTGTGTCGCGTTATTTGCTATATACCTGTTGAGAAGGTGATTCTTTTCTCATGTGTATAACAGATAGGTAGAGTTTAGTTAGAGAATATCATAAGGTTAAGTGCGAGTTCTTAAAACTCATACTTAGGGTAGGTTCGTGACTCATAATTATATGGTATATTTTTGAACCCCTCAGTGAATGGACGCCTATGGTCTGACTAGGATAAGTTCTTAAACTCATATGATTATGGTAAGTTCATGAACTCATAACGTGTGGTAAGTTTGACGAACTGGGTATAGATAAGTGTAAATGGAGTATTGAGGATGATAGGAATAGATAGACCAATTAAGCAATGGATCATTATAGAAAGTGGAGTTGATGGTGGAAGCATAGGTATTCTAAATCTACTAGCTATGCTAGACTTTCGAAATTTATTGACTTCGTGATGATGTTTACACTTTTATTTTCTTGAAAAATATTGGATCAATTGATGGAACCAATGAGTTTTAACAACAATACTGTTATTCGTATGTCTATGCTAATTGCTTCAGCTAGACAAAAATGATTTGTAATATATCAAAATGTATTTTATATATCATTAATGCATCATGTAGCCTGGTGCAAAGATGATAAAAATGATGGAGTCATCAATGCAGTATTACCTAGTGTTGGATGTGATCTAAGGATCGTCAGCCCACTATGGTATGATGTAGTATGATAAAATCAACAAATGACGGAATCCTCAACAGACTGTAAATACAGTGCGATATCATGACGTCATAAAAATATTTTTTTTTTAGATTTCTTTAAGATATGAGAATACATATGTATGTATGTATGTATGTATGTATATATTTCGGTTGATGTCCGAATTGTTGTAGAGGTCTATGTTATTTGATTCAGCTAGACAAACATTGAAAGATGTTCATGAAATTCAAACGTTCATTGAAAAGTTATGCCAAATCAAATTATTTTGGTGCGGATTCAGATGTTGAAAAGCTGAGGTGAACAACCCTATTATTAGGGGTTGCACTTAGTTTTATACTTTGTGCTAAAATATTTGTGTACAATACATTGTACGAAGGGCTTAACACCCTAAGTACCGAGCGTAACGCATATAGTCGTTACAAAACACTATGTTGCAGCCTAACATAGTGGTACAATAGGCTGGCCACCTAGTGTACGTGAGGAGGGTGTTTTCAGTCTTTGTGATTGATAAACACTCTGGTTTGCAGTGTGAAGGATTTAGTTGAAGCACTAGTAAACCGAGAATAGAGTTCACGGTCTTATGACCCCTCAGCATGATTTGGAATCTTTTAAATTCCTGAGTTATTCATACTACTTCCCAATTATTGAACAATTGTGGAAGATTCGTGTTATTCTGCAAGATGGAAGTGAAAGAAGTGAGTCGTAGAACGACACTGAATGGTGAGTATGTTGAATAATTAAGAAAAGAGATTTTGAAGTGAGAAGGATATGAGTTATCAAAGAATACTGTGAAACTTTTAATAGAAAAGTTTAATAATTGTAGAAAGATCTTTGTGGAAAGAAGTGGTTATAAAACCCAAGGAATGGATATAGTATTAACGTAAAACCTATTTTGATAGATTGGGTGAATAAAGATTAATAGATAAAATTTCGAGGACGAAATTCTTAAAAGAAAGGGTGAATGTAATATCCCGAGTGTTTTTGATAGCGATCCTTAGAAAAGGAAATGAATGGGTTAAAAGATATATAATACTCAGAATATAATTGAGTTCAAGTGAAAGTTATGAAACAAAACCTAGAATTTGTAAAAGTAAGGAATGTAGTATGAAATATAAAATCTATATTTAGATAAAATGATGAAAGATTTCTCTGAGTTATGTGTTTAATTTGTGTCTTCGATTCTGTGGACAGAATCTTTGTATGTAGGAAAGATTGTAACGAATGAATTATTGAGTCGTGATTCTGGGGACAGAATCCTTTTAAGGGGGGAAAGATGTGACAACCAAGATTTTTGTAAATTAAATTAAATATTTATTAAATTGAATAAATATTTTTCGATGAATTAATTATTAGATTAAATAATTAATTAATGAAATTATGGTAGATTAATGTAATTAATGTGTTATATTTATTAAATTAATGTGGAGAATATTGATTATTCAAGTATGTATTTATGTGAGCTTATTGAATTAAAAGAAATAATTAATAAGCCTAATGTTATTTTAATTAATTTAATAATTAATTATAGATCTAATAATTTGACATTATTAATAAATGAGAATTTAATTATTTGATTATGTGAATTAATGAGAAATTATCATATTTTATTTCAATTAAATTAAATAAGATATTTGATTTATGTTATAATTGGATGTGACATTATTAAACTATAGTATAGGGGATTGATTAAAATAAATAGAAGTAATAATTAAATGGTAGCCAAACATGATTTTTGGAAAGTTAAGAGCAGTTACCCATGATTGGGTAACTGACCTCAACGCGTCAGTTCTTTTCCAGTATTATAAACGTCTTCTTCTTCTTCATTTTTTTTTCTAAGTCTGGTTTAGCATCACATAAAGAGATTGAGAAATTTTTGGGGAGATTGTGAGTGTGTGATTGAACAAGAGTTGAGAAGAAATTCATCTCCTACTAATTACACTTTACACTTTGGGTAAATTCTTCAACCCATTATTATTACGTTGTTAAAATTTTTATAGTATATGGCTTTCAAAATTTTGTAAAGTCTCTGTAATGGGAAATTGTGTTGTTATATAGATATATGAATATGTATGAGTTTTACGGCATAAAATTTATATGTTCTGTGAATTCTTGTTCCGAATTAGGCCATACAACTGAATTATGATAATTGTAGGTGGTTGTATTGTTATAACTAGCATGAACATGAACATGAACATGGACGAAATTGGTTTTATAGTAAAGATAAGCATGAGCATGGCTTGGTAATAAATGAGTAATTGACTGTTAGCTAAACGTGGAATTTAACGTTGAGTATATTGATTTATTATTAAATTCAGACAATCGTAGTCTCAAGGAATCAAAATTTGTTTATAAACTGTGATTACCGTGTTCACAGTGTCTAGAAGTATAAAAATGGATTTTTTAGGTTTAAAATATGATTTTCAAGGAATTAAGTTTTCTGTGATTGTTGTTTAGTGGTTTAAATTAGTATATGCATGTTGGGTAATGTGTATATGAGTTATTTATATAAGTTATGCATGTTAATTTAGATGTTAGTAGTGTTAAATAGAGAGAAATTAGTTGTTCTGTTCTCCGATGGTTGGGTTCTGCAAGTTTCGGCACCCCAGCTCCAAAGTTCGTGCCCTGGCGCCACTGGCTAGCCTATTCTTTCTTGCCCCAGCGCTAGAATTCGCGCCCCAGCGCCACTGTCTCGCGCCCCAGCACTGGAAAAGTGGTCTAGGTTGGACAGTTTTGACCTTCTGTAGTAAAACAGCCATAACATTTTCATACGAACTCCGATTGAGGTGATTCAAGATGATCCAAACGACGACGAATAGAACTACAACTTTAGTTCTTTACGTTTTTCAATTTGAGGTCATTAGGATCGGTAAAAATGCTCATCTTTAGGACTGTTGTGTTTTCGGAGGCAATCGGAGGGCGTCGGGCATGCACATATGCATGTGTATTGCTCCTGACCATAAAAGATGATGTCCTAAATTATAAACATGAATGTTAGTAAATATAATGATGCTTAACATTAATAAATAATGTGTTAGATAAGTTATAGAAGCATAGTAAGCATACACAAGAGAGACAAATCGGGCGTGTGACGAATGAACGTCGAAACGTCGTGCCAAGTGTTAATGAACTTAAAAAGTGTTTTAATTCAATTGAAATAAATATTATAAGATATGGAATGGATTTAATATAAAACCAATGAGTAGTCCTAGCAAGACTTGAGCACTTTAATGAACTGCGAATATAAAATACAGTGAGATATAAGTTGAAAGTTAACACAATTAAATTGAACATTGTATATTTATTAATAGGAAAGATTATGAGACGTAGAGTAGAGTTTACATTACAATTACTATGTATTGTTATGTGACTAATATTTGATGTGTATGATTATATAATTGCGTAGGGTACGTGAAGTGCAGATAGCTGTTAAACTGTTATTGGTAAACAACGATCAAGGCAAGTCTTTCGGTTCCTATTTTCTACGTGGACTTGATGAACTGTTTTAAATTGCATGATATGTTATATATATGTTAAAATAATGAAATGTTAAAGTCAATATATGACTGTATTATTTTGGCTAAAGAATGATGATTGAGTAAGGAACTCAATCTTGATATTTGCTATGTGAATTAAAAGCGTGTATGCCATGTTACTTTAATGAGATGTATATCGAGCATGTTATTATGTGCTATGTGATGCATGAAAACTGTTAGATTTTGCTGGGTTGTCGAGCTCACTCTTGCAAATAACCACTTTTACAGGTCAAGGAATTAAGGTAAGGATATGTGCTAAATGAGTTATAGAGAACAATATTCACGAAGATTACTTATATTTTATGAGAAATGTACGTAATATTTTGAATGTAAATGTTGTTGAGTTGTAAATTGAGCTATCCAGTGTATATGGATATCTATTTATGATGTAAGACTTTGTATAGTCAGTTTATTGTAGTGATTCATGATATATATTGGAATCGAAGAGATGTAATGTAAAGGTTGCGATTTAGGGCAATAAAGAAGGAAATGTACAAAAGTTTTAAATATTCCGCAATTTTTAGTTATTTTTAATATCAAATAATGATGTAAATTAGAGGTTGAATGTTTGGTTAACAATCGAAGTCGAGATTTAAATTGTATGAATTTTGGGTCGTTACATGAAATATTACTTGTAACCGTGGACATAGTTACGATGCGTTTCGTTGTTTGTGCACAATACATCGTATGGAAGGCTTAACACCCTAAGTACGGGAGTCCCTATAGTCTAATGACTGTTAAGGTTTATGTCAAAAAAGTACTTATAACCGTGGATGTGGTTCAAGGTATTATGACCCTCATCATGATTTGGAATCTTTTAAATTCCTGTTATTCATATCGCTTCCCAATTATTGAGCAATTGTGGAAGACTCTTATTATTCTGAAAGGTGAAAGTGGAAAGGATGAGAAAATTAAGTAAAACATAATAATTTCTAGAAAGAATTGAAACTCCAGAAAGAAGAGAAATGTGAAACTCTTAAAAGAGGAAGAGGTAAGGAATATGATGATCTTAGAAAGATCCTTAGAGAAAGAATTTGGTTATAGAACCCAATGAATGAATAAAGTATTAACGTAAAATCTATTTTGATAGATTGAATGAATAAAGATTAATAAATAAAATTTTGAGGACGAAATTCTTAAAAGAAATGGTGAATGTAATATCCCGAGTGTTTATGATAACGATCCTTAGAAAAGAAAATGAATGGGTTAAAGAATATATAATATTTGATATATGACTGTGTTCAATTGAAGGTTATATAATAAAACCTAAAATTTGTTAAAGAAATGAATGAAGTATATATATATATATATATATATATATATATAGTATTTTCTTATATATATATAATATTTTATGGAACTGAAATTTTTTCATAATATAATGTGGGTGTGTGAATACCTATACCAAAAAGTGGTGGTACAGTCTGTGTGTGTGTGTGTTGTGTGTGATGAGTGTGTGTGTGTGTGTGTGTGTGTGTGTGTGTGTGTGTGTGTAAAACTTTTTGCTAAGTTAACATATTGAAGTTATTCAACGATAATTGTGAAAGAGATTTTGTGAAAACCTTAGTAAGGTAGGGTTTCGGTGATTCCGAGGACGGAATCCTTATAAGGAGGAAAGGATGTGACAACCCGAATTTTTATAAGTTATTAAAATAAGAATTTAATAATTAAGATTCTTATTATGAGATATTTTGAGTTTGAGTATGTATATATACATGCTATATATTTTGAAATATGTGATCTGATATGAAGAGAAATATATATTCATATATTGGGGAAGCGAGATTTAATAGTTAAGTTAACTATTGAAGAAATTAAATGAATTTTGTAATTAATTTTAAATATTTATTGAGTTAAATAAGTATTTTAAATAATTTATTTATTGAGAAAAAAATAAATAATTTATGGAATTGTGATGTAAGAATTTAAATAATTTAAGGGAGGTTAATTCAGTTTTTGGCCAAACAAGGCCTAATGAATGTTAAGTCTTTAATTTAAATCTATATAACCAAACAAGGTGTAAGATTTAATGGGTTAATTTTTAGTTAGTTAGCCAAACAAGCCTTATGGCTTTTGAGTTTAAAAAAAACTAATGTCAGTTAAAATTATATTTATATTATATAATTAATATATATATATATATATATATATATATATATATATATATACACACACACGTTATATTGTTAGTACGTAAGGTTAGAGTTAGAAAGAAAGAACTTAGAAGGGGAAAAAGAGGAGAAGAAGATGGTTGCAGAGAAAAATTTAGAGAGAATTGGGAGAAGTCTAGAGAATTTGAGAAAAGAATTGGGGAAAATAAAGCTTGATAATCAAAGGATAACCATCATCTTCTAAAACTAAGGTATCATATTATTCTTTTATTTTGTAGTTTTATTCTTTTCCAAAATTCTCTTTAAAACTTTGTGGGAGATGAATTAGTTGTTATATATAGTTTTACATGATAAATTAGTTGTTATAAAGTTGTTTTCATAAGTTTATAGATGAATTAATTCATGTTATGTAATTATTTGTGAATAAAACCATATTACAGTGAATTGGTATGAATATATATATGATTATGGCTTAGTTTAAAGTAAAATTGAGGTTTGATTAGTTGTTTAAAATATATATATATATATATATATATATATGATTATTGAATTCGAAAGAGGATGAATAAACATAAGCATAATATGTTGAATTAACTGTTTTGGTTGAAAAACAAAATCACATTGATGATCTTCACTGAAACTTTCAAAAAGTGAAGTTTTAGCAAAAATAGTGAAAATTAATGGTTGTAATTTGGATGTTTATGTTGTTTAGATGGCTAGAAACGCGTTAGAAAATATTAGATTATGCTTCTGTAAACCTATTACACCTTGGGTAGGTTGGTATGGTTGTTAGAAAGGAGTTTGGAGGCCTAATTTAGCTTTCCGTGGTGTTCTAGAGCACAAAATTGCAAATCGCATAAGGGAGCCCCGCCTCGGTGGGCCCCCCAGTGCAAAAACCCCCGCCCCAGCGGGGGGGGGGGTAGTCTCGTAAGCCGAATTTTGAAAAAAAAACTGACAGGACATGTTTTACTAAAATAGCCATAACCTTTTTATACGAACTCCGATTGAGGTGATTCAAGATAATCCGGAACGAGGACGATTAGACCTACAACTTTTGTTCTTTAAGTGTTTTAATTTGAGGCCTTTAGGAAGGGTCCAAATACTCATCTTTGTGACTGTTACGTATTCAGAGGCGATCAGAGGGCGTCGAGCGAGGACATACGCAAGTATAGTGCTCCCATCGATGGAATATGTTATTCTAAGTGATGTAACATGAAAATGCATGATATTATACATGACATATAAAATTTCCTTGCTCATAATAGAAAGCATTGTCATGACTTAGTATGTGTTTTGAAAAGAAACTTAAAGATTTTGAAAAAAAACAAACAAACCTTGTAGAAACTTATGTTCTTTAAGTTCTTAACTTAGTGGTTTATATATATGATTGAGTTCAAATATAAATAAACATGATATGGTGTTTATAGTGTTTTGTTCCTGATAAAACTTGTTAGACCTTGTGTTTGAAAAGTTTTCAAGAGAAACATGATATAATAGAACTAAGGTGCATACATGCTACATGAGGTAGGTTTTGAACTTGAGAAGACGTTATCATGACTTAGTTACTTATGATAAGAGTTTTAAAAGTTGTCTTATATGTGCTATAATACATCATTAATGATAAAATGATTTCAAAGACCAACTCCATTATCTTTTGTAAACTAAGTATTAAAACGTGAATGATATGTGCACTCAACTAGTCAAGCATGACATAAGTTATTTAAGCATGTTTTAAAAAGTATGAACTATGATATGTCTATGTAAATGAGATAGATACATGTGAGCATGCTATTAGAGGCCTATTAGTACCAATATATGGTTTAAAGGCTTATAACATCAAATCTTATTTAAAAAGTTGTAAAGCCTTATTGACTGAAATAAATCATTATGGAGCTAAGTAATTTGAATGTGAACTTGAAAATAGATCACAACCTATTTGATGTCAAGTACGGATGGTTAAGGTATACTTATACATGCCTAGCTATTCTAAGAGTATGATGAGAAAGTGAAATGAAGGTTTTACAAGCCTAGTTAGGAAACAATGTAACGCTACTATTATATTAAGAATGTGTGAAATATATGACTAATGGACGTGAATCCATGATTATATAACTGTGTAGGAATACACGAAGTGCAGATAAGCATTAAGCAGTTAAGTCATAGTTCATAAACTACGAATTAGGCAAGTCTTTCAGTTCCTATTTGCTATGTGAACTTGATGATTAACTGTTTTAAATCTTTATTGCAAAGAGCATGATGTATTATATATATGTTGAAAGTATGAAATATAAAAGTCAATTTATGACTATGTTGATTGATTAAAGCATGTTGATTGAGTAAGGACTCAATCTTTATACTTTTTATATGAACTGTAGCATGTATGTTATATGTTGAGCATGTTATTATGAGATATGTGATGCATGAAAACTGTTAGATTTTGCTGGGCTGTCGAGCTCAACCTTGCAAATAACCACTTTTGCATGTTCAAGATTCAAGGTAAAGTTATGTGCTACTTGAAAGACATGAATCAGATGTGATACTTAAAGATTTATACACTTTGGTTGTGTTATTATTATTTGAACCATTTTTAAGGTTCCGAATAATGTATTAATGTTGAATTTTAATATTATTTTGTGATGTAAACTATTGTAGTGTTAAAATGATTCTGAGATATTTAGATGGGAACGATGATAGTTTGTAATAGAAAATTTTAATTATTCCGCAAATTTCAATGGTTGTATTACCATTTAATGATGTGAAATTATAGGTTAAATGTATTATTAACGACCGAAGTCGAGAATTAAATTGTATGAATTTTGGGATCGTTACAGTTGGTATCAAAGTTGTAGGTTATAAACCTTAGGTAAGAGTATATTAGGCTATAACCTTAGAGAATAAAGGAGAAGATGATAAAGAAGTTAAGAATCAAAAAGTTATATTTAAGTATGGTACAATTGTACTCTTTAATAGTTGATGTATGGTATCTGGGCTAAACGATTCCTTCATAGAGCGGAGGTATATACGAACTAGCAACTCGGAACCTAATTTATTGGTTGTTTGTGGGAAACCACTCAGTGTACCATATTGAAACTATTAGAGACTCGATGTGTACAAAGTATAGAAAGTGGATAAGTATGATGAAAATGTGAAACTCGAATGAAATGTTGAGCAATGTAAACGAAGTTAGAAATTCTTAAAGGAAGAATTGTTTTATAAGCAAGAGAATTCAAAGAAGAATCTTGAAGAGATATAAAGATAAGATATGGGAGTTGCCTAACTCCAATAGCCATGATAACGAATAATGATGAATACACAAAATCTGGAAGATTTAAAGCATAAATGAAATCGTAAATGATGAAAAAGGAAACAAAGATGATCGTAAAACAAAATAATCACGAGTTAAGAAAAGAATTTTAAGGGAGATGATTATAGAATAAGATCACGACGTGATCTGTTTAAGTTATAAAAGGAAGATGGTCTGTAATATTTTATTAATTTTAGCTTGTTGCTGTGAAGATAATGTACTATGATATAGTACAAGATAAACTCACGAGGAGTTATAGATAATGTGATACGAGGAATTCATATTGAGCGAGTTAAGGGTAAGTTGTTAAGAGTAAGATAGATTTAGGTGGGATTTCAATTGAGGACTCATGTGATGGCTGAGTTGTACAAACCTTTGTATGGGTGAAGGTTTTGTGCTTGCACTCAGTTTATTACATTGATAATCATTGGAATGTCGGTGTCGCGCTATCAATGTATGTGTGGTGAAAAGGTGATTCTTTTCTCATGTGTATATTTGATAGTTAGAAACTATTAAGATTAGTCAGATATTATTAGGATTAGGTGTGGTTCTTAAAAATAATGCATATGGTAAGTTCGTGACTCATAATAATAAGGAATGTTTTGAACCCCTCAGCAAATGGATACCTATGGTCTGACTAGGATAAGTTCTTAAACTCATATTATTATGGCAAGTTCCTGAACTTCCAATGTGCGATAAGTTTGATGAACTATTTTGGGTAGAAAACGGCTTATAGTATAGAGAGCATTGATGAAGATGAAGATTGATAGAATGGTTAAGTAATGAAGTAAAGATTGAAGTTGATGGATACCTGGATATTCTAAATCTACTAGCTATGCTAAACTTTCGAGATTTATTGACTTCGTGTCAATGGTTGTACTTTTGATTTTTGAAAAATGTTGGATCACACTAGTGAACCAAAGAATTTTTAAAATAGTGCTATTATTCGCGTATCTATGCTGTTTGTTTCGGCTAGATAAAAATAATATATGATTTTTTTTAAAATTTTCAAAATATATTTTAATTATATGTATCGGGTGATATTATAAACGATGGAGTCATCAATGCAATGGAACCTGGTGTTGGATGTGATCATATGATCGTCAGCCCATTATGGTAAGATGTAGTATGACAACGTCATAATCACGACGCCATAAAAAGATGTTTGAGATTTCTTTGAGATATGAGAAGATATATATATATTGTATATTTCGATTGATGTCCGAATTGTTGTAGAAGTCTATGCTATTTGATTCAGCTTGACTATTATTGAAAGATGTTCATGAAATTCAAGCATTTCTTGAGAAGTTTTACCAAACCAAATTATTTTGGTGCGGATTCAGATGTTGAAATGCTGAGATTAACATCCCTTTTATAGGGGATTACGCGGAAGTGTTTAGATGTTTGTGCACAATACATGGTACGAAGGGCTGATCACCCTAAGTACGGGGAGTCCCTACAGTGTTACTGTTAAGGTTAAAGTTAAAAGATTACTTGTAACCGTGGACATAGTTACGCGATGCATTTAGATGTTTGTGCACAATACATCATATGAAAGGCTTAACACCCTAAGTACGGGAGTCCCTATAGTCTAATGACTGTTAAGGTTTAAGTTGAAAGTGTACTTATAACCGTGGACGTAGTTCAAGGTATTATGACCCTCATCATGATTTGGAATCTTTTAAATTCCTGTTATTCATATCGCTTCCCAATTATTGAGCAATTGTGGAAGACTCTTATTATTCTGAAAGATGAAAGTGGAAAGGATGAGAAAATAAGCAAAACATAATAATTTCAAGAAAAATTGAAACTCCAGAAAGAAGAGAAATGTGAAACTCTTAGAAGAGGAAGAGGTGAGGAATATGATGATCTTAGAAAGATCCTTAGAGAAAGAATTTGGTTACAGAACCCAATGAATGAATAAAGTATTAACGCAAAATCTATTTTGATAGATTGAATAAATAAATATTAATAAATAAAATTTCGATGATGAAATTCTTAGAAGAAGAGTTAATGTAATATCCCGAGTGTTTATGATAACGATCCTTAGAAAAGAAAATGAATGGGTTAAAGAATATATAATATTTGATATATGGTTGTGTTCAATTGAAGGTTATATAATAAAACCTTAAAGTTGTTGAAGAAATGAATGAAGTATATATATATGTAAAACTTTTTGCTGAGTTAACGTGTTTAAGTTATTCAACTATAATTGTGAAAGAGATTTTGTGAAAACCTTAGTAAGGTAGGGTTTCGGTGATTCTGAGGACGAAATCTGTGACGCCCCCAAAATAGGTATACATCACCCATCTTGAGTAGCCAAATATATGGTACAAAATTCAAATACAACTTAATTATACAACAGCCGTGTAAAATACGACAAAACATAATCTAAGAGTTTTAATAAGAATATTGTCATCTAGACAATATCCACACTCAATGGAGTCCTCATTACATTTATTATCACACTATTTAACAGAATAGTGAGGACTACTAATGCTATCATCTGGACCGTCACTTCGTTCCCCGATTAGTCTCGGCTACGTTCTTATTTCCTGAAGAGAACAGTGAAAGAAAGGGTGAGCTCAACTAGCCCAGTAAGAAATATTATAACTAAGATAATACAGAATAAATTATCATTAGCCTTCAACGATGTTAAACTGATAGAATATAATAGACAACAAGTTTAACTGCAGCAGAACAAGTAATCACTTAGAAGAGTCAAGTAGAGCATAAAATTTACTATCTTTTATGATTTAAAAAGTTTTTCATCAATTTTTATCGCTGAGACTCAGCTTAATAAATAAAATCGAATCATCCCTGCATCACGGCCAAAGATATTCATGTAATCATCAATGGTTATGACTATACTGAATAATCCCTGGTTATAATCACACTAACAACTGTCCATCAATGAACTACAAGCTAATGAGGACTTTTACCACATCATTCGTCACATTACGGTCATGATTATACCAAATAATCCCTGGTCATAATCATACTAAGTCCATCTATGCACGTAAGCCAAAGATGAATCTCATCACAATATAAGCATGAGGATGATGACAATGACATAATAATTCAATAAAACAAGTTAAAGGATAAATTTTAAGGATTTATAATTTTAATTTATCCAGAAATCAATAACGTCCAAATTGTCAACATGATACTTTTTTGTAGAGTAAAATTTAAGAATGCTCAGAAGAATATTTCTATGAAAAGATACTGGATGAAGCGCAAATATCAAGGATATTCCACTAATTTTATGGAGTATAGAAGCCAAAACTTTAACCAACTGAGTATAATAGAATATATGAAATCGCAAATAGATTTTTGCTCGCCATGCGGTAATCCACGCAGATAGATCATTTCCACAATTTAATAAGGAATGAATACGAATGATCATTCACCATGCATGCGGTAATCCACATAGACAGGTTATTCCAACAAAATAATAAAGAATGGAATAACAGAAGAATTCACCAGGCGTGCGTAATCCGCACAGACAGGTTATTCCAACAGAATAATAAAAAATAAAACTAGGTCATACGTAATTCGCACAGACAGGATATTACAACAGAATAATAAAGAATTGAACCAGGTCATGTGTAATCCACACAGACAGGATATTACAACAGAATAATAAAGAATGGAACCAGGTCATGCGTAATCCGCACAGACAGGATATTCCAACAGAATAATAAAGAATGAAATAACAACAGAATTCACCAGGCATGCGATAGACAGCACAGACAGGTTATTCCAACAGAATAATAAAGAATGGAATAACAGAAAAATTTCACCATATATGTGGTATTTCGCATAGACAGGTTATTCCAACATAATAATAAAGAATAGAATAACAACCCTTAAGAGTATTGAAAGAAAATAACTCTCTTCATGAATACGAAAAATAATACCCCTTACCTTAGAAGAAAACTGGAATAGTGAGGTAGCAGACTTCTCTTTTCCTTTCTCTCTATAATTTCTCTCTATAATAATTGCTCTAGAGCTTTAGTGAATTGGTGAGAAATAAAGGAAGAATGAGCTTCTATTTATAGAAAAATATAATTTTGATAATTGCACGTTTTGTGGCTCAAAATATTATAGTATAATACCTTCCTCTTTTTCTTCATTTTTAATTTAGTCCTGCAAGTATTATCAAACTTACACCACCTCCCCTAATAGTAAATAATGTAAATCAATAGTAAATCATGTGAATCAATAGTTATAATTATGTGAAAATACAAATTACAGTATAGTACCTTTAACTATACCTCTATTTTTAACTTAGTCATGCAAGTATTATCAATCTTGCACTACCTCCCCTAATAGTACAAGAATATGAATCAATAGTACACACATGTGAATAAATAGTTATAATCATGTGAATTAAAAGCAATTAATTGCTCATTTATCCGGTTAAATACCCGATTGGTCAATATAACCTCCAGACATCAATTATTATCGAAATAAATGTCGATTTTCACTAACACTAATAATTCCAACACAATGGAACTATTAATTTTATCTTTAATCAACACGAACTTATTCATCATTAATATTATAATTCACAATATTTAACAACCAGGTCGTTCCCAAGAAAGATGGGACTTTTCGATAAGGATTTTTTCTTATTGGCGCGCAATTAGATGACCAAACCTCTCCTTGACAGAACTTCTAGACATTGTAAATATTGTAATTTAATAATATGAATAACTTTGTCGTCTCAATTATTGATTTAATAATATAATATATTATGCAGATAATACTGTGACAATAATTGAATCAATAATAAGAGAGATATGATGCAGCAATTACTATAGCAATAATTGAGTATAACTGAGTGACTTCTCATGTAAGCATCAATAATCAATACCGTGTGCTACTATGCAACCACACGTATTACTGTACTTGTACTACCGGGTAGGTCAACAATTTTAACGGTAACACTTTCGCCTTTATTTTTTATAAAATGATAATTCTGTCATTTTCTAATTACGACAATACTTCCGTTGTAGGGTCTACCAATGATTGTGTCGTCATATGAATATTCCCTGTTAAAATGAATATTCTCCGACCAATCGAATATTATATAACCACTTGCTTACTTTGCAAAATTTGTAAATATTACCCACAACTATAACATTATATCAAATCCACACCATAACATTCAAAAATATATTTCGAGAAAATTGTTCTTTATTCATAAAAGTTGGGGTCTTACAGAATCCTTATAAGGAGGGAAGGATATGACAACCCGAATTTTTATAAGTTATTAAAATAAGAATTTAATAATTAAGATTTTTATTATGAGATATTTTAAGTTTGAGTATGTATATATACATGCTATATATTTTAAAATATGTGATCTGGTGTGAAGAGAAATATATATTGATATATTGGGGAAGCGAGATTTAATAGTTAAGTTAACTATTGAAGAAATTAAATGAATTTTGTAATTAATTTTAAATATTTATTGAGTTAAATAAGTATTTTAAATAATTTATTTATTTAGAAAAAAATAAATAATTTATGGAATTGTGATTCAAGAATTTAAATAAGTTAAGGGAGGTTAATTCAGTTTTTGGCCAAACAAGACCTAATGAATGTTAAGTCTTTAATTTAAATCTGTTTTACCAAACAAAGTGTAAGATTTAATGGGTTAATTTTTAGTTAGTTAGCCAAACAAGCCTTATGGCTTTTGAGTTTAAAAAAAACTGATGTTAGTTAAAATTATATTTATATATATATATATATATATATATATATATATATATATATATATATATATATATATATATATATATATATATGAATACCTATACGTTATATTGTTAGTACGTAAGGTTAGAGTTAGAAAGAAAGAACTCAGAAGAGGAAAAAGAGGAGAAGAAGATGGTTGCTGAGAAAAATTTAGAGACAATTGGGAGAAGTCTAGAGAATTTGAGAAAAGAATTGGGGAAAGGAAAGCTTGATAATCAAAGGATAACCATCATCTTCTAAAACTAAGGTATCATAATATTCTTTTATTTTGTAGTTTTATTCTTTTCCAAAATTCTCTGTAACTTTGTGGGAGATGAATTAGTTGTTATATATAGTTTTACATGATAAATTGGTTGTTATAAAGTTGTTTTCCTAAGTTTATAGATGAATTACATGTTATGTAATTATTTGTGAATAAAACCATATTACAGTGAATTGGTATATATATATATTGACTATTGAATTCGAAAGAGGATGAATAAATGTGACACCCCTAAATCCGGGTACTTCAATTTCACGAAATTTGGTGTTCATTGTACAAATATCATCTATCTATCTACTCATAATAAATGCAAGACATGTAATAGATAGAATAAAAATCTTCCCCTTAAGGGTTACAACATCCGAATAATAATAATACAATCCCAGGTTAAACTAACCTTAAACATCTGTGCGGAATCATAAACAAATAAGTCTTAAACAACATCATTAACTCAAATCTTAAGCATAAATACATCATCTAATAAAAATAACAAGTCTTCGTCACTTGTTAACCTTGCCCTTGCCTTTACTAGTGGAAGGTTCGTCGGTTCTTTCATTCTTAACTGCAATGTTATTATTAAGCAAGAGTGAGCACGATTGCCCACAAGTATAACAATATAACAATGAATAATAACATGCGAGAGAAATAATAACTTCTGAAATAAAAGCTCAACTTTTGAATCAAGAATGAATAACAAAAATCAAAAGATTTCTGAAGGTTATAAGACCTTGAACTATGTCCTAGGTTATCAAGGGTTATACTTGAAACCTTTAACAGTCATAAGACTATGGACCTTTCTACTCGTACTTAGGGGGATCAACCCTTAGTACCATACTGTGCACAATATCTTAACGCTAACGCATAAGTAAATCCCTTTGCAGGGTTGTTCATCTCAGTTTGACATTCGAGTCCGCACCAAAGGAAGTTTGGTTTGGATAATTCAATAAAGGTTTTGAAATTTAGAACGTTCATCAACTAAGGACTAGTTGAATCAATAAAGTTCACTAGTCTAATAAGGTTCAACAATAATGATATTCAATTTGAACAATAATCTCAAGAAGTATACAATAGGACAATTATTGTATAACTGAATCATGGTTTGAAAAGATAATCAATCTTTAATATAACATTTGAACTTGAATAATAGTAATGATAATTTACTCGAGGTAAATAATAAACTTGAACAATAATGACAAGTAGGGTTAGGAAACTTGCCTCGTGCGTAGATTACACTTTAACTAAACTCGTTCTTTGAATTTAATCCTACATACCATTCACATTTAAAATACCAGTTAATTATAACTTAACTAATCATCATAAACTCATTCTCTTTGTCTACTTTGATTATGACTATACTTAGTCAATTTATCACATTCATTGACACATAATTTATTCTTTACAAATAACAGTTAATTATGCATTCCATAATTCAATCCGCATGTAATTATGTTATTTACATGTTAAACATTTATTTAAATATCTCATTATACTTCTAACATATGTCCATGTTCATTACATTAAATTACTAACACATTGCTAGACTTAATCATTTTAAAATCTCATTTCTGAACTTTCTGGAGAGTGGCGCTGCGGCGCCACTGTTACACTTGTACTCGGCGCTGCGGCGCGATGGCGCTGCAGCCGGACACTTGGCGCTGCAGCTTGACACTTGGCGCTGCGGAGTGGGAAGTAAGGCACGAGTCTGGCGCCGCGGCGCGGTAAACCAGAAATTATTCTGCAATTCGCGAAAATTGCAGAACACGGCCAAAAACTCCAATTAAATTGCTACTACACGAATTTAATCATACCCACATGTTATAATTCATATATAATCATTACCCAACACTTACAGAGTGATTTTAACCCATTAAAACACATAATCACAGAGTTAAAATCTATAATTTCACTGACTTTGCTGTTCTTGAAGGTTTTGAAAATAAAACATGAAAATTGACACTACGGATTCGTTATAACACCGAATCCGTTCGTTTAAAGTTTGGTCTCTTCGTATCAACATGTATAATAATATACGACTGTAAAATTTACGGATAATATATGATCAACACATGAAATACCACGTATAAGGCCATATGGCCAAAACCCAAACTCTGTAAGTTTTGATCAACATACACGACATGAAATTGATGGCATGGTAACTTACATAATATATAATTAAATACGATTTGATAACATCTTAATACATACACAACTCATAAACATTACTCCTTTCCCAATTATAGAGATTTTACAAAAGTTTTGAAAGCCATTTTCATAAAAACCAAGTGACGTGAAATACAAATTGGGTGTGGAGAAATTACCCATAGTATAATTTAAGAAGAGGTGATTCCAGATGATCCTTTCACAATTACCTGTTGATTACACACTAATAATTTTCTCTCAAACTTCTTAAATTTTCTCTCTGTGAATAATTTCTCTAGACTTAGAAATAATAAAGAATGAAGAAGACGTCGATATAAGAACTGACGCATTATGGTCAGTTAACCCAGTCATGGGTAACTGCCCATAACTCCTACTAAGGCCATGTTTGGCTAGTATAAAAGACTTATACCCAATTAATTTAATAACACTTTTTATCATATAGTTTAAATAATGTCACATCTTTAGACAATACTTCATATATCTTATTTAATTTAATATAATAATTTCTCATAAATTCACATAGTCATATAATAAATTTTCTCATTAATTAATTATATTAATTATTAAGTCTCTAATTAATTATTACATTAAGTAAAATAACATCATGCTTAATTAAATAATTCATTTAATTCAATAAGCTCACATAAATACATACTTGAATAATAAATATTCTCTACATTAATTTAATAAATGTAACACATGTAATTAAATTAATCTACCACAATTGCATCAAATAATTATTTAATCTAATAATTAAATCATCGAAAAATATTTATTTAATTCAATAAATATTAAAATTATTTTTACAAAATCTCGTTCGTCACAATAAACATAAGCATAGTATGTTAAATTAACTGTTTTGGTTGAAAAACAAAATCACAGTGATGATCTTCACTGAAATTTTCAAAAAGTGAAGTTTTAGCAAAAATAGTGAAAATTAATGGTTGTAATTTGGATGTTTATGTTGTTTAGATGGCTAGAAACACGTTAGAAAACATTAGATTATGTTTCTGTAAACCTATTACACCTTTGGTAGGTTGGTATTGTTGTTAGAAAATAGTTTAGAGGCCTAATTTGGCTTTCCGTAGTGTTCTGGAGCACAAAATCGCAAATTGCATAAGGTACCCCCGCCCCGGCGAGGGGGGAGGGGTAGTCTGCTAAGCCGAATTTTGAAAAAAACACTAACAGTACATGTTTTACTAAAACAGCCATAACGTTTTCATACGAACTCCGATTGATGTGATTCAAGATGATTCGGAACGAAGATGATTAGACCTACAACTTTTGTTCTTTAAGTGTTTTAATTTGAGATCTTTAGGAAGGGTAAAAATACTCATCTTTGTGACTATTACGTATTCAGAGGCGATCGGAGGGCGTCGAGCGAGCACATACACAAGTATAGTGCTCTCGTCGATGGAATATGTTATTCTAAGTGATGTAACATAAAAATGCATGATATTATACAGGACATATAAAATTTCCTTGCTCATAATAGAAATCATTGTCATGACTTAGTATGTGTTTTGAAAAGAAACTTAAAGATTTTGAAAAAAAAAACAAACCTTGTGGAAACTTATGTTCTATAAGTTCTGAACTTAGTGGTTTATATACATGATTGAGTTTAAATAAAAATGAGCATGATATGGTGTTTTAGTGTTTTGCTCATGATAAAACTTGTTAGACCTTGTGTTTGAAAAATTTTCAAGAGAAACTTGATATAATAGAACTAAGGTGCATACATGCTACATGAGGTAGGTTTTGAACTTGAGAAGACATTATCATGACTTAGTTACTTATGATAAGAGTTTTAAAAGTTGTCTTATATGTGCTATACTACATCATTAATGATAAAATGATTTCAAAGACCAACTACATTATCTTTTATAAACTAAGTATTAAAACGTGAATGATATGTGCACTCAACTAGTCAAGCATGACATAAGTTATTTAAGCATGTTTTAAAAAGTATGAACTATGATATGTCTATGTAAATGAGATAGATACATGTGAGCATGCTATTAGAGGCCTATTAGTACGAATATATGGTTTAAAAGCTTAGAACATCAAATCTTGTTAAAGAAAGTTGTTAAGCCTTATTGATTGAAATAAATCATTATGGAGCTAAGTAATTTTAATGTGAACTTGAAAATCGATCACAACCTATTTGATGTCAAGTACGGATGGTTAAGGAATACTTATACATGCCTAGCTATTCTAAGAGTATGATGAGAAAGTGAAATGAAGGTTTTACAAACCTAGTTAGGAAACAATGTAACGTTACTATTATATTAAGAATGTATGAAGTATATGACTAATGGATGTGAATCCATGATTATATAACTGTGTAGGAATACACGAAGTGCAGATAGGCGTTAAGCAGTTAAGTCGTAGTTGATAAACTACGAATTAGGCAAGTCTTTCAGTTCCTATTTGCTATGTGAACTTGATGATTAACTGTTTTAAATCTTTATTGCAAAGAGCATGATGTGTTATATATATGTTGAAAGTATGAAATGTTAAAGTCAATTTATGACTATGTTGATTTATTAAAGCATGCTGATTGAGTAAGGACTCAATCTTTATACTTGTTATATGAACTGTAGCATGTATGTTATATGTTGAGCATGTTATTATGTGCTATGTGATGCATGAAAATTTTTAGATTTTTCTGGACTATCAAGCTCAACCTTGAAAATAACCTCTTTTACAAGTTCAAGATTCAAGGTAAAGTTATGTGTTACTTGAAAGACATGAATCATATGTGATACTTGAATATTTATACACTTTGGTTGTGTTATTATTATTTGAACCATGTTTAAGGTTCCAAATAATGTATTAATGTTGAATTTTAATATCGTTTTGCGATGTAAATTATTATAGTATTAAAATGATTCTGAGATATTTAGATGTAAAGGTTGAAGGTTTTGGGAACGAGGATAGTTTATAATAGAAAATTTTAATTATTCCACAAATTTCAATGGTTGTATTATCATTTAATGATATAAAATTAGAGGTTAAATGTATTATTAACGACCGAAGTCGAGAATTAAATTGTATGAATTTTGGGGTCGTTACATTCCATCCGCATAATCAAGCCCCCGAACCTATATGAATCTCGGTTTCACAGACCCGTTTAGCAGTGTCACATCACTGGGTCAATGTGCAAAACTTTTTTGGTTGCATTGGTGTAACCAGTTAAAAACACTAACAGGCGACTCTTACAGTCAAAATGTTGACATTACACATGTCGGACCTTTTTCACTTGTTTTTTCAAACAAATCTCACATAACATGAGAACACCAAAGAACAAGTAACGAAAAAGGGACAAATAAAAATCCCGACGTCGACGGGTGGAAACTCTGCTGGGGACACCAGTAAGAGGGTTTAAGCCGCTATTACAAGCTTTACAAAATTGTTAAATGCTTGTGTGTGAATGTTGCATTTACATTTATGATGAATGTGTACGAATGCATTTTACTTACTTCACTGCAATATATCTATCTGTGATATTAGTGCTTCACACATGTCATCATTTTCATAAACGGTGAGGCACGTTGTATGTGAATGTATGTTGTGTGGTTCCTCCATCAGGAGGCTATCTTGTCGGTGTTTGATTACTGGACTCGTAGGAAAACTAATTTCATTGAGGCTCGGGAAAGGCACCACCCAGATTCGCTCCAGTTGAAAGACCGGATTAACTTTCCGTCAAGTAAATTGCGATGATCTGGGAACCTTCATGCCAAAAAGCCGCTAGAGTAACCCTAAGATAGGATAACCTCTGATAAACCAAACGTAGAGGAAAGTCTCTTCATGCTTTCCATTTTCTATTACTTGTAAAAGCATTTACTTGTAATATTATTACATGTTCATCTCTATGTAATGGAAAATATGAAGAATATTTGTGCATACATGACATGTTATCAAATAACGCCCGTTTTTGCAGGATGATATTCCTAAAATGGACACATAATGATAGCATTTACATTATCCCTAAAACTAAACTACATAAGTCTTTTGTAGGGAAACAATTGGGCCTGTTACCCGCTCAAAATCCAAAAAGGCCACGAGCCTACAACCAATAATGTCTTCTTCTAACCAGTCTAATGTCGTTTCTCGAGAAGAATTTGATGGATTAAGTAAACAAATTATAGATTTGGTTGTCCTGCTTAAAGAATTGCATCAATCTACTTAGGGTACAAAGATGCCTACACATACAGAATCCTCTACACAAGGAGGGACACAAGGTTTAGATAAAACAAATCTAGAACCTCAGTTGGATACGACTAACAAAGACCTTGAAAACACCCATCTCAAAGGAGATCCAGACACTGGTGATATCAAGAAGAAGGCCTTCAAATGGAAGAAACTATCCGTTCTCTCAAAGGGATTGGAACACACGAAAGCGTTTCATATGCTGATCTTTGCATATTCCCTGGTGTTCATTATCTAGAGAAATTTAAAACCCCTAACTTTGAAAAGTATGATGGATTAGGGGATCCTTACACACATTTAAAGGTGTTCATTGGAGAACTTGGATCTTATCCAGAAAATGAGAAGCTCAAAATGCAGCTGTTCCAAAAGAGTCTGACTAGAGAAGCCCGTTCATGGTATACCAGATTAGACAACTCAAAGATCCATAGTTGGGAAGAGCTAGCTCACGCCTTCCTTATTTAATATAGTTTTCAGTCTCAGATGGCTCCTGACCTGTACCAGATTACCAAGGTCAAGAAATAGTCTAATGAGTCTTTCAGAGAGTACGCTTAAATTAAGGTGGAGGCGCCTTGCTGCTCAAGTTATTCCTTCCATGACTGAATCAGAAATGGTCATGACTTTCATAGACATACAGGAAGCTCCTTTCTATGAAAAGTCTTAGCTGGTATCGACAAACCATTTTCTAAAATGATCAAGCATAGAGAGATGGCTGAGATGGGATTGAAGTCAGGAAAGATTCAAAACCTAGCCACTCTTAAAGAAGTTGCTGAGCATATCCAATCCAGATTTTATGGAAACAACCCCCGGAGGGTCCATAAAAAGAAAGAGGAGGATGTTTCCTTGATACTACAATGTTAGAAAGGCAGTCAGAACATGCCTATACATAGGAGAAACTACTCCCCTTTCCAAGCACAGTCTTCAAACCCTCCATTGCCTAAGAATGGAGAAGCCAAATGCCCTCGAACGTTCACACCCTTAGGGGATTCGCTCGAGAATATTCTTGCTCTTCTGACTACTCAGAAGAAAATCACACATCTTCTTCCACTAGCCAACCCTAATGGGAGGGGTTTCAATGTTACTCGGAAGTGTGCTTATCATGTCGGGGCACCTGGACATGATACTTAAGATTGTTGGGCCTTGAAACACAAGATCCAAGATTTAATAGACAACTGTGAGATCGTGGTTACCAAACTAGATCAACCTCATGTGTACGACAACCATCTTCCTTAACACAAAGAAGAAGAGGTCAACATGATTAGTTGGAGCACTGGACAGAGTTCCAATTTTAACAGTGAATCATCCCAAACCATCAAAGACAGTGTTAACAAATGGGATTACGCAAAGTTTCAATTCGCTATGGAACGAAGATGAAAGCTCTTTGCAAGCAAATTGAATAACTGGCAGAACTAGTGACCCATCAGCATCAAGTCACACGCCAGTTAGTCAGCCAGGAGCATGCCTATCTCCTTTTTTTTATTAATGCTCCACCATCACCTTCAGAAAGCGAAGCTATAGAGGATAAGGTTGCGAAGAGAGCAAATGCTAAAGCCCGTTGGGATTTTGCTAATCAAAGGGAATTTATATACTTGGGCCAACCTATGGAGGAGATATTTCAGATGCTAATCAATGAAGGAAGAATTACCTCCCTTCTACCTCTAATCAATCCCCATTCAAGATGGTTTAACTCTGATGGAGTTTGTCAATATCATTCACATTCTCGCGAACATAGCACAGAAGAATGCTGGGCATTCCGCTACCTTATTCAGAATTTAGTTGACAGAGGTGTCCTGCAGTTGGCAGATGATGACACTCTCGAATACTCGAGAGTGGGAATACATGTCCTACCAAATGGAAGGGATCAGTAGCAGTTATATCCACTAAGGCTGATGAGACTGTCAAACCATTTGCCATATAAACAATTCAACTCAAAGGAGCTGGCAATCCTTTGAAAGTAGCTGCACCAAAGCCAATTTCTTTACCCTTCAGACCACAATATCTTATTGTCAGCTTACACAAAGTCCCATGGAATTACAAGGAAGCTGAAGGATCCACGTCTCATACTACTGCTACAGTGTCGAAGAAAAATCCAATGTATCTTCCTCAGCGGGTTATGAAGCTCACCTTCAAAGTAAAGGGGAAGATGCCCATGGAGAAGATTGAAAATTTCCTCCGCACTATGGGCCATAATGAAGCCAAGGTGGTTCTGAGCGTAAGAGAAGCTCCACATCAGATATCAATAGTGGACTTGGTTTTCTCTTCTGAAGATCACAAGAAGATTTTATTAAAGGTTTTAGAAGAAGCCTACTTACCAAAATCAGTGGATGTGAAAAAATTTCAACATCTGGTTGATCACATTTTTAACAACAATGTGATATCCTTCACTGATGACGATATATCGCCCGAAGGGACCGGTCATTGCAAGCCATTGCACATCGCAGTTTTGTCCTCCGGGTATATGTTAGCTAAAGTTATGATAGATGGAGGTTCGTTTCTGAATATCTGTCTGTATGCCACCTTGGTGAAGATGAACGTCAATCTTTAATGAATCTGAAGCAGGCATACGATTATTAAAGCTTTTGATGGATCCCGGCGAAATTCTGTCGGAGAGGTTGAGCTGCCAATTGAGATTGGTCCAAATACATTCAATGTATCCTTCCACATCCTCAAGATAGATTCAGGATACAACCTGCTATTGGGGAGACCATGGATCCATATGGCTAGAGCCGTCCCTTCTACACTTCATCAACAACTGAAATACATTGTCAACAATAGCCTAGTCACTGTTAATGCTGAGTCAGAATGTTCTGAACAAGGAAATCTACCAATCATCAGCTTCAATTCAGAAGTTGAGCCGGCCAGTTTTCATACTTTGGAAGTGAGTAACACACAATACCATCCTATTGGAGTGCCACTTCCCATACCCAAGATTTCTGCCGAGGTTATGTAGGCCACTCAAGAAATGATGTCATTGGGTCATCAGCCTGGACAAGGTCTTAGTAAAAATCAGCAGGGTATTAAGCACCCTATTCAAGTGTCCAGTCAAATTGGGACAGCTGGACTAGGCTATTCTGCCAGTTTCAGTCACAGGAATCGTCATAAGCACAAGCAGATTCCTCAAGTTTCCACCACACAGTGATTTTCTTCACATGCACCTCATGAGCTGATACAGTCTCCGGTAAAGGTGTCAGCCCATGTTTTGGTTATACTATTTCCCAAACCAGTACCATTCAAAGAAAAAGAGGTCCTAAGTCCTGATCCCGAAGTGGAAGAAAGGGAGAGGAAACGAAAAACATGACATCGCCTTGATGATGTCAGGCTTATGCATCATTGTCTATTATGAACATACAAACAAATGCACCCCAAACGATGATTGCCCAGATGTTATGGTTATCATTCGGGAGAAGGAGGACGATGACACCCCCTCCATCACTGCAGTCCATCAAGACTTTACCCTCGACAATTGGAGCAACACTCTATGCATTAGTCGATGAGGGTAAAATGGGCAAAAATCCCTATGCCCTGTAGATAACTTTAATTGCTTACTTTTCTATACAGTATTAGCAGTTATTTTATCAGTACATGCTAACACTTGTGTATGATTAAACAGTTTTATATATTAAGTGAAAGCAAATTTTTCTTCAGGACTCTGAATTTAGATGTGCATGTACTTACTAATGAGGTGCTTTTTCTCCACAAGGGTTGTAACTTTGATGAAAAGTTGGACTCAGACTTGATGGAAATCCAAGAGGACATTAAGACACCTCAAGAGATTAAGGAATGGGTCACAGACAAACCTAAGCCCAACCTTAACCAAACCACTTCTTTCAATCTTGGAACCTTATAAAGCCCTAAGCTAATCCAGATTGGTTCAGACCTCACCCCAAACCAACGGAATGACATGGTTGCGCTATTAACCCAATTTCAGGATGTGTTTGCATGGTCTCACGAAGACATGGTGGGTTTATCGACTGACATTGTCCTTCATCACCTTCCCATTAAAGAGGGATTCAAGCCAGTCAGGCAGAAGCTCAGGCGATTGAAACCTGAGTGGAGTTTAAAAAGTAAAAGAAGAAATTGTGAAACAATTTCAAGCTGGCATTATCATAGTGTCTACATATCCGGAGTAGATATCCAACATTGTTCCCGTGCCTAAACCAGGAGGAAAGGTGCGAGTTTGCGTGGATTACCGAGATCTGAATAAAGCTTGCCTTAAAAATAGCTTTTCGTGCCCTTTATCTACATTCTTATTGACAATACTGCTCAATACGGCATGTACTCCTTTGCAGATTGCTTCGTGGGGTACCATCAGATTATGGTCACTGAGGAAGACCGTGAGAAAATTCCTTTCATCACGCCTTGGGGAACCTTCTATTACAGACGGTTGTCATTTGGCCTCATCAATGCCGGGGCAACCTATCAGTGAGCTATGATGGCTCTTTTCCACGATTTAACGCATAAAGAAATAGAGATCTATGTGGATGACATTATTGTCAAGTCCCAAAGGGAAGAAGACCATTTAGACCATCTCAAAAAGCTCTTCAACAGGTTGCGTAAGTACAACTTGAAGTTGAATCCATCCAAGTGCGCCTTTGGTGTTAAATCAGGAAAGTTGCTAGGTTTCCTAGTCAGCAACAAAGGGATTAAGTTGGATCCTACCAAAATTCATGCCATCAAGCAAATGCCCATTCCTCAGACAGAGAAGGAAATACGGGGAGTTTTGGGAAGAATCAACTTCATTAGAAGGTTTATTTCTCAACTCACAGTAACCTATGAGCCCATTTTCAAATTGTTAAGGAAGAACTCCTCCATGAAATGGAATGATGAGTGTCAGAAAGCCTTCCTTATAATCAAAGAGCAGCTGGTTAACGCTCTTGTTTTGGTACCTCCCAGGGATGATGTTCCCCTGTTCATGTACCTGTCCATTAATGACAATGCTATGGGTTGCATGCTGTGGCAAAAAGACGATAGAGGCTAAGAACGAGCTATCTATTACCTCATCAAAAGATTCAGCAGCAGTGAACATAAGTACACTCTGATTGAGAAGACTTTTTGTGCTTTAGCATGGGCTTCCATGAGGTTATAGCATTACCTCCATGGTCACACAACCCATCTCATATCCCGCGTGGATCCTCTCAAGTATGTGTTCAGTAAGCCCATACTGAATTATCGGCTGTCCAGATGGAAGTTGATCCTACAACAATTTGACATTGTCTACGTGATGCAAAAGTCTATTAAAGGTCAAAGAATTACGGATCAACTGGCCACCGCACCTGTAGGGGACTACAAACCCTTGGAAACATATTTCCCCAATGAAAGGGTAATGGCAGTTCAGCAACACCATCAGTACGATGCATACCACACATGGAAAATGTATTTCGATGGAGCTATTAACACAGAAGGTTTTGGAGCTGGAGTAGTTCTAGTATCCGGTACGGGGGAGTAGTATCCCGTCACCATCAAATTGCAGTTTGTCAGCACCAACAACATAACTGAGTATGAAGGTTGTATCATGGGGCTAAAACTTGCCCGTTCATTGGGCATCAGGCGATTAACTATTTTTGGGGATTACGAATTGGTAATCAAACAATCCACGGGAATCTATCAAACTAAGGAACTACATTTGCTGCCTTACCATCGGCAAGTTTTACAAATGGCTTTGGAGTTCAAAGAAATCTCTTTTTCACACATTTCTCATAATAGGAATGATTTTGCGGATGCACTAGCAACGTTAGCCTCCTTGATTCACATACCTGACAAGGAAAATATGCCAAGCATCACATTCGCCCTGCAAAAGGCCCCAGCCTATTGGAACTATGTTGGAGAAATATCGGATGAGCTACCTCCCATCCACAACCCTTGGTATCAACATATCAAGGAGTATCTGCGAGATGGATCTACACCCGCTGAGGCGAGCCTAACTGAAAGAAGGCAGATCCATCGACTTGCTATAAAATTCTACCTGAGCGGAGATGCACTCTATAAAAGAGATGCAAGATTAGGTCTCCTCAGATGTCTGGACAAAGACCAAGCTCAGAGGCTCATGAATGAGATCCATGGTGGAGTATGTGTCCTACACATGAGCGGCCCCCTATTTGTTAAAAAAATCCTCAGAATAGGGCATTATTGGCTTACACTCAAAGCTAACTGTGATGATCACGTCAAGACATGCTATCAATGCCAAATTCATGGGAATGTTATCAACGCCCCTCCAAGGGAACTCCACAATATGAGTTCGCCATGGCCCTTCTCAATGTGGGGAATGGACGTGATCAGGCCCATCGAGCCCAAAGCCAGTAATTGACATCGATTCATATTCACCATGATTGACTACTTCACCAAATGGGTAGAAGCAGCCTCCTTTCCCAGGGTTACCAAAGAAGTCATCATTGCTTTCATCAAAAATAATATTATATGTCGATATGGACAACCAGAGGTTATTGTGTCAGACAATGCTAAAAACCTCAACAACAAAATGATGGAGGAGTTATGCAGTAAATTCCACATCAAACACCTTAACTCCGTCATCTACCGTCCAAAGATGAATGGTGTTGTTGAAGCTGCTAATAAAAATATCAAGAAGATCATGCAGAAAATGTCCGCCAATCACAAAGGATGGCCTGACCTCTTGCCTCTGACTTTATTAACCTACAGAACTTCAATGCGTACTTCCACTGGGGCAACCCCCTACTCATTAGCCTATGGGATGGAAGCAGTGCTCCCCATAGAGGTGGAAATGGAATCCCTCAGAGTGTTGATGGATGCTCAGTTGGATGAAGACCAATGGTTACAAGACATATATCACCAATTGTCTCTATTAGACGAAAGGCGAACCGCGTCTATCTTCCATGGTCAGTTATATCAGCAAAGGATCGCAAGATCTTACAACAGGAAAGTCTGGCAACGACAATTTAAATAACACGACTTGGTTTTGAAGAAGATCATTGACAACCAAGATCAATCTAAGGGAAAATTCGCTCCTAACTGGGAAGGCCCATTTGTTGTCAATGAGGTATTGACAGGAGGCGCTCTTAGACTACAGGAAATGGATGGCGATGAATTTCCACAGCTTATCAACTCAGACACCATGAAACGGTACTACGTCTGAGGTTACCATCAAGCAAACATCCTGGTTTTTGATCATCAAATCACCAGTCATTCCAGTTTTCTAACCCTTTATACATACTCTTCTGCCCCTCAGGGAAACATACACTTCAAACCAGCAGCCTGGTTTTACATCATTTCAAACCTTTCACACAATTTCGGTTATCCCCCCAGGGATTGAAGCTTTCACACCTGTAGCTTGTCCTAAAGACGGGATTAAACTTTTCTACACTTGCAGTTTGTCCTGAAGACGGGAACAAACTTTTTCCACACCTGCAGTTTGTCCCAATCATGGGATTAAACTTTCTTCTCCCCGTAGTATAACCCGCATATGGGATTCATACTTCTCTTCGGCTGCAATTCGTCCTGAGGGGCGAACTACGTCAACCTGATCTCCCTGATACCCGGGAGTACGTAGGTCGCAATAAAAAAACAAAAACATTTCTGCCCTTTCTCTACAAAAACAAAATCCACAAAAACACTTCTTCATCAATAAAGCTTCTACACCCATCTACCTTTCACATTCCGCGTTGAACCTCTTACACCAGGTTCGAACTACGCAGACCTAATTTCCTCGTCAATAGGAGTACGTAGACAGTCATTTATGGTTCGGTCTAACCCCGTACCAGAACAAAAATACTTGTCACACGGTACTGGGATCAAACTTCAATCCACTACATTTCATCGGCTTCAGACCAAAGGGATGGAATTAACCAACCTCTCCTCACAAATAGGAGATTCGGCGACCATCTAAGCTGTGGTTGTGCCTCAAAGAGCAACGCCAATCCATAAGAGATGGAATTAACTAGGCTTCTCATAAATAGGAGTACTAACGACCATCAGTGGTGCGGTCAATCTCAGAGAGGAAAAGCCACACTCCTCTCCACATTTCCATACAGAAACCAGTCCCAAGACACCAACGATGGTAGGGATACACACTGATCAGTGATCCGTTCTTAAAGATCCTGCGACGTCTCAATGTCCACACATCAAGGATGAGTTCAGAATGCATCAAGATCGCAAGCCCTGATTAAATAGGCAAATATCAAAGTATCAAGGCACAACTGAAAGGGAAGTGAATCAAAATATATTTCTCTGCCATATATAATACTGTTTGTTATATACAAAATGTGTTGTACATGACAAAATGGCTAAGCTAGTCTGTGCAGGAAAATACAAGTCTATCTACGGATCTATGTGTATACAGACTACCAGATCTAATATAGCATCCCTCTTTGAAGAAGGAGGTAACGCTGCAAGCTCCAACCCAATGGTATCTACACGAGCTAGCAGATTCAAGGCTAACTACATGGTGGCATGATGCTCATCAATATATGTACTCATATCGACAAGGATGCTAGTTGTAAAGGATCTCACTGAAGTACTGTCTGTGACGGCCACATCCCGAGCAGATAGAGCAGCATCCCGCTCCACAATCAATGCATCTCTGGCTGATCTAGCCTCGTCTCTCTCTAATAGAGATGCGTCTCTCCCATCAAGAGCTGTCAACATCAAGGCCCTAGCCTGATCTCTCTCAAAGGTCATCAGATGTAGACTCTGCTCCAAATACTGTGCTGAATGCTGAATAAAACAATACCGTTATTCGTACGTCTATGCTAATTGCTTCGGCAAGACAAAAATGATTTGAAATATATCAAAATGTATTTTTTATATCATCAATGCATCATGGAACCTGATGCAGAGATAATAAAAATGATGGAGTCATCAATGCAGTATTACTTAGTGTTGGATGTGATCTAATGATCGTCAGCCCACTATGGTATGATGTAGTATGATAAAATCACCAAATGACAGAATCCTCAAACGGACTGTAAATACAGTGCAGTATCATGACGTCATAAAAAGATTTTTGAAATTTCTTTAAGATATGAGAATATATATATATATATATATATATATATATATATATATGTATGTATGTATATTTCGATTAATGTCCTAATTATTGTAGAAGTCTATGCTATTTGATTCAGCTAGACGAATATTGAAAGATGTTCATGAAATTCAAGCATTTCTTGAGAAGTTATGCCAAACCAAATTATTTTGGTACGGATTCAGATATTAAGAAGCTGAGGTGAACAACCCTATAAAAGGGGACATTTTATCGGAGACAATGGTTCCTAAAGTAACGCGTATAGTAGTTATGATGTTAAGATGTAATACGTTGTGCACGACGTAGTGGTAGGATATGCCGATCACCTAGAGTACTTGCAGATGGTGTTTTCAATTTTTGTGATTGAGAAACATTCTGTTAAAAGGGTTTAAAGTGTGAAGAACCGGGGGGTGAATCACTATTAAACCTTGAGATGAGTTCATGGTCTTGTGACCCCTCAGCATGATTGGATAATCTTTTAAAATCCTGAGTTATTCATACTGCTTCCCAATTATTGAGCAATTGAGGAGGATTCATGTTATTCTGAAGTGAATATGGTAAGGATGATATTCCTTTGAAAGAAGTAAGTCGTAGAATGTAACACTGAATGATGAATATATTGAATAAGTGAGAAAAGAAATTTTGAAATGAGAAGGAGATGAGTTATCAAAAATAAATAAATAATGTAAAACTTTTAATAGAAAAGTTTAATAATTGTAGAAAGATCTTTGTGAAAAGAAGTGGTTATAGAACCCAATGAATGAATAAAGTATTAACGTAAAATCTATTTTGATTGATTGATTGAATGAAGATTAATATATAAAATTTCGAGGACGAAATTCTTAGAAGAATGGGTGAATGTAATATCCCGAGTGTTTATGATAACGATCCTTAGAGAAGGAAATGAATGGGTTAAAGAATATATAATACTCAAAATATAATTGAGTTCAAGTGAAAGTTATGAAATAAAACCTAGAATTTGTTGAAGTAATGAATGTAGTAGAAAATATAAAACCTATATTAAGGTAATGTGTTGAAGATATTCAACGATAAATTTTGAAAAGAGATTTGGTAAAAACCGAGTAAGGGGGGTTTCTTTGATTCCGAGGATGGAATCCTTATAAAGAGGGAAGATGTGACAACTCGAATTTTCATAAATTATTATTTAATTTAATAATTAAAATTCTTATTATGAAGTGTATATATTTTGAATTATGTGATTTGGTGTGAAGAGAATTATATATTCATATGTTGGAGAATGTGAGATTTAATAGTTAATTAAATTATTAAATAATATTAGTTAATTTAATTAATTTAAAATTATGTTATGAGATAATATAATTTTAATTATTATGCCTTGTGGGCGATGAAATTTATTATGAGTTAAGTTTCATAAATAGTGTGAATAATTCACTTAATTAAAATAGTGAATTAATACAAGTATAATTGATTTAATAAAGTGAGAAGGTAATATATTGCATGAAAATGTAATTGTTAGTATAATGCAAGTAAAATATTTATTAAGTACATTAAATATTTTATTTGAAAACTTTATGAAATAAAATGAATATTTATGGTATTAACTAAATATTTGATGAAAATTGTTATGGGATAGTTTATTTAAGTGTGATAAAATAGATGGGATTTATACGTATTTTATTACGCGAGTATAATTGTGATATTATAATTTAATTAAATAATTAAATTAGAGGAGTGATAATTTGTTAAATAATGTTATGATTATAATGGTTGAATAGAAATTATAATTTTACTGATAACGTTAATTTTATTTCTTAAGGAATTAAATGTACATAATATAGTTTATATTTCTAGTTTATGTGTTCTTGAGTTTCTTTTAAAATTAGAGTTTTTGTGACAACCCCAAAATAGGTCCATTTCATCCAGCCTATTTTAGGTCGTCAAATACATGGTACAGAAAATAACTACAACTTTATTACAATAATTGTCGTGCAAAATACAACAACACATATGTTGTGAGTTTGGATACAAATATATACCAAATGTGACTCATGTTCCAACCGTGGACATCACCTCACAATGACACCTTACATAAAGGTATAGTCAAAAACTGTTTTAGAAATTAGAATCTTTGGGAAGTGCTCAAGGAAACCTTCGTACATGGGAGGTCATGCTTCTAGGTTATGATAGATATCATATGGCCACAGAATTATCCTTGGTTGACCCAATAGACCCCAAAGAAAAACGAGAAGATTACTATCATATTCTTCCCAATGGTGAGTCTTCTTTTGACTTTTCATTATCTCCACTGTCTCTAATTGAGAATTATACTTCAAACAAACACCAAGATTATATAGGTAGTGCTCGTAGATATACTCAGCAAGTGGATGAGCACAACCCTGTCTTATGATGACACGAGGTTGTATGTCATTAGACATCTTGTATGATAGTGACGAAACACCCTTCCAACGTTGGGTTCGCCTCACCCTATTTCTTCACCAAATATAACTACTAAATGATGACTACCGTTTTATTCCCTTGTTACCCCCGCTCGACCCAGCTACACTCTTATTACCTGAAAGGAATTGTGAAACAAAAGGGTGAGCACAACTAGCCCAGTAAATAATATCATGACTAAAGATAAATAAATTATCAATAGTCTTCATCAGTAATAAATCAGAGATTTAGAACATATGGTAGATGATAAAAATTTCAACCATAGTTACAGCGGAACGAGCAATCCATTAGAAGAGTCAAATAGACTATAAAGTCTACTATCTTTTCCATGTTAAAAATCCACCAACAATGTTTTATCCATGTAACATCAATCAACAATTCTGGTCCACAATCATATGAATAACTCATAATCATAACTGTAGTTCTAAATTCCTCTTCTCATCCAGGATGAAGATAATTTTTTTCACCTATCTTTACCTGAAACATCAAAGATCATGGTTACACCAGCCACATTTCCTGTTCATAATCATACTAATAACTTCATCTTTGCACTACGGCCAAAGATATTCATTTGTATCACCAGTTGGTCATGTTTATCTCAACATCTGTTCATCTTTGCACTACTGGCCAAAGATATTCAACAACATGTCATCTTTGCACTACGGGCCAAAGATATTCATCAACAATTCATCTTTGCACTACAGGCCAAAGATATTCATCAATATTTCATCTTTGCACTACTGGCCAAAGAGAACCCAAAGTCATGATCATACCAATAATCTACCCATCTTTACACTCAAGTGAAAGAGAATTTTAACATCAGGGTTATAAAAATGTTATATATGATAATAAAAACAATATGATCAACATATAGATTTAATCTCAAGAGTAATATTCATAAATCAACTATAATTTGGTTAGAAAAAGGAAACCAATTTTATCGTGAATAGTAACTCGTGAATAGTAACTCATGAATAGTAACTCGTGAATAGTAATCCCGACACAAAAAGGTAGAAATTTCATAATAAAATACATAACAATATTTCGGTATAATGATATTGAAAGAATAATATTTCTTAAGCTTATAAACAATTTATTTTAATTGTTTACACTTTACTAAATAATGCATTTAATCATTCTAAAATGCCAAACTCATAAGATTTTATCACTAATAACCAAAACCCTCATCAAAAATCTACATATACCTCATATAGGATTCTCAAGTCATAAAATCCTATTTTCTAATTTTTTTACTTCACAAAACATATTTAATTCATTTATTCATAACTAGACAATTTTCATGAAAAATACCAAATCAGTTCCAAAAATATTTCTTTTTTGGGATTTAGCATAATATAGTCCCATAGTGAACATATATTTTTCTCATAATTTTTAAAAGTCATTTACTATTTTTCATATGGCCAAAACAGCCGAATATTTAGACATTTATCAAAAATTGTACTTTTGTCCAAAAATACTGAAATTTACAGAGTATACTTCTATCATATACATGTACTGCCAATAAAAATTTCATCAATTTTAGAGTTAACCACAAGGAATTATAAGCGGTTACTTTTAAAATAGTCTTTTCTCATAAAATTCATAACTCTCAATCTATACATCCAAAAATCACCATTTTTGGACACAATCAAGAAAACTCATCGAAATATCATTTTAAATTTTTCCAAAATTTTTGAAGGTCCGAAAAATTACGAAACTGGAAAATATAACAGCTCTTAAAATCCATTACTATCTCTTACCTCAAAAGTGCAGTATTTCTGACTGGAATGCAAAGCCGAAGAAAACTTGCACTGAATAGCAACTCTCAAAGTATCTAAATACTCACAAAATATGCTTCATAATATAGAGAGAGAAAGAGAGAAAGCTTATGTTTCTGGTGTGATTTTCAATTCTAACTTAGCCCTCTATTTATAGGAAAATGTTAGCACACCGAAGCAGACTTAACTTGTAACCTGATGGCTTTACCTGCTACTATTTCCACCCACCACATTTGAATAAAAATCTCAGCACATTTCTTCACCAACCAAGAGTGGGGCCCACCAATTCTAGAATTTTCCACCAAAATGATTAACTCCGAAAATTCAACAATTTCTGAACCAGTCATCTTGTAAAATTCATAACAAATCATACGTTCATTTTTAACGGTTCAAAATTTGTGGACATATACTCAACTTATATATGTATAACATATCCAAATATTTCTAAGATCCAACGGTCGGATTAAAAATTATAACCCTCGCAAAATATCTCAAAAATCCTAATTTGATTTTCAATACCTCCGTTCCGACAAAAATACAGATAAAACACCTCAATATTAACTCCTTCATTTTTAACCACAAAAATATATCCCTCATTTATATCCACATAAAATAAATATTTCCTTATCATATGAATCAATAATTAATTATTCACAGATAATATTACAGAATCACATTTATGACAATCAGGTCGTTCCTAGGAAAGAGGGGGCTTTCCAATAAGGATTTATCCTTATTGGCGCGCAATTAGGTGACCAAACCTCTCCTTAGACAGAACTTTCTAGACATTGCCAATAATGTTATCTAATAATATTATTCAAATAATATGAATTATTGATCTGATAATGGGAAATACTATGCAGTGACAATTATTGAACAATAATATAAAATTTCAACGTAGCAATTATTGAATCAATAAAATAAAATATTGAACAGTAATTACTGTAACAATTATTGAGTAGTGCTTTTTTACGTAAGAATCAATAATTTCAAAAATACTGTGCAATACCGTGTGCTACTGTGCAATAACGCGTATTGTTGTATTTTAACCACCGGGTATTTCAACAGTATTAACGGTAACAACTACGCCGTTATTTGTAAAAACTCAAATTTGTCGTTTTCTTCATCCGACAGTTATTCGTTATGGGGCCCACAAATAGCTGCGCCGTCGTACGAATATTCCACGACCAAACGAATATTTCCCGACAACAATGATTATTTTATAACCACTTGCTTATTTTGAAAAAAAAATCACATTTCACCCATAACTTTAAACTTTTATCAATTTAACCATTTACTGAATAGTAATTATAAGAAAAATTGAATACTTTTATTTCATAAAATTTGGGGTCTTACAGTTTTGGTTAATGAATTTGTGGGCTACGATGTTAAATATGTTGTTAGATATTTATAATTTGATAATGGTCATCTAGAAACAAATTTTCAGAAATCAAATTCATGTATTTATACTAAAGAAGAAGAATTTGGGTTTTGATTGTAATGTGTGTTTTGGTGTACTTTGGGACTAAAGTTGATGATGAATTCGTGATGGAAACTTTAAATTGATGGATAATTGTTGTTCTCCTCTATAAAACGAAAACAACGCAACTTGAACAGATCGAATTAGTTAAGAGAAACGAATTCGTGATGAATGAATACACTTAGCATGTTGAAAATAGAAAAAATTAGTATAAATAAATTTGAATTAGTATAAACCAAGTCTCACATCAACTAAATTGAGAACTTTACACTTTGCTAAACTTATAAATAGAAGGGTTTGATCCTTTGTTTCATTCACCAACAATAAGGCCTCCAATTTTGAGAAAGGCATTGTTGTGGGATGACTTTTTATAAAGACCTCCTTAGTTAAATTTTGGCATGGAAGTGCGTATTCAGTTTGTGGAACTCGTATTTTCGGGTATGTTTCTTATTTAATTTTTAATAATGTTATTATTTTAAATATTGTATCTAGTTTGTTAGTTAAAGTTTAAATTTGGGAAGTTTAGTTAGTTTTGTTAGTAAACTAGTTAGTTTACTATGTTTATTTTGGCTTGAAATTTATTATGTAAATGAGTTTTAATAATTGTAATTAGAGATATGGAGCCGAGACCTTAGACGAGTCTGATTATATTAAATAAAACTTATTTGTAAAGAAAGTTGGGTTGGAACGAGTCGAGGCGAGGCGAGGCGAGTTTTGGATGTCAAAACGAGAAGTCCGAAAAACTAGTGGACTGCTGATTCAAAAACGAAAATTCAGGGTTAGCTAGATTATTTAGAAAATTCTGGGCTTTTGGTATGTTATAGTACACTGAATAAGCTTTCCATAGACTCCAGAACAGTCTAATTCCGACTTCGGAGCAAAGAGTTATGACCATTCAAAGTAGTCGCGTTAAAACTGTCTAACCAACTCGGGACAGTCACCTTGAACTAATTTTATGGAATTCCGTGTTTAGAATTTGGAAAAGGTCAAAGAATAAAAGTTGTAGTCCTGGAAGTTAGCTTCGCGTGGGCTCAAGAATCGATCAAAAATATTTTGAAACAGAAAAGTTATGACTATTTTAGCGAGAGAGGGTAAAGCTGGGAAATAATGAAAAAGAGTTTTGAATGCCCCTTTTTGAACACTGTTTTGGACTATCTATCTTATCCGAAATGGGTGTCCAATAACTTTTAAAAATAGGTTAATATGATGTTTATAGCATATCCAAAGTTGGATGTCATCGGGCTTATGTGGTATAGAGTAAAGTTTACATTACAACTACTATGTGTTGCTATGTGATTAATAGTTGATGTGTATGATTATATAATTGTGTAGGGCACTTGAAGTGCAGATAACTGTAAGCTGTTAAACTGTTATTGGTAAACAACGATCAAGGCAAGTCTTTCAGTTCCTATTTGTTATGTGAATTTGATGATGAACTGTTTGAAATCTTTATTGCAAATAGCATGGTGTGTTATATTAATGTTAAAAGTATGAAATGTTAACGTCAATTTATGACTACGTTGATTGAGTAATAAATGTTGATTGAGTAAGGAACTCAATCTTTATACTTGTTATATGAACTACAACATGTATGTTATGTTAGTCCAATGTTTATGAGATGTATATTGAGCATTTTATTATGTGCTATGTGATGCATGAAAACTGTTAGATTTTGCTGAGCTGTCGAGCTCAACCTTGTAAATAACCACTTTTACAGGTTAAAGATTTAAGGTAAAGTTATGTGCTACTTGAAAGATATGAATCAGATGTGATACTTGAAGATTTATATACTTTGGTTGAGTTATTAATATTTGAACCATGTTTAAGGTTCCGAATAATGTATTAATGTTGAATTGTAATATCGTTTTTCGATGTAAAACCTTGTAGTGTTAAAATGATTATGAGACAGTTAGATGTAAAGGTTGAAAGTTTTGAAAACGAGAATAGTTTGTAATAGAAAATTTTAATTATTTCGCAAATTTCAATGGTTGTATTATCGTTTAGTGATGTAAAATTTGAGGTTGAATATATCGTTAACGATCGAAGTCGAGAATTAAATTGTACTACCTCCATCCCATAATAACTGTCGTTTTAGAAGGAAATTTTTTTCCCAATTTATTTGTCGTTTACAACTTTCTAGGAGAAACAATTATTTACTTTCCTATATCACCCCTACCTTCTCTCATTGTCCCAAAATTATTTTTTCTTGTATTAATAATTTTCAACTTCCCATAAAGGGGTAGTGATAAAATTTCATACCAATTTTAATTAATAAATGATAGCACTAAATGACTTTCTTAATCCATGTGCATCAAGCTAAAGCGACAGTTATTATGGGATGGAGAGAGTATGAATTTTGGGGTCGTTACAGCGGATGATAACTTTAGAAGTGTAAATATACGAATGTTTGGCCGATGATGATTTTATAAGTGTAAATATGTATATCCTCTTATGGAATATTTGGATATCGTGTAAAAAGGATATTAGTTAATTTTTTAATGAAATCAAACTATATACAAATACAGTCAAATTGTATAAAATACACTTGGTGACAATTTATAGTTGGTCGTTAAATTCTAAATAAAGTAATCAAGTAATGGCAAAAGATTGAGTTTGACAATAAATTTGTCATAAATTATGTGGTACCAATTTATTATTTATTCTACCAAATATTTTAAACAACAAAAGTGTACCAAGATGGTAGAAGTTCAAAAATTTACTGTGGCTATAAATTAGGAAAAAAAAATACTTCAAAATACTTAATAATGTACTTCCCAATCTTAAAACAATTTTTTGGTCAATTTTCTCCCATAATTTCATTCCCACTCTGTCCCACCCAATTTTTATCTTAGAGCTAGACCTGGAAAACGGGCGGGCCGGGCGGGCCCGAAATGCCCGAGTTTTGGCGGGCCCGGCCCGGCCCGCAGGCTTCTTCTTCTTTTTTTTTTTTGCAAAATCTTGATATACCAAAAATAATAATAATAATAAATATTAAAAATAATAAAATAGTTTATAATAAACAATAATTCTAATTACTTACATTAACTACATATCTCAATCAATTAAAATTTTAATAGGATTATAACTTTAGATATTATTCTAAAGGCATGATTTGGGATAATGATTGATTTACTTTCCAAATAAGTAAGGAGAATGCATAATTAAGGGATAATGATTGATTTACTTTCTAAATGTACTACAATAAGTAGGGGGATTGCATAATTAAGGGATACAATTATCTATATTATTGTGTTACAGATTTTGGACTTGCAATCTAAAAAAATAGTGGTTGATTCGGATTATATATTGCTAGTAATTCAAAGTATATATAATCAAATTTGATTCTTTAAAATTAATATAATTTATTTAATTTTTAAAATAATAAATACTGTAATTAATACTAGTATATAGATAATTTTAAATTTTTATAATTATATTATCTAACTTAAACTAATAATTGTTAGTTTAATAGTTTTATACTTTGAAATTATTAACTACATATCTCAATCAATTAAAATTTTAATAGTATTATAAATTAGTATTATTAATTAATTACCTACATTAACTACATATCTTAATTATAATTTTCAATTATAGTTAAAATATATTGAAGATTGCATTAAAAACAAATAGTTGTTGTACCTCAGTTGGTTTCAACTCTTATTTATTTACTTACAAGTCTTGTGTAGGGGTGTTCAACCGATTTTTACCGGACCGAACCGGACCGGTACCGAACCGTACCCAAATCGCCCAAATCTTAATACCGATACCTGTACCGGTTGGACCGGTATACCGAATCGGCGGTACCGATTTTTTCCAAAAATTAATATAATTATTATTTTTATTATTAGTTTATTATTTTTATTATTATTTTTATTATTATTATAATCATTATTTTATTATTTTTATTATTATAATCAATATTTTATTATTATTATTATTATTATTATTATTATTATTATTATTATAATCATTATTTATTATTATTATTAATAATAATAAAAAATTAGAAAATCGGTATAAGCGGTCCGGTTCGGTTTTTACTGAACCATAAAAACGCCGAGCCGAAACGGTACCGAAAAACCGGTATATACTGATTTTTTTGTACCGAACCGGACCGACTCTTTTTATACCGAACCGACCGGTTCGGTCCGGTTCGGAAAACCAAAAAACCGAAAAAAATGAACAGCCCTAGTCTTGTGTTTAAGCTTCATAACCTACAAATAATAATATTTTATTTTAAAACAAATAAAAAATTATGAGAGGCGCCCGGCCCGACCCGGCCCGGCCCGGGGGCTTTGTACCCGTTTGCCATTTCTACTTAGAGCGGTAAGCATCCCAAATCTCACTCAAGCCTCTCTTCACGTTATCTTGCAGATACAACAACAGAAACGTGAGAAATCGCTGGAGTACGCAGAAGAGTTGATGGCGAGAGGATTTAAAGCCGACAAAGAACGCGATTATGCTGAAGGCACCGGCTGCTATAGTCGTGCCCTAGAAATCGGGTTTATTAGCAGGGTTTCTCGTGAAGATTCACAAGCTAAGCATTTCTCTTCCACTCTTTACGCGTTCTCTATTTGGGTCTTGCCCTTTTCAAAACAATATCTCTGATTACATTTTCTTATAACATGGTTTTTTTTTTATATTTTTCCAAGAATTTGTGATCTAGTTCTATTGATCCGAGTGTTTGATTATTTGGGTATTTATTGGTTTTTCACCATCATACTTATAAAAAATATATTCATGAGATAACAAGCTCACTCACTTGGAATGTGCCACACGAATGTTTAATTTTTGATAGGAAATTAGGATTCCCTAATAAGGTTTTTTATTTTATAATTTTTCCACTTAAGCGCTTTAAAGTCTGCAATGTGTTATGCTTGAAAGTTTTTGTTAACATTGCCTAATCTTTTATTTATTGATTTTAGATCTTCAATGCTGGCATTTAAGTGTTCACCTCTTTTTTTTTTCTTTCCTTGATTTTTTTCCTTTTCAACCTAATTCTCATTGATTGATTCGATAGGTTCAATTTCTATATATTCAATCAAGCTGAAATGATGTGGGCAGAACCTTATTATCTTTGATCATTGAATTTTACTGCTTATTTCTTTTATTGGTTTTCGATCTTCAATACAGATTTTAATTGTTTGTGTGTGTGTGTGTGTGTGTACACACATACACCCATACATTTCCCTTTTCAACTTCATTGGCTTTGGTTGGCTCAATCTATGTTATTCATTCAATTTTAGTTGACCAATGATTCTTTGCCTGACATGCTATTTGTGAACTCCAGGAGCCTTTATGTTTTTGTTTGAATGCAATTTCGGTAGCATATTGCACACAGGAGATTGCAGACTTGATCAAGAGTGTTTGCAAGGCTTATCTGAGAAGTATTTAGATAAGAGAACTAAGGAACCTAGATGTCGGATTGATTATGTCTTCTTAGACTGCACATTTGGGAGATTTCCTTCAAAGATGCCAAGTAAACACTCTGCAATTAGGTAGGCAGGTACTTCTACTCAGGCTCATCTAGCTTATGTTCTTTCTAGTCTCTACTCTGGTATGATGTGTTGCAGTATTCATATGGTTGAACTCTACCTACTCATGCGTTGTCCTGTTTACATGTTATAGTCGAGCGTTTGATTATTTGGGTATTTATTGGTTCCAAGACCTTATCACTTGCTTGCTCAGCATTCACGATGATGAAAACAACAAACAAGTCATGTCTGAAAATGAGATTGTACATAGTGTCATGCTTAGCATGGTCGCAGGACACGACACTTCCTCTGTTTTAATTACTTTCATTTTGCAACTTCTGGATAATAATAATAATAATACTGTATATCAAGCAGTTCTTCAAGGTGTACGTACGTAAAATAAAAACACACACACACACTCATGTTGTCCTTATATACAAAATGAAATATTCACAAAAAAAGAATTAAGAAGGGAATTGTTCTTCACAAGTTCTTTTTTATAATATTTCTACAATATTTTCCATCACACAAAGATGAGACACACATCACTTCCACCGTCATGTAAAAGTAGACCTTGTGAAAATAGTTCTATTCTTAAGAACAAGAATTGTGCTTTGATTTTCAAATCTATGAGATTATTTACTGTGTTACTCGGACTCTTCACTTTGCCCTGAAGTATCCGTGTCCGACACCGTGTCCAAAAATTGGATACTTCACTTGGATACTTCACTTTAGTGTAAAAAATTGGCAAAATTGAGAAGTACCCGTGTCGGATACCGTGTCCAACCGGACACTCCATCCGTGTCCGAGTAACACAGATTATTTATATATTTGGCCTAGTTTTTGCCAATTTAAGTGAAGAAAAATTTGATGCTCATGACTAGTTTGCATCATGAGTAGTGCAATTGGGCTACAATATCGTTTTCCATAGAAAATGTCTATAGTGATTGGCATTTGGCAAATGACGTGTCCATTTCATTTTTGGGCAATTATCTCTTTCATATGTAGTACTCCCTCCGTCCCAAATTAATTGCTCAGTTTTGACTTTTTAAAGTCAAATTGACCATTTTTAAAACTAATCTTTTTACTATTTTTGCTAAAATATAGGTGAAGAGATTATAACCAAAAGAAAATATATACAATTTATTACTAACCCCAATTTTTATAATTTTAGAAATATATTTATATATGCTTAATTACTAATTCTAAAAATAGTCAATTTGACTTAAAAAAGTCAAAACTGAGCAATTAATTTGGGGCGGAAGTAGTAATACTCTATAATACTTTCTTGGCACGGTAGCTCATACATGATATGATGCATCAAACAATTATACTCCCGTTTGATATTTGGCTTTTTCCTTGCACGTATTAAGATTTGTCGAACACGTATATCTTCCTTCTTTATAATTTTGCAATAAAATTATTTTTATCACATTACAAAACTATATTGCTTAGATGTGTCTTAGGAAAATCTTGATATTCATTTTAAAAAAAACCAGAAGTTTAAATGAGACAATTGTTTCCAAAAGCAGAGAGTGGTACATAGGGAAGGGAACTATTTACTAAACTCTAGTTAAGTTTGGTTATTCTGTATACAAGTATTAATTACTCCCCAGACCCTACTGCTAGTGTATGGATGGACCCACAAATTATATACAAAATAGAAGTGAACTAATAAACCCAAAACTATGTTGCAACATCCCATGCATTCTATCCTAGCCATGTGAAAAAGCTCAGAACAACATATAAATGGCGGTGAGTTCATTGCATTGGAATGATCATATAATTCATATACTAGTGATTCATTGAAAATATTATACTGTTCATCTCATTACTTTCCCCCCTTTTTTGTAATAATATGTGACACTACTCATATGTTTACAATTTTATTATATGGGTTTGAATACACATTGAAACTGATGTTGTAGTGTTTTAGTTGGGTCTTATCTCGTTGTCTTGAATATGGAGTTTTGGTTTCAGGCATTTGATGTTGCGCCTTTATTTGAGCATCCAGAGGTAGACCCAAAACTAGTAGCTTCAATCATTCTGGGTGGTGGTGTTAGGACTTGTCTTTTTCCTCTCACTAGCAGAAGAGCTAAACCTGCTGTAAGCGATACCCATATGTTTTCCCTACAATACTGATAATTGTAAATTGTGTTGTTTGACTTGGGATGAATGTGGTTTTAATTGATAATTATATTTGAGTTGTTTGACTTAGGATTAATGTGCTTTCCTCATAATTGAACTTATTCTACATTTAAACTCTTAACCTTAAAATAAGGATGATGAAATTGTAACAATTTCTTTCCAATTATCTGGTGTTACTGTGTGGTATGCGTGTTCCAATTGGATGGTGTTACCAACTAATTGATGTACCAATGAGTAATTGCATTAACAGTGACATAAGAAAGATTTTCATCCTAATAATTTGTTGAGTGATGTACCCATGAGTAATTACACATTGAATTTTAGCTATATAATTATTTGTTGAGTGATGTAAATTATTTGAATGTCTCACTCACTTTCCATACTAGAGATGAAATTTTCCTTGCATTCTAGTTGTTTTCAATAATTTCCTAGCATTCATTTCTTAGTATCATATTCTGTTATTTAATTTGTTAATGGTGAGAGTGAGGTTTCTTAGAATCTGGTTGCACCACAATTTTTTCTTGAGTTTGTTGATTGGTTTATCGGATTGACATACCCAGGTTGTGGGATGATACATTATTTTTCTTAGGCTCTGAGTTTGCATATCTGGAAATCCTAAGGAGCGGTTGTTTACCTTTGAAATATTTAATGGCACTTGGGTAGTATGATTGTGATGTGGCTTTGCTGGTTTTACTTTTTGTTGTTGGTTGTCTCCTAAGTAGAGCTCCTTTTTTTTTTCTCTTGTGAAGTTGTGATGCAAGATGCATCACAAGAGATTTGGTAAACAATTCCCGTGGCTACGTATGATTGTTGGCTTGCTGATAATATTACTATCATTATTCTGAGTTGTTTGGTGTTTTAGTGGACTATTGGCCCAGATTGTGACATTCAAATAACAATGCATTACCTTTGGAAATGACGTTATCTTTGGGAATGGCTTTGTCGAGGTAAGATGAATTTTGTGGCTAGGAGTCGTTACACTGTAATCGATATTCTTGCATTACTAGTGGAAGTGACTTGTAGTAATACGCCATTTTGAGATTCTTGAAAAATAGTCTAATTCTATCAAAATGCATATTAAGAACTACTTCACTAAAAACATAATTTGTTCTATTTCAAAAGCTTTTATTTTTCATTGACAATTTTGGTTAAACTTACTGACACCCAAAGTTGAAATTATATGAGAAATAGGTTCTAGCTGCAAAATATGGTGAAACAGGAAAGAAGTGGTTCCAACAAATAATTAATGTTGTACGATAATTTATATGGGTATTTGAGGTGTGCACTAGAATATTTCCTTAGCATTTTAAGAGCTTGTAAAAAAAACTAATTACGTTATAAAATGATTTAATTGTAGGATGCCAATAACAAGAATGTTGACTGTTGAGCACATATTAATTCTGTCTGGTGACCATCTCTACTGAATGAACTATATGGATTTTGTTCAGGTAAAAATATAGATGGAATATTGTCTCCTACTTTATTACATGTTTCGGTGAAGCTAAGAAGTTTAAATAATCATTAAAAATTTTCTTATAGAAGTATATCAACACAAATGCTAATATTAGGGTTTCGTGTATACCATGGATGATAGGTATGTCAACATCTTCTATTTAAAATGATATGGTTATATATCCACAGAGTTTTGGTATTTCTTCCACCTTGTGCACTCATGTTTTGAATGCTGTGAAAGCGAGTAGCAGTTATACTTGTGTGTTGTATTGAACTGTTCTTTCCCTAGTTAAGTAGTGATTTGGTATTTCATGTGCAGTTTGTTGAAGGCAAACTTTGTACACGTCACAATAAATTATTTAGACAGTTAATTGTAAAGATGATGAATGATCATGTACCGAATGATTTTTTTTAATTAATAATATTTGAGTTTTTTGTATTTTTGTCATAATTTGTTATGGGGTCATTGAACCATCGCTTATTTTGTTTGTAAAATAATTTCGACATTCGTTACATAACAAAAAAAGGCAACATTTATTCGTTGCAAATCATAACAACTTTCGTTGCACAAATAAAGCAAATGACAACGTATAGTGTTGCTAATCGACGATAACTTTCGTTCTAAAAAAATAATCAGCGTCGAACATTATCGTTACTAATTGATCATAATTATCCCGAACAAGACCAAAGACAACGAATAATTTCGTTGGCAATTAATATATGATCGGTTTATTGTGCACATTTAGCAACGAACATCGTTGCAAAAAACTATACAATCAGCAACGAAAACCAGTTAAGCCAACAATTTTTATACTATTCAGCAACGACAAATATTGTTGGCAAATGCGTATCAAACGCAACATTTTATTTTTGTTACCAGAAAAAAGATTCTTTTCGTTGTCAATTAGGCGGATTTTGCGACGAAAGTTGTTTTTCAGTAACATTTTCTTAATAAATTTGCTACAAAATATTTCGTTGCTAAATGATCTATATGATTTTACACGAAAACAAACTTTCGTTGCAAAATATATCACTTTTTGCAACGAAAAAAAATATTCGTTGCTAGACAATTAACAACGTTCATTGCGCAACGAATGGTGCAACGACCGAAAAATTGTTGCAAATGACTTTTAGCAACGAAATTTCGCACATTTAGCAACGAAAACCGTTATGTTGAAAAATCATCATTTTTTTGTAGTGAACTGAGCAATGTGCAATCAATCCTGAAGCAGTCCAGTTTGTGGGTAGTTATACCCGTCCACCGAATCCTAATCAGAATAGCAATAATTCGGGGACGAGGAACCATCCAAATTTCTCGTGGAGTAACAATTAGAATCATCAGCAAACTCCACGACCTATATACCCTCCCAGGTTTTAGAATTAGCAACAACAGTCAGGTCCGCAACCTGAAAGGAAAACAGATTTGGAGGAGCTGCTCATGAAATACATAGCTAGTAATGAGGCGGCAATGAAAACTCAAGCCGTTGCAATAAAGAATTTGGAAAACCAAATGGGACAACTTGCAAGTGCTATAGACCTCAAGGAGCTCTTTCGAGTGGTACCGAGAAAAATCCTAGAAGTGGCCATGAACAGTGTAATGCCATCACACTTCGGAGAGGAAAGGAGTTGATTACAGATTTCGATGGGAAAGAAATTGTTGATAAGGATGGTAAAAAGGATTGAGGGAGATTCGGAACGAAATTTTGAGAAAAAGGTTGTGCAAACTTCAGTTATACCTCCTGTGCCATTTTCGTCACGGTTACAAAGTCAGAAATTGAAGAACCAATTTGCTAAGTTCATGGAAATCTTTACGAAGTTGCACATTAACATTCTGTTCGCCGAAGCGCTAGAGCAGATGCCACGTTATGTCAAGTTCATGAAAGATATACTATCCAAGAAACACAAGCTTGGTGAATTCAAAACCGTGGCGCTAACGGAAGAGTGTAGTGCAGTTCTTCAGCAAAAGCTTCCCCTAAAGTTGGAAGATCTGGGAGCTTTACTATTCCTTGTGCAATTGGTAATTAAGATGTAAGAAGAGCACTGTGTGATTTAGGAGCAAGCATAAACCTCATGCCACTGTCCATATACAAGAAGCTGGGTTTAAAGGAAGTAAAACCAACAAATATATAGATCGATAACGTATCCGTTGGGAATAGTAGAGGATGTACCGGTGAAGGTCGATAAAATGATATTTCCAGCCGACTTTGTAGTGTTAGACTTTGAAGAGGAGAAGAATATCCCGATCAAATTGGGAAGACCAATCCTTGCAACCGGACGAACACTAATCGATGTGCCTAATGGAGAATTAACTATGAGAGTGTTTGATCAGGAGTTAAAAATTAAAATGTTCAAGGAAATCCCAATCCCAAATGATTTGGGTGAGTGTTTGTATTGATGCATTCACAGAGTCGGTTCATAAAGATTCTCAAAAAGACAATGGCTTAAAAACCCTCACTGGTAAGAAATCCAAAAACTTGTTGGGCAAAATCTAATTAAGCACATCACGCAAGTATAAGTGGTCAACAAGTAATAAAATGATAAGTTAAGTATCGTTCCCACAGAGAAAATAATTGAAATTTATCCTAACAACTATCACTTTTATATTATCTCAATTTTATTAAACAAATAATCAAGTTTGTAAAGTTTATGAAAATTCCTAATTAAATAACTAATCTAAATACCACAAGATTTGAATCAGGTTTTGAAGACTCAAGACTACAATTTCACCTAATGCTTCACTTAGATCGACACACTTCCTGTTAAGCCAAATTAACTACTTCGGATTGTTAATCAACAACACGAAGGTAAAATATGACCATTTCTCAATGCACCATATCCATATCACATTAAATTCACATATGATAGAATTAATATGAACACCCTAATTAACTAATCCACTATATCTCTATGTGAATTACAATTATAAAGGGTTTAAGCACAAGTTCTCAATAGACTACATGCGGTGCATAGGTATATTTCTATCCTAGCCACGAATCATGAATTCCATCGCCATGCAAAAATCACAAACACATGCTATTATGACCAGATCTAAATTTATACTTCATCTCCTGAATTCATATAAATTATCATGGTAATTGTTGATCATACAATTAATATTTAAGCATAAATCATAATAGACAATCCCCGAATAAATAAATATAACTCAATACGGAAGCATGTCAACCCTAGCTACACATTAAGATCCATTGTAGCCTTAAGTAAGAAATTAGTTCATCATCAATGAATTAAAACTCAAAATCCCCAAGTAATATAGCATTCTGAATACAAGAGTAAAGATGAAGAAAGAGAATAAAAATCTGTAAGGTAATCCTCTGCTCTTCTCCACTTTTACCTTGAATCCTTCGTGCTAGCCTCCTTACTTCAATTCTCCAAAAGTATGATCAAATCTAGGGTTTGATAATGAATGTAATAATCTCTTCTCTTCCCTTCAATTAGTCTTTTGTAGCCTCTTAATCGCGTCCCAAATCAATTGCTGAATCAACTCTAGAATCATTCTCAGACATGGAAATTGTTGTGCTGCTCACGATCACTCTGCCCCGGCAGGGATTTTGCTTTCAATAAATCTGCCCCGGCGGGGATTTTGTTCTCTAAAGTCCGCCCCGACGGGTGTTCTAGATAATCAGCAGCAAAACTGCCCTATAACCTCCGTTTTTCATGTTTCCATCATCAAAACCAGTTCCTGCAACACACGCAAGAAAACGAATAAACTGATCCTAAACATACTCAAAGTAGCATCGAATCAAGATTAAAAGTTAACCAATTCGTAGCTATAAAACCCACTCATCAAATACTTTTTGTTAAGTTTATTTTGTGGTGCGAACTTCTTGAAATTCTTCAGTTGTTTAATCTAACTTAATTTTGTGTAAAGTTTATTTTTTGAATTCAGAGATGAATTCTACTATATAGTATTAGGGTATCATGAAATTTTTTAGTAAGAAATTGGTGATTGTAGCCTTGGGTTCGAAATTTTACTTTTACGAGTCTTGTAAGCGCTATATGATGATGCTCGAATTAGCGCTATATAATGATGCTCTTAATTCGAGGATTGATCTGTCGGTCTGCATTTCTTATTATCAAATCAATTACTCATTTTCTTTTAATGAAATTCCAATAATCTTGTGAATAAGGATAAAAGAGAATTTTTTTAGTGGTTGAATTATACATGATGAATGATGTAGCGACCCAAATTTTTTGAATAAATAACGTAAGAATTTAATAAAATAAATTCCTTATTTTATTGTGTTCTGTTATACTGCATTTATTAATTATGTGCAGTGTAATATGTGTGTGTATGTGCTGTGGGGTATATATTTAAATATATTTACCACATGTTAGTAAATTGTTAAAAGTAATTTCTAATGGGAATGATAAATTATTTTTATTTAATAAATAGCTTCTATTTTTATGGAAAGGATTTATGGATATTTTATATGGATATTTGAAGAATATTATGTACATTTAATATACATAATTGGGAATGTAGGTAAAATATGTGGCTGAGTTGATGTTTTATTTTTTTAAGCATTCTGAGGACTCATATTTCTCTAAGTATGAGGTGTAAACTCATTAAGCTAATAGAGGACACCTGTTCATATTCTAATGTATAAGAAAGCTGAGTAATATAACACATTCTATCCCCTGCTCATCCTCTGCATTCCTCTTCCGTTCCAAAAAGAAAGTTATTCTCTGCCTTAGTTTTTTTTTACTCCCAAGCCACTAAGATAAGGGTTCATCAACTCTTGCTAAAAATTTCATCAAACGTACTAAGAATTAAAGTTGGAAACTGAGATTGAGAAGAATCTAAGCAAAGTATTGTCAAAGGAGGAAGGATTGTATTTGACTAAAAACAAGCTTGGAGCAAGAATTCAATTAACACATCAAATAAGAGGTAAGTTATATTTACTTGTCTAAATTCATAAAATTTAAGTAATGGTTGATTAATGTGTAAATTGGTTGTGGGAGGATGATTGTAATGGGGAATCATGAAGGATTTCGGAGTATAAGGTGGATTATGTATGGAGATGGGTTTGTTTAGATTCTTGAATTTCATGAAATTAAGGTTTCAAAGCATACACACCATGTATTTGTTAAAATGCCCAAGTGAAGATATGCATCCTACAAAATTTCTTAACTATTATCCTTGTAAATGTTCCTGAATAATGTCTGGACCTACTATTATTTATATAATATTTAGGTCTTGTTCATCAATAATATTTAAGAGTTTATATAATAAGAAAGCTTCAAAACTTCACAAGTGTGGTGGTCTAATTATTGCCAAGAGTGATATAACGCATGTGGGAGTGCTTTATTGGATGATTCTCCGATTGATGAGATGATTCTATGAATCATGCATATTTGTTAATTCCTAAAAGTGTTTGGACTAGTTATATACTTCACAAAGCTGCAGTTGGTATCAATTATGTTTCTGTTGGGTGTAATTCGTTCAGTGGCTACACAGTTGGGTATTGTTGTGATTAATAATTGTCTTCCATATAATATCCACGGAGATGTTGGTAAATTATTATTGATATGATAATTCCTTCCTTAGAATAAGAAGGATTATGTTTTGCATATAATGATAATTAAAGAGTTTGGGCGTATTAGATTAGAACGAAAAACAACTTTGAAAGCAAGAAGAAATGAAAGTGAATCAAATGAAAATTCTTTAAAACCAATCAATGATGGAAATCCTACGTTGTAGCAAGGACTTGAGTTAGGATCAAGTATCAAGTCAATTGGACTTGTGTAGAAAAAGTTACACTAACCGTTAGGAGACTTGAAGTAACAAAATCCGAAAAAGTTAGTGGACTGCTGACCCTAAAAGAAAAATTCAGGTATAGCTAGATTGTTCAGAAAATTATGGGCTTTTGGGAAAGTATATTACACTGAATAAGCTTTCCATAGACTCCGGAATGAACTAATTTCGACTTCGGAGCAACGAGTTATGACCGTTCAAAGTAGTGGCGTTAAATCTGTCTAACAAATTCGGAGCAGTCCCTTGCACGAATTTATGGAATTTTGTGTTAAGAATTTGAAAATGGTCAAAAAGTAAAAGTTGTAGCCCCGGAAGTTAGCTTCGCGTGGGCTCAAAATTCGCTCAAAAATGTTTTGAAATGAATTAGTCTGTGTTACTCGGACTCTTCACTTTTCCCTGAAGTACCCGTGTCCGACACTAGGGGTGCTCATCGGTAAAAAACCGAACCGGTACCGAAAAAACCGAACCGGTACCGATCCGAAAATACCGAAAAACCAAGAACCGAAACCGGTACCGAATTACCGGTTTCGGTACCGGTTCGGTACACAATCGGTATCGGTTTTTTCGGTTCGGTTTTCGGTTATACCGCATGGTGATATATATAATTATTAATAAATAATAATAATTAAATATATATTTTTAATAAGCTACTGTTTATTCTTCATTTTTAATTTTTCTTTTAAACTATGTTTTGGATTATAATGTTCTTTATTTCTTGTTGAATGTTGATATGGTTATTAGTTGCAACTAGCAGTGTTGATAATTTGATATGGTGCTCTGTTCTTTCAGATATGGTTTTACATCAATAGCTAGTGTGTAAAACTTATGATGCTTCAGCATGTAAAAGTCACAAAATAGTATTTAATAATACTTTTACGGTTAGTATTTTAATAGTATTTAATATATTTAAATGACATATTATCTTATAATAATATTTTTGTTCCGATACAATAGGAATAAATAATATCTAGTTGCACCGTTGAATAAAAATATCTCATCTGTAAATTTTATAAATAATAAAATATATTAATTTTTCAAGTATATCTCTTAAAAATTTTTAAGAAATAATTAGTTCGCTTGTGATGATATAATAATAGAATTATTCTGATAAATTTTTTATATTATTAATAAATAAAGATGAGATTACTATTTTATAGAGGTTAAATAAGATTTGATGTTTTTAAATCAAGTCTGCAATAAGTAATAGTACTATAGTAGTAGTAACTTGCTTTTGACAAAGTGGTGACTAATTGACAAAGTAGTAAATATTAGTACTAGTATTCTTTTTAGTAAAATTTTAATCCAAGAAACCATCACAAAAGTCGGCATTGCTAGAAGAAAAAAGAACAAAGTCGGTTTTTTTTTTCGGTTTTTCGGTTTTACCGAATTTCAAATTCTTATTACCGCTACCGGTACCGAAAAGTATAAAAAAACCGAAAAACCGAAAAAATCGAAACCGAAAAAAACCGGTACCGCAGGTACCGGTTTCAACCGGTTCGGTAAAAAAACCGAAAAACCGAACTTTTTGAGCACCCCTATCCGACACCGTGTCAAAAAATTGGATACTTCACTTGGATACTTCACTTTAGTGTAAAAAATTAGCAAAATTGAGAAGTACCCGTGTCGGATACCGTGTCCAACCGGACACTCCATCCGTGTCCGAGTAACACAGGAATTAGTTATAACTGTTTTAGCGAGAGAGGGTAAAGCTGAAACGAAATTGAAAATTGTTATGAACGTCCACTTTTGGCGCAATGTTTGGACTGCCTATTGAACCCAGAATGGGTGTTTGATATTTTTTAAAAATAGTCTCTTATAATACGAAAAACATAATGAAATTTGAGAATTTTCCGATAAGCGAGCAAGGCTTGAGAAAATCACGAAGTGGGCTGCTCGTTAAGCATGTTCTAGGCAGTAAGCAACACTGCAGGCAGCAGCAGCAGGCGTGTGCACGCTGCCGGCTGCGCTGCACTGCAGTGCTTATTTTGGCTATTGAAGGGTTGTCTTGACATATGAGAATGTAGTGGAAAATGTATACATTTGTGTGAAATAATGTAAGGTCGGTGTGTATTGGCATGGAATTATACAAAAGTGATTAAAGAGTATGACTACTAGAAACCCATAAGTCATAACAACTCTATGAATAACAGGTTTTGGGGTTTAGCCAATTGTTTCTAAAGGGTCTCTTTTACTTGAATTGTTGTTTTCTTGTGACCTATTAGGAGTTCTAACTCAGGGATCATATTGTTTATACATTTTAAAGTTGGAATCCTTGATGATATGGACTGAACCTTTGGTAATGCTCATTTTGGATTTGCAAAGTATGGAGTCTGTTGTCCTTAAACCTAAGTGTCTACATGGTTTCTCTTTTTGTAAATTTGAACTAGACAAGAAATAAGGAATTCTAGATGACTACTTAAATAAAAGGTAGAATGGAAAGTCACGTTTATGCTCTCAATGAATAAAAGTGGACTGATGACGGTTATCATGTAAAAGAAAAATAAAATAAAATATATATATATATATATATATATATATATATATATGCAGCCTTCCTAGCAATGTTCCATGTTGTTCATTTCTTTTATAAGCCTAAATATTTCTATATTAATATGAGTTGGTTGATCAGCCTACATATAAAAAAATGCCAGAATAACACCTTGTGATCAACATGTGATACTTGGGAAATAATGCGAATTGCAAACTTACTGAAGAACTACTGACATTATTTAACAAAGATAAGATAACATAAAATCAATACATTATGTGTTATTTAGGGTGCTAATTCGGGAAATATTAGGAAGAGTGGCTAACCTCCTTGAATTATGCTTTTTGCTTTACATCAAGTATTTTTGATGTGATATACATATATTGAACTATAAATGTAATAAGTTAGCATATGTGGCGATGAAGTTGGATATGGAACTGAGTTATTCAAATAACACAGTTGGATGTCTATAAAGATAATATAAGAAATAATAAGTTAAGGTAAGGTTTTAAACATGTTATACTTGTGGAATGATGGTCAACTGATTTTTTAAAACTCAGTCTTGACTTGATATTTGATATGCATGAGATATAAATGTTACTTAAATTGTAATAATCTTGAGATATGATTTATAAGCATGAAAACTGTTAGATTTGTTAGGCTGTTAGGCTGTTGTGCTTAGTCTTGCAAACACTTTTGCAGATTTGTTATGCGATGAGATCTCTTGCTGACTAGATCAGAATAAAGACTAGGAGCATGTTCAGGAAAACGGTTTTCTTTATTTAGAAACTGTATTACACTATGTTGATAGTTTGCAAAGTTATAAGTGAAAGATTTGTAAATATTGGATTATTTAATCAATAAAGAAAGTTCGTTTTGAGAAAAATTGTGTAGAGACGATTACTAGTTATTGAAAGTTAATATAGTGATTATACTATATATATATATATATATAGAGAGAGAGAGAGAGAGAAGGATATGTTTGAAGAGATGAGTTGTATATATTCATATCTTACTCTAATAAAATAAATATGATTTTGAAATAAGGGAATCGTAAATGTTACGATTCAAGGAACGAATGAAAGACGGAAAGAAAAGTTTTAAATTATCTGCATTTTTAGCTATTATTTTATTAAATTATGATGTAAAGCTGAAACAAGATAACATTTAACGCACAAAGTCGGGATTAAGATTAGTCCTGATTTTGGATTAAGATGGTCCCAGTTTTGGGGGACGTCACAAATGCTTCAAAAACCTCCATACGCTCAATCGCAAGCTTTCTAGAACAATTAGGAAGCATCTACCGGCTTCAAACTTGTGACTTGGTGTTTGTAATGAACTTTATAGAATCAATTCATCTGTGTAATTATTTCTGATTACACAATAGTCAATTGAATATTTTTATATAAGGAGGAAAGTTTACCAAATTCAACCTTCATGCGAAGAAACTGCATAAATCTTATTAAACTTCGATTTAATATCTAAGATAGATGGATTCAATGAAACCGAAAGTTTTATTACTGGATCACGATCTCTACATCAATAGTCCTTTGGGTATTGATTGAGGTCACTATATCTGCAAATTTAGCTAGGATTAAGACAATTAGATGACAAATGCTTTGATGCATAATAACAAGAGAAACATTACTGCTAGGATTTTTAAAGAATTGGTCCTTGTTAATGGATATGTGAATTTCATTATCTAGGTGAGAGAAGAAGCTTTAAAGACTGCATTAAGTGAAGTTTATCTTGAAGTGTGTGCACTTATTGACAAGGAAAAGCAACGTCAAATCCAATGCTTAGAGCTTATTGCCTCAGGAAACTTCAATTCCCGAGAAGTGATGGAAGCAGTTGGTTCTTGCCTTACAAACAAGTATTCTGAAGGACTACCAGGCAAAAGGTCAACCTTTTCATTTCCGGAAAGGAGCATTTGACTTCTGTTTTTGTTTTGATTTGTTAGAACCAACTGTATGTTAATTTTTTTTTGCTTGTCGATCTTATAATATATCTCAGGTACTATGGAGGCAATGAGTTCATTGATGCAGGGATGAAGCTGGGCTTAGACTGCAGGGGGCCATGGCCCCCCAAAGATTTTAAAATTTTTTAAGTATTAAGGCCCACCCACTTGAATTGTGAGATTAAATTTTGTGCTTTGTGGGCCTTGTGGCAATCCATTTCATTTCTACCCCTTAGAATAATCCATTTCATTTCATTATCTCCAATTCTCCACTACACACTAACAAACAAAGTTTTGTTTTGCTTTTGCCTAACATTCTCCATTCCATTTCCGCCGCCAGCCCATCCGCCATTTCGTCCCTGCCTCCTTGGTTTCCAGCTTGAAGATGAAAGTAGTCAAGTAGAGATTCTTTACTTTATTCATTCTCTATTTTAAGTTTTCATCTACTTTTTATAGGTATTACTTTCTCTCTTTTTTCTCTAATTTGTTTGTGTATATCAGTATATATATTATGCATGTACAGAAACAAATTGGGGTTTAAAATTGTTGATATGACGAGTTATCAATTCAATCTATGTTTTTTATGTGTTATAATTTGTCATTGCGTATTTGCGTTGTTAGATTTGCTTTTATTGAGATTTATATGCACTCCCAAGTCCCAAATAATGTTAGGAATTAGGATTGGTGGAGATAATGGACTGATTCGTAAATACAGTGGGATTGTGGACCTGTGGTTAGAAGTCCCCCCCCCCCAAGATCAAATCCTGCTCCGTCCCTGCATTGATGATTTATAAATTCTTTGTTAAGAAAGGGATTTGGCAGCATTTCACTTAGATGGGGAGAAGTGGGGTGTGAATGTTCAGCTATAGTCTGGTTCTCCAACAACTTTCGAAGTTACTGCCATTCTTAATTCACATGACCCCGCCTAATGGTTAGCTATATTTTGGGACCTGCTATTTCAATTTTAGTACAACCTTGGAGTGCATGCATCCATATAAAGTATACTTTATATTCTCTTCTCTTACCTGATACATCACATAGCCCGAATATTACTAATTTTTACTAAGCATGATACAAATGTCTATACATCATTATCTAAGAAACACTGATAGATACAGACACGAGTCACATGACACAATACTGATGTCTATACATCTTTATGCAATATAATTGGATACAGATTTTCAGGGATTACATTATCTAACTAGTAACTGTATATAGTTATCTGTTAACATATTAGTCATTTATACATTTGTAAATAAGTATTTTACTTTTTGTTTTATGTGACGTTCATTTTATTTTATTTTAACAAGTATACTTTGCGTACATAAAAAAAGGTTATCATTAAAAGTCTGTTGGACATATTTTAACTAGTATTTAAGATGTATTTCCATCGTTCCAGAATTAGTGATATTTTTGTAAAACATGGCGACTTTTAAGGAAAATTTTATTTTTCCAAACATATTCTTAAAATTTGCTAGAAATGTAGTAGAGGTTGCATGATAGTATTCAATTTACTTAGAATATAAGTAATAGCATTGTAGGAACTTCATTTTACTTTTTAGTCTAAAACTAGAAATGTATTTCTAATAAACAATTCTTTTTTCAAAATTATGAATATGTCAGAAAAGTGTCAGACAAAGTATGTGAGATCTTGAATAATAGTTATTTTATACGAGATGTCACAATCTTTTGAAGTATCTGTGCTTCCTAGGTAAGAATTTAAGTCAATGTAAGACTAAAGAAAATTTCATACGAGAGTATCTAATGAATGTCAAATGAGAACTTGATGCGCTTTCAGACTGAAAGTAGAATAATTAGTGAATGCTAACTATTTGTTTATGTTCTCTGTATATACTAAATTTAAGACAATGAAAGGCAGAAGGAAAACGGGAGAAGTGAAACTGTATACTTGAATTACCTTGAACAAACCTTTAGCAACTCTAGTGTTAAGAGTCCCTTGAAGAGTGGATTTGCTGTGTTTTTAATTATGTAGTTCCTGGGACTGATGATGCAAATATTTGAAGTTTTTAATCGTAGGATTGAAAGGCCTCTGTTTGAGTTGCATACTGCAATCCAGCATTTTTTGAGTATAATATAAATTGCAAGTGCAGTAAATATAATTTTTGAGTATCTAATTTTTGGAATCTAAATTGATAGTGCGTGCAGTAAATATATAAAGTCCATAAGTACTTTAGGCCAACCAAGTCATATCTAATTGTCAATCAATCATTCATGGTAAATGGTAATGGAAGTTACCTACTTGTTCCATGGATTAACAAGTAAATCTGAAACACAATTTCACGCAATTAGGTCCTTGTAAGAATACCCTCAAATGTGACCCCTGGTCCGAAAGCCAAAATCAATCCCCACTTGGAATCATCCTGTCCTGCCTTCTGCAGTTTCAACTTCTCTTCCATCACGTACTCCATCACATACACAATAGTATTACTGCTGGCATTACCAAAATCCGTTAGAGGTCGCCTGCTCGTGTTCAGTTTCTCAGGCAACAAGTCCAACTTTTTCTCCAACCGGTTCAAAATAGCAGGTCCTCCTGGATGAACTGCCCAAAACATCTTGTTATAGTCCTTGTCACCATTTTCAGCAGTCTTAATCAACTTATTGCAAAAATAGATCCTTTTTGCCTTTTTCTCTATGGTTTGTGATTTTATCAAGTTGGATTGTGTTTAAAGCGATATTAATATGTGTTTTCAGATAGTGTTGCTTTTCTGAAAGCGTGCATGTTATTCCTGGTTTTAATATTGTATGTACACAACCTAACAAATATTTATCACCAGCTGTGTTACTCGGACACGGATGGAGTGTCCGGTTGGACACGGTATCCGACACGGGTACTTCTCAATTTTGCCAATTTTTTACACTAAAGTGAAGTATCCAAGTGAAGTATCCAATTTTTGGACACGGTGTCGGACACGGATACTTCAGGGCAAAGTGAAGAGTCCGAGTAACACAGATCACCAGTCTTTGAGAGGCCCTAGAGGTGGCATGATTTTCTTCAAGAAGGACCGTGTTTTGGGTGTTGATTTAGAGTCTGCCATTAACAATGCTGTTTTCCCAGGTTTGCAGGTTGGTTAAACTTTTCTTTTGCTCAGTTACCATGAACATGAATTGCTCAGCTATTTTGTTCGATGACCCGTTTCTTTGTTTTTCATATTGGTATTTAAAGCAAAATTAATGTCATTGAATCATCTTGGCAGGGTGGTCCTTATAACCACACAATTGGGGGACTTGCAGTCTGCCTAAAGTATGCTCGGTCTCCTGAGTTCAAGGCTTACCAGAAACAGGTATTGCTTCACATACTCTTCATAATTGGAAGTTACTTTATCAGAATTTTAACTTAGCTTACCAATTTGGAACAAGGCACAGCTTTTATCAGAATTTTAACTTAGCATAGTTACTTTATCTTTTAGGTAGTTTCTAATTGTAGAAGTCTTGCTTCTAAACTGATTGCACAAGGGCACGAATTGGTTTCTGATGGTTCTTGTGAATCTTTGGCCATTCGTAAGTTTCTGCTGAAAGTTTTAGAATCTTTGTTGTTGATACAAACATTTTTGATGAGTAGCTGCATGTCTTCATTATTATCTGACAAGCAAGTCGAAGGAACTATTTAACAAATGTGTAGGATCTAAATTTAAAGTTATCTAAGATTTGATATAGTAAATTAGGTTGATAATATCTTCCAATCTTGATACGAGTTATACTGAATCTTTTCAGAATGTCAATGGTGCTCAACTGTATAAAATTCTGGACATCGCATCCATCACCCTCAATAAAAAAAGAGTGTTATTTTGTGGCTGATCCTGTTAAAGGGTAGAAATTTGAAGATTTGTTGGGAGAAAATGGAGAAAGCACTGCTGTCTTCTGACGGATTCATTATGTAATTTATGTGCTTCAGATATTGCATTATTCCCTGTGCATTGAGATTTATTTGTAGATTATGTGTAGTAGTTTGTCTTACCTTGATATGAATAACAAGTGGAGTGTGAAAGTAGCGATGAGATGAGAGACAGTTTGCCTCCGGCTCTGGATCTGTCCCTAACTACTGGTGACGAAGATGAATTTTGAAATTACAGAAGTGCTGGTCCTTCAAAAAGGGATGATGGTCCTTCAAATTGGTACGGAAAGAATGATTTGCATAGAGGAAGAGAATAGGTAAACCGGGTATTGTATTCAATAGGTGTAAATTAGACAAAAAGAATATTTTTGGTTTAGGTATAAGGTGGGGACTATTGCGGAAATATCAAATTGGCCTGTGTAAATATCATTTCCCTTATTATTTGATTTGATTTAATATAGTAGTTAATATTATAATTATTTAAAAAGTATTATAAAAAATAAATTGGTAATAGCCTCAACGGAGTTGGGTGGGGGTGGGGGTAGGGTGGAGTGGGGTGGGGTGGGGTGGGGTTGGGTGGGGGTAGGGTGGTATAATAGTATAGCACTCAACGGAGAAATAAATTAGGAAATAAAGTGCACAATTTAAATTAAAAAGTGTTATATAAATATGGGTCGAAAAATGGTTAACTGGTTCAGAACCATAACCGACCTGAATAAATATGGGTCCAAACTATAATCGACCTGAATAAATAAAAATGGTTAACCAACCCATTTGGTTCCAGTTAATATAGTTTGAACCAACAGTTAACTAATTATATTGTCAGGTCTAGGAGTAGTATATAATGGCTAATAATTATTTCATTAATAATATTTTCTTTCCTACCATTCAATTGGCCGCAATTGTTTATTTTCTGCATCAATTTTTGACAAACAAGTTATTGGCGCCAATTATTTAATTTATTGCATCAAATTTGTGCTTGACAAAAATTAAACAGTGAATGACATTTCCTTGGCTAATTACTAAGGTGTAACAGAAATTTTTCTTTCACAGTTCCCTAACTAATATTTCATGTGAAGGAATTAATTCCTTCACAAATTTTTCTTCACAATATCCCAAGTGAAAAAAGGAGGGGGTGGCCTTCTAACAATGATCAAGCTGAGAATAGCATCGGGAATCCAAGAATAGATCCTTGGATAAATTACATATAGTAGTACATTTTTAAAAATAATTACAAAAATTATACACCTATAAAATAATTACAAAAGTATTACACTTTTTTGTTTTTATTTTCAATCTTAACATAATTAAAGGTCCTTAAATTAAGGGATTAATATGTAATGACTGATATGACAATATAGTGTAATTAGAATTCCTTAATTTAGGGGATTAGTTTTGGTAGGTGCCATTTTCTCTCTCATCTCCCCCTACTGCCATTTTATGTACGCCACTGCAATTCTATTCTTCTATTTTCATATTTAAAAACAAAAGTTGAAGAGTGAAGAGAGAAGATGAAGACACCAGTGAAGAGAGAAGATGAATACAATATTTTGTCATTTTCTCTCATTTTCTTCTATTTTGCCATTTTTTCTTCAAAAGATGAAAACGCCATTTCTGTCATTTTTGTATAAAAGATGAAGACGTCATTTCTGCCATTTTTGTATAAAAGATGAAGACGCCATTTCTTCCATTTTCTTTTATTCTGTCATTTTTCTCTCTATTTCATTCTTCCAATTGTTCTTCATATTTTTTTGTACTCTGTTTTTGTAAGTACTTCTATTTTACCCCTCTCTCTCTCTCGAGCACCAGTTTTTAAGGTTTTCTCTTTAATTTCATTCATTTGGGGTTTATGATCTTAATTTTATGCAAAATGTGCGTTTAATTATGAATTTATGATCATTTTTTTTGTTGATTGGTGTTTACCTTAGTATAAAAGTTTGGTTACCTCAGTATAAAAGTTTGGTAACCAAACTTTTATACTAAGGTAACCAAACTTTTATACCAAGGTAACCAAACTGTCATACCAAGATAACCAATCCACCTCCACACCATCAGTTTTTTCATAGTGCAGTTGGTAACCAAACCTTCACACCAAGGTAACCAAACCTTCATACCAAGGTAACCTTGGTATAAATGTTTGGTTACCTTGGTATGACAGTTTGGTTACCTTGGTATAAAAGTTTAGTTACCTTAGTATAAAAGTTTGGTTACCTTAGTATAAAAGTTTTGGTTACCTTGATATAAAAGTTTGGTTACCTTAGTATAAAAGTTTGGTTACCTCAGTATAAAAGTTTGGTTACCTTGGTAATTACCAAAGTTTGGTTACCTTGGTATAAAAGTTTGGTTACCTTAGTATAAAAGTTTTGGTTATCTTGTTATAAAAGTTTGGTTACCATGACATTACTAACGATCTTCTCCTTTGCAGTATCTTGAGAATTTCCTTTTACTACCAGAAAATGGTTACTCCCGCCACTACCGCCCAAGCCTCCACCTCCACCGTCTCTGTAACCACCACTTGAGCCACCACCGCCATCTCCGCCACCACCGCCATTGTTACCTCCTCCATTGCCATCATCGCCGCCTCTAAAGCCACCATTACCGCCGCCTCTAAAGCCACCATTACCGCCTCCTCCGACGCTGTCACCTCCTCCAAAGCTTCCACCTTCTCTGAAAATTGCCTCCGCCACCTCCTGCAAAGTACAAAATTTGTGCAGTCTTTCCTATAAAATTTGAATTTGAATATTTGAAATTGAATTTATTTTTGTGGTTAGATCCCAGATATTTGAATTTGAATGATTAGTTATGGCAGATATTTCTCCTTAATTTTAGGTTTCCTTATTAATATGAATTGCGTTATTTTTGTAATTATTTTGTGTATGTTTTATTTTTGTAATTACTTTCTAATTGTTGTATATTAGTGTTAAGGACCCTAGATCCTTTAGGAGGAAAATTACATTCATCCAAATGGACTGTTGAAGAAAACCCACATTGCAGTTCCTTTTAGTACAGTATTCACAAAAAGTTTCTACACAATTGAAATATAGCATAACACAAGCAAACATACAGAATGAAATAGCATTTCTATCCTCAATATAATACATTAATCACTTCTAATTAATGTGCTATAAATTATAAAATTGAAAAATAATAAAATTTTAAGCATATTCTATCAAAGTAACCAATCCAACTCAAAAAAAATGGCACTCCTACCCTTTTTGTTTTTCACATTATAATATATATTAATATATATATATATATATATATATATATATATATATATATATATATATATATATATATATAGCTCCAGCAGCATAGCTCAAGCAAAAATGATACTCAAAAATAGCAAAAATGATACTAAAAAACAATACTAAACGCATATTAACATTTACAAATACCAACTTTCTATTTCATAACATTTTGATAAGGGCAATATATGGAACCAAACGCTCAAGTGTAACAGACATATCCCCTATGGAAAAACATTGTGTTGCATCTTCACTTAGCTGGAATTTTTCTCCTATTTTGGCCCAATTATTCTCCAAATCAATAATGTCGGCCACTAAAAAATTTAGTATCGGCATCCGTCTTAACATAGTTGTTGCTACAAAATCTTGAAATCGCATGAAATCGGAGGCTTTCGGCAAACATTTGAGTAATGAGTAAACATGCCTCTGCAACTTCTTTCAAATCACGACTATGCTTGACTTTATCCTTATCTTTTAGATTTTTAATACAAAAGCTGGTAACTGCGATATCAAGCATGATTCGGTTGGCCTTTATTTCGTCTCTACTCTTGCCTGCAACATCACATATCCCAGTTCTTGTTCTTGTGTAACTTTCATCAATCTTCATATTGTGAAAACATTCTGACTTGAAATGTTTGAAAGCTCACCAAATATTTTCTTCATCCTTCCTATAGGCTTTGAAGTATATATCTTGAGCTCCAAATAACATATGGACTCTTCCGGCACTGACCTCTAAAGTGACGACAAAGTGACTCTTGAAATCCTTGGACAACATTTTCACTCCATTAAAGTTGGGACAATCTCTCTGGGTAATTTTTTCCCGAATATTATTGATAAAAGCCAAATATTTCTTAGCCTCCTGAAAAACATCAAAAGAAAACCTATAGTCTATTCTATAATTTGGATCATCGAGCTCGGCCGTTAATAGATCTAAGTTTGATGTACTTGCCATTGTTAAAGAATGCAAGATGTTAGTAAGAATGAGAGGAAGCTAAGAACAATATTGTTTTTGCTAAAGAACAATATTTGTTTTTGCTCTAACAGGAGAGGAAGCTACTGTATTTTTTTTTGCTAGTAAGCTTTGCAGGGTTATTTTAAGTTAAAATATTACATGTGCACATAGTACCATGACGTGGCCCTGTTAGGAGGAGAGAGAGTGTAATTATGTAGAATATCTGAGCTCGTCCTGTCGAGTGTACTAGTGTAGTCCAAAACAAAAAAAGGTCCCCTGTTCAATTCTTTCAATATAGTACCATTACTTATATATCTTTTTAATGAAAGAGAATGCTCTAAATTCAAAAAAAAAATTTAAATTAAAGATAAATTGGAAGTCAAGTCCACACATTTTTTTTAATGAAAGATAAAAAATAGATGTAAAAAAATTATACCATTTTGGTTAAAAGTTTTTGATAGAGGCAAAAAATGAGTTACCTATTCAATTTTTTTATATTTTTTTTGGCTAAATGACTATTCAATTTTTGTTTCCCTCCCTTGTGTAAATATATGCTTGCTTACGGTTGAAATAAGACATAAAAAATAAAAATAGATAAATAAATCACAGCTTGGCCTTTTTAAAATTAAGATATGAATTCCATAAATGGGTTTATAATAATTGCAAAATATTTTTAAAAAATACTACAATTATTTGTTACGGTTTAAAATCTACATGAGTCAATTAGTTTTTTTTTTTATTTAAAATTCTGAATTAAGATAATTAAAATAAAGTCTTTTGTAAAATTAGATGTTACTGTCATTTCTTCACTCTCAATTCTATTCCTATTTGAATTATAGACGATCATAATTTTGAATAGAGAGAATATCTATTAATATTTACATAAGTACATCATTATTTGTACATCTTATGACTTTTATATGAGACTTTTACATAAGAGGTATTTTTCAAATATAAATTTCTTTACCCTTTTGCAAAAAAAAAAAAACATCATTATATACATAACTCAAAACTATCAATGGTATATTTGTCAATTTTCATATATATATATATATATATATATAGAGAGAGAGAGAGAGAGAGAGTTGAAATACATCTTAAAATATATTGAAATAAAAAAATTATATATCCTCATGGTCAACCTACAAAATCAGAATACTAGAATAACCAACCTAGCTACTTTTTGTCAGTTCTCTTTCTCCTACTTCCTGTTGCTTCCCCCAATGTCTCCTATTTCCCTCTGCTGATATATATATTGCTAATTTGGGAGGGGATTTGCTTACTTTTTGTCAGGTCCTCCTTCTAAATTAATCAACTTTATACCCTTCAATGCAAACCTCGTTCATTCCATCATCTCTTTATCCATTTTCACATTTCTGCCAAGACTTACTCATGTCCTGTCCACATCATGCTATGTAGTCGAAAACAAACAAAAGCAAGGTCATCGGTTCATGATCATTTCAACACCATTTTGGTTAAAAGTTTTTGACAGAGACAAAAAATGAGTTACCTATTCAATTTTTATTTTTATTTTTTTGGCTAAATGGCTATTCAATTTTTGTTTCCCTCTCTTGTGTAAATATATGTTTGCTTAATATTGAAATAAGACATAAAAAATAAAAATATATAAATAAATCACAGCTTGGCCTTTTTAAAACTAAGATAAAAATTCCATAAATGGGTTTATAATAATTGCAAAATATTTTTAAAAAATACTAAAATTATTTGTTACGGTTTAAAATCTACACGAGTATTTTTCCAATTGATTTGATTTGATGATGTCATCATTTATGTGTATTTATATTGAAGTATTGATACGAGTCATGTTATTAATTTTAAGATTAAGAACTTAAAAATCAACATAAAAAAAATAAAATGAAACTATTTTTATGAAATAAACAATAATATTCTCTGCATTCCAAAAAAAAAAAGAAAAAAGAAAAACAGAAGAAAAAGGTTTCGTATATAAAAACAGAAAAAAAATGTCTCGTTAAAAAATGGAATATAAAACCAACATATTTGTCCAAAAAAAAGAAATATAAAATGTCTTAATTGCATGGGCTCTAAAAACGACACCGTTTGCTATCTTTTGTCCATAAAGTGATGACATTGAACGACATTCTCCCACTTCCATCACCACCGAATCATACTAAAGTTTTGATTTGATTTAAGAGCTAAGCATAGATGCATCTGTGACATGAAAACTTATGTCACTTTACGGTTCACCCTTAAATATATTTCACTCAAAAATCAACAAAGATTGAAAATGAATTATAAAATAATATGAAAAATTGTATTTTCAAAAAATTAGTAATTGGGACTTATAGTTATAATAATAAAAACAAAAAATTTGATTTTGTTTATCCACTTTCTTTTGTTTGATTAGACTCTTTGACTATGTTTGTTTTTAAGTATTATAATCCCAAAATTATAATCCATAAGATTATAATCCCAAGACTATTATAATACCAGAATTATAATTATAATTATAAGATTATTAAGTCATTTTATAATCCCTAAACTAATAGTTCTAAGTCTAAATTTAAAAACAAACAAGACGCTTGAGATTAATAATCATATCCCAAGTATAATCATTACAAACAAACATATCTTTTGTGTTTTATAAAATTGAATGTTAGGATATGAAGAGTTGATACATCTAAATAATACAGAGCATTTGAAATTGTATCTAAACGAAAAAATGTTATTTGATAACTATTTTTTTTTAAAATGTTTGAATAACAATATTTTACCATTTTAACACTTTGAAGTTTGAACTATTTAAGCAAAACTTGTTAAATGAAGTAATTAGAAATAACTGAATAATATTGTAAATACATATTATTAAGGCTATAAACGAGCCAACACAGTTCGGGCTCAATTCGGGTTCGGCTCGAAAAAATACGAGCGAGACTCGAATTCGTTAATAATATATGATCCAAATCTGAGCATTAAAAATAGTTCGAATAAAAATATGAGTAGAATCTAAGCAAGGTTATACTCGACTCGTTTAAGATTCAAATTACTCGATTTTTTAATTGTGATTTGATATATACTCAGTTAATACATATTCGATTAGATCTTCGATACATTCTCTTATAATATATACAAATTTAAATCAAATTAGGATAATTAATTATTATTTTGTTTTTAATTTTAATTGTGATTTTATATTTGTAAAGTGTAATAATAAATATATTTTTTCATTTTTAAGTAAAATAACAAATTCAATTTATAATTATATTTATTATAAAACTAATTATTATGTGGAGATTCGAATTCGAGCTTGAATTTGAAGCTCGCGAGTAGTTTGAATAAATATTCGAGTCGAGTCGAATCGAATTCGAGTAATAAATATTCGAGTCGAGTCGAATATGAGTAGAAATTTTCAAATATAATTCGAATTCGAGTACGAATTTATCATTCTGAGTCGAATTTGAGTAGCTCTCTATTCACTCCGGTTCGACTAGTTTTACACCCTTACATATTATAGTAGGATATGTCATCCCTATTCTAAAAGCATTATAATATGTCAATATATTTAAATTTACACAATACATTTTACCAAAAATCAACTGTACAAAAAAATTAATAATAAGCAACACCAACAATGCAAATGCTCAACTATATAAAAACTAATAATAAGCAAGCAAATATACTAATTTATTATTAAATCCCAAAACTCTGATTCTTTTCATCAATGAAGAGATTAAGGAGTGACAGTCAGGTTAGGTGTACTTGTTTTCATTTCTAATACATGGTTTATTTCTTCCCCCAAGAAAAAAAATCAAGCAACCACAACTGAGAAGAAAAACGTGCCATCAAAGAAACCCTGCAGACTACACAAAACACACTAGAAAGGAAGCAACCTCGTCCCATTCATGTCCAATCAAATTAAGTATATATTCAATATTCATCAAACACTTGGACACAATTTGATTGAAGGCAGAAGATATGATATATATATATATATATATATATATATATATATATATATATTAACTCAATCATGAAAAGAGAAAATTATAATTCATTTTCATCCCTTCCCTTCCGTTCCTTTCTAAAACTCACAAACATGACGGGAGAAATTTTTTAATTCATTCTCATCCCTTTTCATCATTTCCCCTCCTATACTTTTGCTTCCCATCTCATCCCTCAAAACACACAAACGCAACATATATAAGAGTAGGGGAGTGTATTGCATTTTGTTCAATTCAAATAATAGTGGATTCTAATTAAATTAGATTTTATGACAAATTTAATACTCCCGTGTGCTTTGAGAGTAGGAGTGAGCAAAAAATAGATTAAACCAAATTAACGAACACAGTCGAATTTTTTTAACCGAATTATTTCGGTTTTTCTGTTTTTCGATCTTCTTTCTAATTTTGGTTATTTCCAATTTATTGTTCGGTATTCGGTTTTAAAAAATAAGTTATTCGGGTATACGAATTACCAAATTTATTAATTAAAAAATAAATATTAATTTTATACTGGTGTATATGTATAGTATATTAGTATTCACATTTTGAGTTTTTGACTCTCAGATCCCAGTCCCCACATCCCACATCCCACATCCCAATTCCTCTTTCTTCTCCGGCCTCCGTCTTTCAGTTTCGATTTCGCCGTCTAGTCCTCTTCGCCTCTCTTAGTCTCCATTGGTCCTCCTGCCTTTGTCGATGATGCCCTTTCACTTTCCACCGGTAAAAGTGTTGATACATTTTTTGTATCTATCTTCTAGCCTCTAGGTTATTCGCCCGCAGGTGTTTGTTGCCCCGAATGTGATGCATATCTCGCTTTCTTTATCGCCATGGTTATCGTAATGTTCTTTGAGCTATGGCTCCATAATCTATGATGCCTTGTTTGGTTGTCGTTCGTTGACGGTTGTTTTCTTTTTCTTTTTGAAGGTTTTGGCTTTATTATTGATACTTGTAATTTGGATTTAACAACTGAACTTTGTTTATTCGATTATTACCCGAACAACCGAATAGTAAATTCGATAATTCGATTAATGGGTAATTCAGTTATTTGTTCGGATACCAAAATTGCACAAATGTCGGTTTTCGGTTATAACCGAATTGCTTATTCGGTTAGATTATAACCGAATGATCAGTCCTATTTGAGCGGGTTAGTGTGTGATTCATATTAAAGAACCATTCAACACTTGCACAGGCTTTTCTAATGAACCAAAAAAAAAGTAGGGAGTGTTCAATTATTCATTACGACCATCCAAATGCGACTAAATAACAAGGACTTGAACTCGATGGGGCACAGTACGTTATTTGCAGGAGAGGAGATATAGATAGACGTGTTCTGCCTTTGGCATGGGAAGTGACCCACAACTTAGGGTTGACCTACAATTATCCCCTTTCTTATATTAAAATTTATACACAAATTGAATCAAGAGAATAGACGATATATGGCGAGTTCCATTCAAGACAAACAATTCAAGGTTAAAACCTAGCCATTGAAACAAAGAACTCTACAAAAATAATCAAGCAATTTAAATTTTAGACAACAGAGGGGCAAACCAAACCAAACCAAACTGTTGGTCAATGAAGGCCTTTTCAACGGAGCTATATATATATATATATATATATATATATATATATATATATATATATACACACACACACACACACACACACACACACACACACTATCAATTAGTGGACACATTTAAGTCTATACTACAACTCTGATTTTCTCATTAATCATCATGAACAATGACAAGACATATGATGCATTATGCGCATCCATATTTTATGCATGATGACGGTTTTAGCTAAGCATTTGTTTACACAATAAGATACTAATTAATAATCAGTGGCGGAACCATAGCAATTTTGTAGGGGGGGGCAAAAATTTTTAACCGGACATATTAATTTTTTAGATTCGTTTCACAGGTCATAACAGGTCCCAAAAATGACCGGACACACTAATTTTTTATTTTGAATTTAAAATGCCTTTTCATGATTTGATTTGCCCAAGCTCTTTTATTAGCTATATAAAGCTTATATGTATATAGTTTGGGTCTTGACTTTGCTTAATTCCTAGTTTTTAGCAAAAACAGTCCTAAGAGGACTTTTAGCGAACATGTTATGTGCGCCACTTTAACAATAAGATTTCTTAGCCATTTCTTTGTGTTCCAACCCGCATTCGCCATCCTTATTACTCCACACATTAACAACTATACTCCATGTCACTAATTCAGTCAAAAGCTGACTGATTTATACCATAAAAGCATACAAGTTAACAGAAAACATTAATAGTATGCATATTAATAGCTTTAAGCAAGACTTTCTTTAAACATTTCATAATATGGTCCAAGTTAATTTTAATGGGTGAGATCAACACTTTAGTCTTTAAGCAAGGCTTTCTTAATTTAAGGTATTAAACCATCTTAATTTTTATAATTAAAAATAAAATCAATTATTCCTAAATTAACAGAAAATAAATTAAAAATAAAAAGTGGAGACCTAATTAACAGAAAACATTAATAGTATGCATATTTAGGCTAAATTAAATATAATAGTACCAAATTTGAAACTAATTGAAAGACATTTGGGCAAAATTAAAAGTAAAAATTACTTACCAAACTGTAAAGAGGGAACTGGGAAGAGTCGAAGAGATGAGGCGGCGGGTGGCGGCAGTGGCTCTATGGCTGGCGCAGGGAAGACCAGAAGAGATGAGGCGAGCCGAAGAGGGAAGACCGGAAGAGCCAAAGAGGGAGGCGGCACAGTCTGTGAAGCTGAAGAAAAAAGGGGGAAAAGACGCACAGTTAAGTTAAGACCCAAAACCTAATAAAAAAATATATTTGTTTTAAGTTTCTTTAAATGAAACAACGTCGTTTCACTGTAGTTTAAAAAAAAAAAAGGAAGAAGAAGATGATCGGAAAGAACTCTCGCAGAGACGCAGACCGCAGTCGCCGGCGCCCGCCCCCGCCCACCCCTATCTCCGCCTGGAGCCGCCACCCTACCGGGGGAAGCTGCCCCCGCCTAGTTCCGCCTCTGCTAATAAGTACTCCTAGACCGAGTAGTGTGAATGATAACAAATACAACATACATGTCTATGTGACGCCCCCAAAATTAGGTATACATCACCCATCTTGGGTCGTCAGATACATGGTACAGAATACAAATACAACTTACTAATACAACTGTCGTGTACAATACGACAAAACACAACTGTGAGTTTGAATACAATTATTGTCTACTAGAGACTATACAAACTCAAAAGGAGTCCTCATTACAATTATTGTCACACTATTTAACAGAATAGTGAGGACTACTAATACTATCATCTAGTCCATCACTTCGTTCCCCGACTCGTCCCAGCTATATTATCATTTCCTGAAGAGAACAGTGAAAGAAAGGGTGAGCTCAACTAGCCCAGTAAGAAATATTATGACTAAGATAATGCAGAATAAATTATCATTAGCCTTCAACAGTGTTAAACTGATAAAATATAACGAACGTCAAGTTTAACTGCAGCGAAACAAGCAATCCATTAAAAGAGTCAAGTAGAAAATAAAATCTACTATCTTCTATGATTTAAAAGGTTTTTCAACACTGTTATCGCTGGGACTCAGCTTAATAAAATAATTCACATCATCGAATCACCCCTGCACTACGGCCAAGGATATTCGTGTATTCATTAATGGTCATGATCATGCCAACAACTGTCCATCAATGCACTACGGGCCAATGAGGACTTTTACCACATCATTTGTAACATTACGGTCATGATTATACCGAATAATCCCTGGTCATAATCATACCAAGTCCATCTATGCACTACAGGCCACAGATGACTTTCAACATTTTATAAACATGAGAATGATGACAATGATATAAGAATTCAATAAAACAAGTTCAAGAATTAATTTATCCAAGAATTAACAACGTCCAAATTGTCAACATGATACTGCTTTGTGGAGTAAAATTTAAGAATGCTTAGAAGAATATTTTCATGAAAAGATACTGGATGAAACACAATTATCAAGGATATTCCACAAATTTCATGGAGTATAGAAGTCAAAACTTAACCAACTGAGTATAATAAAGAATGGAATAACAAAAGAAATCACCATGCATGCGATAGACCGCACAGACAGGTTATTCCAACAGAATAATAAATAATGGAACCAGGTCCGACGTAAAACGCACAGACATGATATTCCAACAGAATAATAATAAAGACGGAACCAGGTTCGGTGTAAAACACACAGACATGATGTTTCAACAGAATAATAATAAAGACGGAACTAGGTCCGGTGTAAAACACACAGACAGGATGTTCCAACAGAATAATAATAAAGACAGAACCATGTCCGGTGTAAAACACACAGACAGGATGTTCCAACAGAATAATAATAAAGGCGGAACCAGGTCTGGTGTAAAACACACAGATAGGATGTTCCAACAGAATAATAAAAGAATGTCACCAAGTATAGGGTAGACCGCGTATACAGGTTATTCCAACAGAATAATAAGAAATGAAATAACAACAGTTCTCTTCATGAATAAGAAAGAATAACACCCCTTACCGTTTTAAAGAAGAACTGAAATAAGGAAGTAGTTAAGTAGCAGAATACTTTTCTTTTCTCTCTCTATAGTTTCTCTCTCTAGAGTTCAGTGAATTCGTAAGAAATAATGAAGGAATGAGCTGCTATTTATAGAAAAATAGAATGCATAGTAACTAATCCATGAACGGTCCAGATTGATTACTTTAATCTAACGGTCCATATTTAAAGAAAAATCTTTTAAATAAAATATAATATATTCTATTTATAGAATAACTTTAATAAAGTATTCTGTTTTATATAAAAAGATGTTTCTGTTTTATTACGTTAATAATACGAATAAAACAAAACGTCATTATCGCTAAATAATTCATATTATTAACTGACAATAATTGAATCAAACTGAGTGACTTCTCACATAAGCATTAATAATCAATACCGTGTACTACTATGCAACCACACGAATTACTGTACTTTTACTACAGAGTAGTTCAACAGTATTAATGGTAAAACTTCTGCCGTTATTTTTAATAAAATATTTTTGTCGTTTTCTCAATTCGACAATAATTCTGTTATGGGGTCCACCAATGATTGTGCCGTTGTACGAATATTTCCTGTTAAAACGAATATTCTCCGACTAATCGAATATTATATAACAACTTGCGTACTTTGCAAAATTTATAAATATTACCCACAACTATAACATTATATCAAATTAACTCCATAATATTCAAAAATGATATTTATAGAAAATTCATCTTTATTTATAAAAATTGGGGTCTTACAACCTCCCCTTCTTATGAAATTTTACCCTCGAAATTAGGGTACGTACCTGGTATGTCGAAGAGGTAAGGATACCTTGATTTCATTTTAGATTCTAACTCCCAAGTCATTTCCTCAACATCGTGGTTTCTCCACAAAACTTTGACTTGAGGTATAAACTTGGAGTGTAGAATATGTTTCTTCTTATCCAAGATTTGAACAGTAACTTCTTCATACGTCAAATCTTCTGCTATTTCGTCCGGTTCTAACTCAATAATGTGGTTCGGGTCTTCCACATATTTACGTAACATGGATATGTGAAAAACGTTATGAACACGAGACATACTTGGCGGTAAAGCGAGTCTATAAGCCACAGTTCCTACTCGATCGAGGATTAAAAATGGACCGATGAATCGAGGATTGAGCTTTCCTCTCTTTCCAAATCTCGTAACTCCTTTCCATGGAGCAACACGTAAGAACACATGATCTCATTTATCAAATTCCACGTCCTTTCGATGAAGATCATCATAACTCTTTTGTCGATCTTGTGAGGTTTTTATACGTTGTCGGATCGTTTGAATCTTTTCTGTAGTCATACGTACCAACTCCGGTCCCAACAATGTTGCTTCACCCACCTCATCCCAGCATACTGGAGAACGACACTTTCTTCCATACAACGCTTCGAATGGAGCCATGCCAATACTTACTTGATAACTGTTATTGTAGGAAAACTCCACCAATGATAAGAACTTGTCCCAACTTCCCTTGATGTCAAGGACACAGAGTCTTAATAAATCTTCCAGAGTTTGAATAGTCCTCTCTGATTGTCCGTCCGTCTGAGGATGATATGCCGAACTAAATCGTAAATCTGTGCCCATAGCTTTTTGTAAACTAACCCAAAATCGTGAAGTGAATCTTGGGTCTCGGTCAGAAACTATGGATACTGGCATACCATACAGTCTTACAATCTCGTTTATGTACATACGAGCAAGACGTTCAAGTGTATAAGTTTCTCGTATCGGTAAGAAATGAGCAGACTTGGTCAATCTATCAACAATGACCCAAATCGCATCTATACCTTGAGAAACCTTAGGAAGACCGGTAACGAAATCCATGGTAATGTGCTCCCACTTCCATTCTAGAATTTCAAGTGGTTGCAATGGACCTTTTGGTACTTGATGCTCCGCTTTGACTCGTTGACAAGTTAGACACCTTGAGATAAACAACGCTATCTCTCGCTTCATATTGCTCCACCAAAATGTATGACGAAGATCATGATACATTTTGGTACTTCCAGGATGGATTGCAAACGGTGTGTTGTGCGCCTCTATCATGATTTCATACTTTAAATCATGATTGTTAGGAACACAAAGTCTGGAGTTGACTCGAAGTATTCCTTCTTCATCGATTCTTGCTTTCGGCATAGCACCTTCTTGCACTTTCTTCCTCATACGCATCAGCTCCAGGTCTGTAGCTTGAGCAACTTTAACTTTATCGATTAAAGTTGGTTCTACTCGTATATTCGCCATCATCTCATGGGTCCCTGGAGTCTTTAACTCTATCTCCATCCTTTGCAAGTCACACAAAATGGGTCTTTGTGTTGACAATATCGCACTCGTACTTGCATATGATCTTCTACTCAATGCGTCAGCTACCACGTTCGCTTTTCCAGGATGATATTGAATGGTATGATCATAATCTTTCAACAGTTCAAGCTAACGTCGTTGTCACATGTTGAGTTCCTTTTGAGTGAAGAAATATTTGAGGATTTTATGATCCGTAAAGATCTCCACCTTTTCCCCATACAAGTAATGCCTCCAAATTTTAAGTGCAAAGACAACAGCTGCCAACTCTAGATCATGAGTAGGATAATTCCTCTCATATTCCTTGAGTTGTCTTGAAGCATAGGCTATGACTTTTCCATGTTACATGAGAACGCATCCCAACCCATTGCTCGAAGCATCACTGTAGATGACAAATCCCTCCGAGCCAGATGGTATTGTTAGAACAGGTGCTGAAATGAGTCTCCTCTTGAGTTCTTGAAAACTCTTCTCACATTCTTCGCTCCAACCGAACTTTGTATCTTTTCGAGTCAGCTGAGTTAATGGAGTAGCGATTCGAGAAAATCCTTCCACGAATCTCCGATAATAACCAGCTAAACCGAGAAAGCTACGTACTTCAGTCACTGATTTAGGTTGCTCCCAGCTTTGAATAGCTTCAATCTTTGTCGGGTTAACCGATATTCCACGACTTGATACTACGTACCCAAGGAATGCTACCTCCTCCAGCCAGAACTCGTATTTCTTCAACTTGGCATAAAGCTTGTATTCACGAAGCTTTTGGAGTACCAGCCTCAAGTGTTGCTCATGATCTTCACGACTTTTGGAATAAATAAGGATGTCGTCAATAAAGACGACCACAAAGTGATCCAAATATTCCTTGAATACCCGGTTCATCATATCCATGAAGGCAGCAGGAGCATTAGTCAATCCAAAGGACATGACTAGGAATTCATAATGCCCGTACCGAGTTCTGAAAGTCGTCTTTGGAATATCCTCAGTTCTAACCTTTAGCTGATGATATCCAGAACGAAGATCAATCTTTGAAAAGAATTGTGCTCCTTGCAACTGGTCAAACAGGTCATCAATACGTGGCAATGGGTACCTGTTTTTGATGGTGACATGATTCAACTCCCGATAATCAATACAAAGTTGCATACTTCCATCTTTCTTCTTCACGAATAGCACAGGAGCACCCCAAGGAGAAGTACTAGGACGAAAAAAGCCAATGTCTAACAATTCCTGCAGTTGGATCTTTAACTCCTGAAGTTCAATAGGAGCCATTCGATATGGGGCTTTGGAAATGGGTTTTGTACCGGGTTCAAGGTCTATACAAAATTCAATTTCACGCTCTGGGGGTAGGCCAGGAAGTTCTTCAGGGAATACGTCAGGGAATTTATTAACAATAGAAATATCATTCAAAACTGACATATTTTTGTTTAGATCCGTGACATGAGCTAAGAAAGCTTGACATCCGTTTTTCAATAAACGAATAGCTTTATGGCTTGAGATGACAACAATTGATTTTAATGGTTTGGTTGCTTGAATTCGCATAATAGGTCGATTAGGAATATGAAAGCTAACAACCTTACGAAAATAATCAATTTTTGCATGATGAGTAGTTAACCAATCAATCCCTAGAATCACGTCAAATGCAAGTATTTTTAATTAAATAAGATCGACAGGTAATGTGTGGGTACCAACTTAAACCAAACAAGACTTATAAACCGTGGATGTAATGAAGGTTTCTCCCAATGGAGTTTCAACAGATAAGTCAAAGTCTAATTTCTCCGGAGTCAAATTTAATCGATGAGCGCAAGTAGGAGAAATAAAAGAATGGGTAGAACCGGTATCAAATAAAGTATAGACTTCGTTAGAGTTTATGATAAGCTTATCCGTGATGACCTCATTCGGGTTCCTTGCTTTTTGGGAGGTCACAACAAACGCTCTCCCTTGCACTACCGGTTTTGACTTTTTGGGACGGCCTTTGGTGCCTCCATCCTGGTTGAACTTGTTTTTGGAAAATGACAAAATCGAGCTAAATGACCTTCTCTTCCATAATTATAACATGCTTTAGACGACATCACACAGTTTGGACTGATGTGCCCCTCCCCTCCGCATTTGAAACATATGATAGGTGGTCGTTCTCCTTCCTTAACAACGGGTGCTGGTGCTGACGTCTTTCCATCATTGTTGAATCTCCTCTTCTTGAAATGACCATTCTTATTGTTTTTGTGACACCCCCAAATCCTGGTACTTCATTTCCTCAAGATTTGGTGTTCACGTAATCAAAACATTCATTACTAACTACCCAATTGATAAAATTGAATAAATAAAACCTGCCCATACAGGATTAAACTTAAATAAAAATCTCCCAGGTTATCTAACCTTTACAAACAATCATTCAAATGCGGAAAATTAAATAACTTCATTACAATCTTTAAACAAGTCTGAAAATAAACTATTCAATCTATTACAGGTCTTCAGCATTGTTTCATCTTTCCTTTCCCTTTACTGGTGCTAGGTATATCACCAGTTTCAACCTTAGCTGTAAGAATGTTTACAGGCAAGAGTGAGCAAACAAGGCCCACTTGAAATAATAATAAATAAATCAGTTAACTTTACATCATGTACCAACATTAGGTTTAATAGAACTGAACAATAAATTCTATTACTTTCTAAAAACTTTAATCAATTACTGAGGGTCTATTGACCACGAATCATGTCCACAGTTATAAGTAATTTTTCAACTTTAACTTTAACAGTCATAAGACTATAAGGACTTCACGTACTTAGGGGGATCAACCCTTCGTACAATGTATTATGCACAATCATTTCAACGCTAAGCGTAACCTCTTATAAAAGAGTTGTTCTTCTCAGTATTTAGAATACAAGTCCGTACCAAAGTGAGTTTGGTTTGGATACATCATGGGGTAATTTAGAATTCAACGGTAATCAACTAAGGGTTAGTTGATTACAAACAACATAACTGTATACTATGAAATAATCATAGTTGAATTGATATTTATAAACTAACATCATGCTTTAGGAATAATTTAATAGCATAATCATGGAATAATCATAACATGCATCCTCATAAACCAAAAGATACACGAGCTTAATCAACAATAAACAATCTAACTCTACGAAAGTGTAAAGTTAGCAATTTGTACAATTGAAATGGAATTAAAGCGATAATGTGTTTAACGAATTCAAACTTGCACAATGAAGTTTGGAGTTAGAGAACTTGCATAAGTATAACATAACAGTGAAAAGTAACCTTGCTGAATAATAAAGTAGAAAAGGTTAGGGAACTTGCCTCGCGTGTAGGTTAAACAATTACTATTCCCGTTCACCCCAAGTCCTACACATACCATATGCATTGACAATACACATTAGTTACACTAACATTACCTTTATGAGTTCCTTTATTACTCTTAGTATAGCTACTAACTAAGTTTAAGTTTAAACAACAGCACATCTTTCATGAACATTAATTTTTAGCTTTATTACAACTACTTAAATGATCATGTCATTGCACCATGTGTACATTAACAACTTGATATAACATCCTAATACATGTCCAACATGTTATCATTAAGTTATACTAATACCCAAAGGGTTGCACTTGCATTCGTGCATTCCGACGCCCTCCGATTGGCTCCAAATACACAACATTCATAAAGATGACCATTTTGACTATTGTTACAGACCTCAAATTAAAAAACTTAAAGAATAAAAGTTGTAGGTCTACTCGTCCTCTTTCTGAATCATCTTGAATTACCTAAATCGGAGTTCGTATGAAAAAGTTATGGCCGTTTTACTACAGGAGGCCAAAACTGCCCAACTAGGCCACTTTTCCGGCGCCGGGGCGCGGAACAGTGGCGCTGGGGCGCGGGACACGGCGCTGGGGCGCGGGCCACAGCGCTGGGGCGCGGACATGGCGCTGCGGCGCGAACCATGGCGCTGGGGCGTAGACATGGCGCTACGGCGCTACTAAAGTACTACTGGAGTCGCGCCGCGGCGCCAGACTCCAGAATCCGGCGACAGCCTCGGCAACAGTACCAGAAAAACCAATTTGTCCAAAAAGCTCGAATCTAATAGACTGATTATCATGTAAATTGCATATAGACATCATATAATCGTATACTAACGACTTCTAACATGTTTCTACTCATCAATTAGCACAAACATCAAATATTCAACACCCAATTTTAATATTTTTGGCAAAACTCTATATTTTGATATTTTTCATGAAAACCAATACTGTGATTTTGTTATTCAATCAAAACAGAAATTTCCAAGCATCATGATTATGATTTTACACTCTAGCAATTCTTATAATCAATTTATCAATACAACAACTAATTAAACCTTAATTTCATTTTAAAAATAACCCATTCTCATTCATAAAATTCTCTGTAAAACAATTTCTTCATAAAATATATACATACATGAATTAAACTCTATATAATCATGCATAACTCATGAAACACATCTACAATTGCTAATTATATAAACTTATAACCAAAACAACCAAACTTTCTTTTCATAAATTTTTCACAGAAACTTTTTGGGAAAAAAAAACTTTTAGAGTTTTGTAAAGAAGAAGATGGCCTACCTTGGATTATGAAGAAGATGATGGTCCTAACTCTTTGATTGTCAAGCTTTTCTCCAAAACATGTTAATAATCTCTCAATTCTCTCTAGAATTCTCTCACTTTTCTTCTTTTCTTCTTCTTCTTCCTCTGAGTTCTTTCTTTCTCTCTAACATACGTACTATAAAATATAACGTATATAGTAATAATATATGTTAATTATATAATATAAGTACTGATATAAATATATCAGTTATATAAGTTTTGAAATTTAAAAGCCATAAGGCTTGTTTGGCTAGTCTAAGTAAAATAACCCCTTAATCCTTACTCCTTGTTTGGTAAAATACTAATAGATTAAAGACTTATTATGCAATAAGGCATGTTTGGCAAACTAAAATAAACTCTTTTAATTTATTTTAATAACTGTTTTATAGCAAGACTATTAGTCACACTTTATTTAATTAAATAAATCAAATAAAAACATTACTCTATTAAATTACTTTAACACATAAACAATTATAATTCTTTTTTTACAATTATAATTTCATTTATTCAACTAATATTTCAAACTACAATTTCTCATTTAAATATTATTATTTATTTAAAATCATTATAAACTCTCTAGCTTATTAAATTAATAAATCTAAAATCTCATAACAACTAATTTATTTAGCTCCTTAATTATTTACTCAACAAATAATTAATTAAATCACATCAACTCAAATTGCCATATAATTCAATAAATATTTAATATTGCCAATAAATATTTAATATTTAATATTTAATTATTTATTCAACAAATAGTTAAATAAACCACATCACTCAAATTGAACAATTATTTATTCAACAATAAACATATCCACTAAATATTTATATAACTCAATAAATATTTATAAGTTACAAAAAAAATATATGGAATGTTACATCATTCCCCTCTTAAAAGGATTCTGTCCTCAGAATCACAACTCAAACAACACATTCGCTACATTCTTCCCTACTTACAAAGATTCTGTCCTCAGAATCGAAGACACAGATTAAACAAATAACTCAGGGTATTCTTTCAACATTTTCTCTTCGAGTTCCCACGTTGCTTCTTCAGCGTTGTGGTTCCTCCAAATCACCTTCACAGAAGGTATCACTTTATTCCTGAGCACTTGTTCTTTCCTGTCGACTATCTGGATAGGAATCTCTTCATAAGACAAATCTTTCTCGAACTGCAACGGTTCGTACTCGATTACGTGCTTGTAATCGGGTTTATATGGTCGTAATACCGAAATATGAAAAATATTATGAATGTTTTCCAACTCTGGAGGTAGAGCTACCTCATAAGCTACCTCTCCAACTTTTCGCAGCACTTCAAAGGGTCCAATAAACCTCGGGCTTAGTTTTCCCTTCTTACCGAAACGAATTTTCCCCTTCCAAGGAGAAACTTTTAGGAATACATAGCTTCCTACGTCAAATGCACGATCTTGCCTGTGTTGATCAGCATACTTCTTCTGTCGGTCTTGAGCTGCTACTAATCTTATCCTGATGAGTTTGATAACCTCAGCAGTTTGTTGCACCAATTCTGGTCCTAACAGTTGACGTTCACCAACTTCATCCCAGTACAGTGGAGTTCTGCACTTTCTGCCGTATAACGCTTCGTAAGGCGGCATGCCGATGCTCGCGTGATAACTATTATTGTAGGCGAATTCCACCAACGGTAATTGCTCTTCCCAGCTTCCTTTGAAATCCATGACGCATGCTCTCAACATATCTTCCAATGTCTGGATCGTTCGTTCGCTTTGGCCATCTGTTTGCGGATGATATGCCGTACTCATTCGCAACTGTGTTCCCATACATTCTTGTAGTCTCTTCCAGAAGTTTGATGTGAACCTTGGATCTCTGTCTGACACAATTGACACTGGAACTCCATGTCTTGCAACGATCTCTTTAATATATAGTTTTGCCAGCTGATCGAGATTGAATCTAATCTTTATTGGCAAAAAGTGTGCAGATTTTGTCAGTCTGTCTACTATTACCCAAATTGCATCGTATCCTTTCTGAGTAGTTGGAAGACCCACCACAAAATCCATCGTGATATGTTCCCACTTCCATTCCGATATTTCCAACGGTTGAAGTAATCCGCTTGGTCTTTGATGTTCGGCTTTTACTCTTTGACATGTCAAACATTTAGCCACGCATTCTGCGACATCCCTTTTCATATTCGGCCACCAAAAATGTGGGCGTAAATCTTGATACATCTTCGTGCTTACTGGATGAATCGAATATCTTGAGCTATGAGCTTCGGTCAAAATTTCTTCTTTTAGTTCTGGTGCTGCCGGAACCCAGATCCTTCCCTCAAACCGTAGTAACCCTTCGGTGTCGACCTTGTATTTCGCATTGTTACCATCAACCATATTCTCTCTTATCTTTCCACATTCTTCATCTTGTAACTGAGCATTTTTCACCTTGTCCAGTAAAGTTGGACCTGCTTCTAGATGAAATAGTCGTTCGTCGGTTTCCTGTGGAAATTTGATTTCCAGTTCCAACTTTGTCATTGCTGAAATGAGCTCCTCCTGAGTTGTTATCAGCATTAATTTTTCCCGACCTTTTCTGCTTAAAGCATCTGCAACCACATTCGCTTTGCCCGGATGATAAAAGATCTCACAATCGTAATCCTTTATCAATTCCATCCACCTTCTCTGACGCAAGTTCAAATCTTTCTGAGTGAAAATATACTTCAGACTTTTGTGGTCTGTGTAGATCTCACATTTCTCTCCATAAAGATAGTGTCTCCATATCTTCAGAGCAAACACAACTGCAGCCAATTCCAAATCATGAGTCGGGTAACCTTTCTCATAATCTTTCAATTGTCTTGATGCATAGGCAATAACTTTGCCGTTTTGCATAAGAACACAACCTAACCCTTTGTGTGAGGCATCACTATAAACCACAAAATTTCCTGTATTATCTGGCAGCGTTAACACATGTGCCATACTTAGCTTCTTCTTCAAATCTTGGAAGCTCTCTTCACATTTCTCCATCCACACGAATTTCACAGCTTTTCGTGTCAAATTTGTTAACGGAGTGGCTATCTTAGAAAAATCTTGTATAAATCTTCTATAATAACCGGCCAGCCCCAAGAAACTCCTCACCTCCGAAGGTGTTCTTGGTTGTTCCCAATTGATTACAGCTTCCACTTTCGATGGATCTACTGAAATCCCTTCCTTGTCAATAACATGACCCAAAAATTGTACACGATCGAGCCAAAATTCGCATTTAGAGAACTTCGCGTACAACTTTTCCTTTCTTAGTGTCTCCAATGTCAGACGTAAATGTTCCACGTGTTCTTCTTGAGTTTTGGAATACACCAGAATGTCGTCGATAAACACCACTACGAACTTGTCTAAAAATGGTTTAAATACCCTGTTCATCAAATCCATGAACGCGGCAGGGGCATTTGTTAAACCAAAAGACATCACCACAAGCTCGTAATGTCCATACCGAGTTCTGAATGCCGTTCATGGTATATCCTCCTTCCTCACTTTCAACTGGTGATACCCATTTCTCAAATCAATTTTTGAAAAGTATTTAGCACCCTTCAACTGGTCAAACAAGTCATCTATTCTTGGCAACGGGTATTTGTTTTTAATAGTGACCTTGTTTAACTCCCTATAATCAATGCAAAGACGCATTGATCCGTCCTTCTTCTTCACAAATAATACCGGCGCTCCCCACGGTGACATGCTTGGTTGAATATACTTCTTGTCCAGTAGTTCTTGCAGTTGCACCATGAGTTCCTTCATTTCTACCGGAGCCATTCTGTACGGGGCCTTCGATATAGGTGTTGTTCCCGGCACTAAATCGATTACGAACTCAATTTCTCGGTCAGGCGGAAGTCCTGGCAAATCCTCTGGAAACACGTCTTCGAATTCTCTCACTACCGGTATTTCTTCTAGTTTTACTCCCTTCTTCTGAGTATCGACTATGTAAGCTAAATAGCCCACACAACCTTGACTCAACAATTTCTTGGCCTGCATAGTCGTCAGACATTTCATTTGTCTAGGGGACTTGCTACCATAAAATACTACCTTTGACGGAGTCATAAGGTTTACACACTTCTTTTGGCAGTCAATTACTGCTCCGTAATTGAACAACCAATCCATTCCTAAAATTACATCAAATTCCCCGAGTCTAATCAGAATCAAATCTACTAACAAGATATTCCCCTTAATGTTCACCCTACAGTTCTTGTAAACGAACCTAATAGGGATTATTTCCTTATTCGCAATTTCTATGTTCAAAGGAAAATTCAGTTCTTCTCTAGGCAATTCTAACCTCTTGGCAAATTCATCAGATATAAACGAGCAAGTAGCACCCGAATCAAATAATACATATGCATTAATATCATTGATTGGGATAATACCTGACACCACATCTTTTGATTGCACAGCATCTTGCACAGTCATGTTGAAGGTTCTGGCTGTGGGTTTGTTTGATGCTGCAGGTCCTGTAATAGCCCACGTACCTCCATTGTTACCTCCTCCATTGTTTCTGGTTGTCACTCCCTCCTTCTTAGGACATTCACGAGCAAAGTGATCCTTAGCTCCGCACGTGAAGCACGCCTTCTTCTTTGGTTGAGTGCAATTTGGGGCGATGTGACCCTCCTGGCCACAATTGTAGCAAACTCGTTTTCCCATCAAGCACGCACCCTTGTGAAACTTCCCACATGTCGCACACGCTTCAAACTTCTTATTCTGCTGGTTACCCTGCTGATTTCCAGTACCCATACTTCCATTCCACTTTCTCTTCAAGTTGTTGTTGTTGCTGTTGTTGTTGTTATTTCCACTGCCACTACCACCATTCTTCACCTCATTCTCATTCTTCTTCTTCTTTTGTTCTTGGTTGAATTTGGTCACCGCCTCTCCTCCACCTTCAGCGAGTATTGCTTTCTCCATTACTGCTGCAAATGTCTTCAACTGGAACAGGGAAACCCTACTGTATAGCCAGGGCTTCAGTCCCTGTTCAAACTTCTTCGCCTTGCGTTCGTCTGTGCTAACCTGATATGGCGAAAACCTCGCCAATTCGTTGAATTTTGCGGCATACTCGGATACCGACATCGTCCCTTGCTTCAGCTCCAGAAACTGTACTTCCAGCTGACTCTTTGAACTCTCTGGGAAATAGGTCTCGAAGAACAACTCCTTAAACCTATCCCAGGTCATCACTCCTGGCCCTTCCCGAGTTTTATTGGCCTGCCACCAATAACTAGCTTCTGCTTTCAACATGAAAGTTGCGAAAGCCGTCTTCTGCTCATCCCCTACCCTAGCGACATCGAACACCTTCTCTATTTCCATAATCCAGGTTTGTGCCTCGACCGGATTCATTGACCCACAAAATTCAGGTGGTCCGACCGCCTTAAACTCCTTAAACGTTGTGCCTTGGTTTTGAGGTTGATTCTGCAACGCTCCTGTCAATAGTGCCACTAGTTGTTGAACGGGATTCGCATCAATATTGTCGTTAGCTTCTTCGGTGGTTCTCTGTCGTGTTGGTTGACGTCTGGGAGGCATTTTCTGTTAAAGAAAATATCTATTAGACCATTACTCAACTTCTTTAAGTATTTCCAATTAATTTGCCCCAACAAAGAAATAATCACATAGCACATAACACTTTGAATAAAATAATAACTTTTATTTGTTCATAACTTTTTGAAAACATAACATAATAGCATCTCTGCTACCAACCTGTGACACCCCCAAATCCTGGTACTTCATTTCCTCAAGATATGGTGTTCACGTAATCAAAACATTCATTACTAACTACCTAATTGATAAAATTGAATAAATAAAACCTGCCCATACAGGATTAAACTTAAATAAAAATCTCCCAGGTTATCTAACCTTTACAAACAATCATTCAAATACGGAAAATTAAATAACTTCATTACAATCTTTAAACAAGTCTGAAAATAAACTATTCAATCTATTACAGGTCTTCAGCATTGTTTCATCTTTCCTTTCCCTTTACTGGTGCTAGGTATATCACCAGTTTCAACCTTAGCTGTAAGAATGTTTACAGGCAAGAGTGAGCAAACAAGGCCCACTTGAAATAATAATAAATAAATCATTTAACTTTACATCATGTACCAACATTAGGTTTAATAGAACTGAACAATAAATTCTATTACTTTCTAAAAACTTTAATCAATTACTGAGGGTCTATTGACCACGAATCATGTCCACAGTTATAAGTAATTTTTTAACTTAAACTTTAACAGTCATAAGACTATAAGGACTTCACGTACTTAGGGGGATCAACCCTTCGTACAATGTATTGTGCACAATCATTTCAACGCTAAGCGTAACCTCTTATAAAAGAGTTGTTCTTCTCAGTATTTAGAATACAAGTCCGTACCAAAGTGAGTTTGGTTTGGATACATCATGGGGTAATTTAGAATTCAACGGTAATCAACTAAGGGTTAGTTGATTACAAACAACATAACTGTATACTATGGAATAATCATAGTTGAATTGATATTTATAAACTAACATCATACTTTAGGAATAATTTAATAGCATAATCATGGAATAATCATAACATGCATCCTCATAAACCAATAGATACACGAGCTTAATCAACAATAAACAATCTAACTCTACGAAAGTGTAAAGTTAGCAATTTGTACAATTGAAATGGAATTAAAGCGATAATGTGTTTAACGAATTCAAACTTGCACAATGAAGTTTGGAGTTAGAGAACTTGCATAAGTATAACATAACAGTGAAAAGTAACCTTGCTGAATAATAAAGTAGAAAATGTTAGGGAACTTGCCTCGCGTGTAGGTTAAACAATTACTATTCCCGTTCACCCCAAGTCCTACACATACCATATGCATTGACAATACACATTAGTTACACTAACATTACCTTTATGAGTTCCTTTATTACTCTTAGTATAGCTACTAACTAAGTTTAAGTTTAAACAACAGCACATCTTTCATGAACATTACTTTTTAGCTTTATTACAACTACTTAAATGATCATGTCATTGCACCACGTGTACATTAACAACTTGATATAACATCCTAATACATGTCCAACATGTTATCATTAAGTTATACTAATACCCAAAGGGTTGCACTTGCATTCGTGCATCCCGACGCCCTCCGATTGGCTCCAAATACATAACAGTCATAAAGATGACCATTTTGACTATTGTTACAGACCTCAAATTAAAAAACTTAAAGAATGAAAGTTGTAGGTCTACTCGTCCTCTTTCCGAATCATCTTGAATTACCTAAATCGGAGTTCGTATGAAAAAGTTATGGCCGTTTTACTACAAAAGGCCAAAACTGCCCAACTAGGCCACTTTTCCGGCGCCGGGCGCGGAACAGTGGCGCTGGGGCGCGGGACACGGTGCTGGGGCGCGGGCCACGGCGTTGGGGCACGGGCCACGGCGCTGCGGCGCGAACCATGGCGCTGGGGCGCGGACATGGCGCTACGGCGCCACTAAAGTACTACTGGAGTCGCGCCGCGGCGCCAGACTCCAGAATCCGGCGACAGCCTCGGCAACAGTACCAGAAAAACTAATTTGGCCAAAAAGCTCGAATCTAATAGACTGATTATCATGTAAATTGCATATAGACATCATATAATCGTATACTAACGACTTCTAACATGTTTCTACTCATCAATTAGCACAAACATCAAATATCAACACCCAATTTTAATATTTTTGGCAAAACTCTATATTTTGATATTTTTCATGAAAACCAATACTGTGATTTTGTTATTCAATCAAAATAGAAATTTCCAAGCATCATGATTATGATTTTACACTCTAGCAATTCTTATAATCAATTTATCAATACAACAACTAATTAAACCTTAATTTCCATTTTAAAAATAACCCATTCTCATTCATAAAATTCTCTGTAAAACAATTTCTTCATAAAATATATACATACATGAATTAAACTCTATATAAACTTATAACCAAAACAACCAAAATTTCTTTTCATAAATTTTTCACAGAAACTTTTTGGGAAAAAAAAACTTTTAGAGTTTTGTAAAGAAGAAGATGGCCTACCTTGGATTATGAAGAAGATGATGGTCCTAACTCTTTGATTGTCAAGCTTTTCTCCAAAACCTGTTAATAATCTCTCAATTCTCTCTAGAATTCTCTCACTTTTCTTCTTTTCTTCTTCTTCTTCCTCTGAGTTCTTTCTTTCTCTCTAACATACGTACTATAAAATATAACGTATATAGTAATAATATATGTTAATTATATAATATAAGTACTGATATAAATATATCAGTTATATAAGTTTTGAAATTTAAAAGCCATAAGGCTTGTTTGGCTAGTCTAAGTAAAATAACCCCTTAATCCTTACTCCTTGTTTGGTAAAATACTAATAGATTAAAGACTTATTATGCAATAAGGCATGTTTGGCAAACTAAAATAAACTCTTTTAATTTATTTTAATAACTGTTTTATAGCAAGACTATTAGTCACACTTTATTTAATTAAATAAATCAAATAAAAATATTACTCTATTAAATTACTTTAACACATAAACAAATATAATTCTTTTTTTACAATTATAATTTCATTTATTCAACTAATATTTCAAACTACAATTTCTCATTTAAATATTATTATTTATTTAAAATCATTATAAACTCTCTAGCTTATTAAATTAATAAATCTAAAATCTCATAACAACTAATTTATTTAGCTCCTTAATTATTTACTCAACAAATAATTAATTAAATCACATCAACTCAAATTGCCATATAATTCAATAAATATTTAATATTGCCAATAAATATTTAATATTTAATATTTAATATTTAATTATTTATTCAACAAATAGTTAAATAAACCACATCACTCAAATTGAACAATTATTTATTCAACAATAAACATATCCACTAAATATTTATATAGCTCAATAAATATTTATAAGTTACAAAAAAAATATATGGAATGCTACAGTTTTGGCCCTGATTACCACCGAAGTGGTTACCATTTCTGGCCTGTTGATTTCCACCACGCTTGTTGTCACCGCTTCGATGACTGCTCTCACTGGTATTATCATTTTGCTGACTGCTCTCTTTTGGTTGCGTTGACTCGTTATCGCGCTCTACTAAGTGAGCCCTATTCACAACATCTGAATACAAACATAGTTTATGAGAAATAAGATGTTGACGTATCTCAGGTTTCAAACCTCGCAAAAATATTCGCGTCATTCGCTCTTCATTATCCACCAAGTGGGACGCAAACCGGGACAACTCAGCAAATTTAGCCTCATACTGCGACACGGTCATATTATTCTGCTCCAATTTGATGAACTCCACCTCCTTCATGTGTCGAACACTTTCGAGAAAGTATTTGTCATTGAACAGCTCTTGGAACTTCTCCCAAGACATCTTCAGTGCGGAAGGTTGAGTACGCTTAATCGATTCCCACCAGTAATCTGTCTCTCCTCGCAACATAAAGGCGGCAAAGGGAACCTTTTGCTCCTCGGAGCATCCCAAAATATCAAATATCTTGGTGATCTGCTTTATCTATGTTTCCGCTATAAGTGGTTTTGGCTCTCCCTTAAACTCCGGTGGTCCCAGCTCCTTGAACTGTTTAGCGGTGACCGTCTGAGAGTTTTAAGTGTTTTCACCTACATTTTGAACAGGAGCCGCTCTCGCCTGCTGTTGCATGAACTGCATAAAGCTTCTGAACATTCCATCATTCATCATTTGGTTAGTATTGTTGTTTACATGAGGATTTTTGCCTTCTTGATGCACATTATCCTGATTATTGATATATGGTGAATCAATAGTCGCCTGTGCTCCATTGCTATTCTCAACATTCTCGGATGCCCTTTTCAGATACTGCCACAAAATAAAAGTTAATTGATATGTCATATATTATCCTTATATTCTGACCGACCAATTAAATACCATACAAATAAACTTAGGTAGGTCATACTAGCGAAGGAATTCCCCGTCTCTCCCCTCCTAGTTCTATTCTGACATCTTAGCCAGGGATCATATCCCTAAGCTCTGATACCAACTGTGACGCCCTCAAAATTAGGTATACATCACCCATCTTGGGTCGTCAGATACATGGTACAGAATACAAATACAACTTACTAATACAACTGTCGTGTACAATACGACAAAACACAACTGTGAGTTTTAATACAATTATTGTCTACTAGAGACTATACAAACTCAAAAGGAGTCCTCATTACAATTATTGTCACACTATTTAACAGAATAGTGAGGACTACTAATACTATCATCTAGTCCATCACTTCGTTCCCCGACTCGTCCCAGCTATATTATCATTTCCTGAAGAGAACAGTGAAAGAAAGGGTGAGCTCAACTAGCCCAGTAAGAAATATTATGACTAAGATAATGCAGAATAAATTATCATTAGCCTTCAACAATGTTAAACTGATAAAATATAACGAACGTCAAGTTTAACTGCAGCGAAACAAACAATCCATTAAAAGAGTCAAGTAGAAAATAAAATCTACTATCTTCTATGATTTAAAAGGTTTTTCAACACTGTTATCGCTGGGACTCAGCATAATAAAATAATTCACATCATCGAATCACCCCTGCACTACGGCCAAGGATATTCGTGTATTCATTAATGGTATTGATCATGCCAACAACTGTCCATCAATGCACTACGGGCCAATGAGGACTTTTACCACATCATTTGTAACATTACGGTCATGATTATACCGAATAATCCCTGGTCATAATCATACCAAGTCCATCTATGCACTACAGGCCACAGATGACTTTCAACATTTTATAAACATGAGAATGATGACAATGATATAAGAATTCAATAAAACAAGTTCAAGAATTAATTTATCCAAGAATTAACAACGTCCAAATTGTCAACATGATACTGCTTTGTGGAGTAAAATTTAAGAATGCTTAGAAGAATATTTTCATGAAAAGATACTGGATGAAACGCAATTATCAAGGATATTCCACAAATTTCATGGAGTATAGAAGTCAAAACTTAACCAACTGAGTATAATAAAGAATGGAATAACAAAAGAAATCACCATGCATGCGATAGACCGCACAGACAGGTTATTCCAACAGAATAATAAATAATGGAACCAGGTCCGGCGTAAAATGCACAGACATGATATTCCAACAGAATAATAATAAAGACGGAACCAGGTCCGGTGTAAAACACACAGACAGGATGTTCCAACAGAATAATAATAAAGACGGAACCAGGTCCGGTGTAAAATACACAGATAGGATGTTCCAACAGAATAATAATAAAGACGGAACTAGGTCCGGTGTAAAACACACAGACAGGATGTTCCAACAGAATAATAATAAAGACGGAACCAGGTCTGGTGTAAAACACACAGACAGGATGTTCCAATAGAATAATAAAAGAATATCACCAAGTATAGGGTAGACCGCGTATACAGGTTATTCCAACAGAATAATAAGAAATGGAATAACAACAGTTCTCTTCATGAATAAGAAAGAATAACACCCCTTACCGTTTTAAAGAAGAACTGAAATAAGAAAGTAGTTAAGTAGCAGAATACTTTTCTTTTCTCTCTCTATAGTTTCTCTCTATAGTTTCTCTCTCTAGAGTTCAGTGAATTAGTAAGAAATAATGAAGGAATAAGCTGCTATTTATAGAAAAATGGAATGCATAGTAACTAATCCATGAACGGTCCAGATTGATTACTTTAATCTGACGGTCCATATTTAAAAAAAATCTTTTAAATAAAATATAATATATTCTATTTATAGAATAACTTTAATAAAGTATTCTATTTTATATAAAAAAATATTTCTGTTTTATTACGTTAATAATACGAATAAAACAAAACGTCATTATCGCTAAATAATTCATATTATTAACTGACAATAATTGAATCAAACTGAGTGACTTCTCACATAAACATTAATAATCAATACCGTGTGCTACTATGCAACCACACGTATTACTGTACTTTTACTACCGAGTACTTCAACAGTATTAATGGTAAAACTTTCGCCGTTATTTTTAATAAAATATTTTTGTCGTTTTCTCAATCCGACAATAATTTCTTTGTGGGGTCCACCAATGATTGTGCCGTTGTACGAATATTCCCTGTTAAAACGAATATTCCCCGACCAATCGAATATTATATAACAACTTGCGTATTTTGTAAAATTTATAAATATTATCCACAACTATAACATTATATCAAATTAACTCCATAATATTCAAAAATGATATTTATAGAAAATTCATCTTTATTTATAAAAGTTGGGGTCTTACAGTCTGCATGTATGAATGGTCTATTATGATATGTGCATGCATATCCATCACTCAAATAATATGAACAAAAGTTGGTCTAAGATAACATAAACTCGTATATCATCATACTATTACTCAATACTTAAAACAAGGAGGACTGAAATGACATTAGTACCTTAGATTAGTCATGAATTCTACAAAAATCAATAAAAATAGTGCTTTAAACTTCACAAATGAAATCACAATCTACTAGTACAGCCAGAAATAAATATATAATTATATCAATACATACATATATATATATATATATATATATATATATATATATATAGAGAGAGAGAGAGAGAGAGAGAGAGCTATAACTCCCATAGGGAGTCTATAAACATAGATCAAGACCCACCCATGGTATAGGTAACAGATTTGTTAGCAAACTAAACAAAATTTATAAATATCTTCTAGATTGTTCATAAATTATCTTAATTAGTAATGTCTAAATATATGAATGTATTTAGAAGTGTCTTGGAACATGGTTAGATTCATGTACATGTATTTGGTCATGTAGTAATTATTAAAGTGGCTCCAGCAGTCACTACAAAAAAAAAAGCTTATTACCTACAGAAAATTTCGTCGGAAATAACTTATTTCCGACAGAAAAGTTCGTAAGAAATTCAGTCGTAAATAAGTTGGTCGAAATTAATTCGAAATAAGTTCGTCAGAAATTCAGTCGTAAATAGTGTATCAATAATTGTAATGATAACTCCTTTTGAGTTTGTATACTGTCTATTAGACAATATTTGTATTCAAACTCACAGTATGTGTTGTCGTATTTTACACGATAATTGTATTATTGAAGTTGTATTTGTTTCTGTACCATGTATTTAGCGACTCAAATGGGTGATGTATACCTATTTTGGGGGCTTCACAAGGATGATGACAATGATATAAGAATTCAATAAAACAAGTTCAATGATAAATTTTTAAAGATTTATAACTTAATTTATCCAGAATTCAATAATGTCCAAATTGTCAACATGATACTGCTTTGTGGAGTAAAATTCAAGAATAATATTGTATCAAAAATGATTTGGATAGCAAAAAAATCAATTTTTGTGACGCCCCCAAAAATAAGTATATATCACCCATCTTGAGTCGCCAAATACATGGTACAAAATTCAAATACAACTTAATAATTTAACTATCGTGTAACATACGACAAAACATAAACTGTGAGTTTTAATACGAATATTGTCTTCTAGACAGTATTCAACTCAAATGGAGTCCTTAATACATTTATTATCACACTATTTCATAGAATAGTGAGGACTACTAAAGCTATCATCTGGACCGTCACTCCGTTTCCCGACTAGTCACAACTACGTTCTTATTTCCTGAAGAGAAAAATAAAAGCAAAAGGGTGAGCTCAACTAGCCCAGTAAGAAATATTATGACTAAGATAATGCAGAATAATTTATCATTAGCCTTCAACAATGTTATACTGATAAAATATAACAAACATCAAGTTTAATTGCAGCGGAACAAACAATTCATTAGAAGAGTCAAGTAGAGCATAAATCTACCATCTTCTATGATTTAAAAGGTTTTTCATCACTTTTATCGCTGAGACTCAACTTAATAAATAATCCACATCATCGAATCACCCCTGCACCACGGCCAAGGATATTCTTTAGTATCACGACCATAAATTATCCATGCACTATGGGCCAAGGATATTCGTGTATTCATCAATGGTCATGATCATGCCAACAACTGTCCATCAATGCACTACGGGCCAATGAGGACTTTTACCACATCATTTGTAACATTACGGTTATGATTATACCGAATAATCCCTGGTCATAATCATACGAAATCCATCTATGCACTACAGACCACATATGCCTTTCAACATAATATAAACATGAGGATGATGACAATGATATAAGAATTCAATAAAACAAGTTCAATGATAAATTTTTAAAGATTTATAATTTAATTTATCCAGAATTCAATATTGTCCAAATTGCCAACATGATACTGCTTTGTGGAGTAAAATTCAAGAATGATAATGTATCAAAAATGATTTGGACCGAAAAAAAATTAATTTTTGTTATGAATAGTACACCGGGTGAATATTACCCGAGTGAATAGTACTTCAGGAATAGTACTTTGTGAATAATACTTTGTGAATAGTACCCGTGAATAGTACTTTTATGAATAGTACCGTATAAATGAATAGTACTCATGGACAGTACTCTGGCATGAAAAACTTAAAATTTAACAAGAATGTGCAGAAAATATCCTTGTGAAGCAATACTAGATATAACGCAAATTTCAAGGATATTTTACTAATTTCACGGAATATAGAAGATAAAACTTAACAAAATGAGTATAGAATTCGAAATCTGAAACGAAATAATATTACTTACATACTACAGAGTATGAAAGAAAATATTATTTTATATGAATACTGAACAAAAATAATATCCCTTACCTCAGAAGAAGACTGGATACTAGAATAGCGAGGTAGCAGACTTCTCTTCTACTTTCTCTCTAAAGCTTCTCTCTCTATAAATGCTCTTGTGAGTCTTAGTGAATTGGTGAGAATGAAAGAAGAATGAGCTTCTATTTATAAGAAAATATAGTTTCGATAATTGCACGTTTTGGGGCTCGAAATATTAAATTATAATACCTTCATCTTTTTCTTCATTTTTAATTTCGTCCTGCTAGTATTATCAAACTTGCACCACCTCCCCTAATAGTACATCTTGTGAATTAATAGTACAATCATGTGAATCAATAGTATAATCATGTGAAAAAAATATTTATAATATAGTACCTTCATCTATACCTCTATTTTTAATTTAGTCATGCAAGTATTATCAATTTTACACCACCTCCCCTAATAGTACATGAATGTGAATCAATAGTACATACATGTGAACACATAGTTATAAGCATGTGAATTAATAGCAATTAATTGCTCATTTATCCGATTAATTTCCCGATTGATCAATATAACCTCCAGACATCCATTATTATCGAAATAGATGTCGATTTCTACTAACACTAATAATCCCAACACAATGGAGCTATAATTTCATCTTTAAGCAACACGAACTTATTTATTATTAATATTATAACTCATAATATTTAACAACCAGGTCGTTCCCAGAAAAGAGGGGGTTTTTCGATAAGAATTTCTCCTTATTGACGCGCAATTAGGTGACCAAACCTCTCCTTGACAGAACTTCTAGACACTGTCAATATTGCAAATAATAATATGAATAACTTTGACGTCTCAATTATTGATTTAATAATATAAAATATTATGCAGATGATACTGTGACAATAATTGAATCAATAATATGAAAGATATTATGCAGCAATTCCTGTAGCAATAATTGAGTAAAACTGAGTGACTTCTCATGTAAGCATCAATAATCAAAACCGTGTGCTACTATGCAACCACGCGTATTACTGTACTTTTAACACCGGGTATTTCAACAGTTAACTGTAAACCTTTCGCCGTTATTTTTATAAAAAGGTATTTTTGTCGTTTTCTCATTCCGATAATAATTCTGTTGTGGGGTCCACCAATGATTGTGCCATCGTACGAATATTCCCTGTTAAAACGAATATTTCCCGACCAATCGAATATTATATAACCACTTGTTTACTTTGCAAAATTTATAAATAATACCCACAACAATAACATTATATCAAATCAACACCATAATATTCAAAAATATATTTCGAGAAAAAAATTAATCTTTATTCATAAAAGTTGGGGTCTTACAACCTCCCGCTCTTATGAAATTTCGTCCTCAAAATTAGGGTGCGTACCTGGTATGTCGAAGAGGTGAGGATACCTTGACTTTATTTCACATTCTAACTCCAAGGTCATTTCCTCAACATCGTGGTTTCTCCACAAAATTTTGACTTGAGGTATAACCTTGGAGCGTAGAATATGATCCTTCTTATCCAAGACTCTAACAGGTACCTCCTTATACGTTAAATCTTCCGCTATTTCATCCGGTTCTAATTCAATAATGTGGTTCGGGTCTTTCACATATTTACGTAACATAGATATGTGAAAAACATTATGAACACGAGACATACTTGGCGGTAAGACGAGTCTATAGGCCACAGTTCCTACTCGATCGAGGATTAAAAATGGGCCAATTAATCGAGGATTGAGCTTTCCTCTCTTTTCAAATCTCGTAACTCCTATCCATGGAGCAACAAGTAACAACACATGATCTCCAATATTAAATTCATCGTCCCTTCGATGAAGATCAGCATAACTCTTTTGTCGATCTTGTGAGGTTTTTATACTTTGTCGGATCGTTTAAATCTTTTTAGTGGTCATACGTACCAACTTCGGTCCTAACAACGTTGCTTCACCCACCTCATCCCAGCATACTGGAGAACAACACTTTCTTCCATACAACGCCTCAAATGGAGCCATGCCAATATTTGCTTGATAACTGTTGTTGTAGGAAAAATCTACCAATGGTAAGAACGTGTCCCAACTTCCTTTGAAGTCAAGGACACAAAGTCTTAATAAATCTTCAAGAGTGTGAATAGTCCTCTCCGACTGCCCGTCCGTTTGAGGATGATATGCCGAACTAAATCGTAAATCCGTACCCATAACTTTTTGCAAACTAACCTAAAATCGTGAAGTGAATCTTAGGTCTCGATCAGAAACTATGGATATTGGCATACCATGTAATCTTACAATCTTGTTTATGTACATACGAGCAAGACGTTCAAGTGTATAAGTTTCTCGTATCGGTAAGAAATGAGCAGACTTGGTCAATCTATCAATAATGACCCAAATCGCATCTATGCCTTGAGAAACCTTGGGAAGACCAGTAACGAAATCCATGGTAATGTGCTCCCACTTCCATTCTGGAATTTCAAGTGGTTGCAATGGACCTTTTGGCACTTGATGCTCCGCCTTGACTCGTTGACAAGTTAGACACCTTGAGATAAACCCCGCTATCTCTCTCTTCATATTTCTCCACCAAAATGTATGTCGAAGATCATGATACATTTTGGTACTTCCAGGATGGATTGCAAACGGTGTGTTGTGCGCCTCCATCATGATTTTATACTTTAAGTCAGAATCGTTAGGAACACAAAGTCTGGAGTTGACTCAAAGTATTTTTTCTTCATCGATTCTAGCTTCCGGAATAACACCTTCTTATACTTTCTTCCTCATACGCATCAGCTTCAGGTCTGTAGCTTGAGCGGTTTTAACTTTATCGATTAAAGTCGGTTCTACTCGTATATTCGCCATCATCACATGGATCCCTGAAGTCTTTAACTCTATCTCCATCCTTTGTAAGTCATACAAAATGGGCCTTTGCGTTGACAATATCACACTCGTACCCGCATATGATCTTCTACTCAATGCGTCAACTACTACGTTCGCTTTTCCAGGATGGTATTGAATGGTATGATCGTAATATTTCAATAGCTCAAGCCATCGTCGTTGACGCATGTTGAGTTCCTTTTGAGTGAAGAAATATTTGAGGCTTTTATGATCAGTATAGATCTCCACCTTCTCTCCATACAGGTAATGCCTCCAAATCTTAAGCGCAAAAACGACAGCTGCCAACTCTAGATCATGAGTAAGATAATTCCTCTCATATTCTTTGAGTTTTCGTGAGGCATAGGCTATGACTTTCCCATGTTGCATGAGAACACATACTAACACTTTGCTTGAAGCATAGTGTAGATGACAAATCCCTCCAGACATCTGATTAATTACTCGATTGATCAATATAACCTCCAGACATCCATTATTATCGAAATAGATATCGATTTCTACTAACACTAATAATCCCAACACAATGGAGTTATCAATTTCATCTTTAATCAACACGAACTTATATATTATTAATATTATAACTCACAATATTTAACAACCAGGTAGTTCCCAGGAAAAATGGGGCTTTCCGTTAAGGATTTCTCCCTATTGGCGCGCAATTAGGTGACCAAACCTCTCCTTGACAGAACTTCTAGACATTATCAATATTACAAATAATAATATGAATAACTTTGTCGTCTCAATTATTGATTTAATAATATAAAATATTATGCAGATGATACTGTGACAATAATTGAATCAATAATATGAAAGATATTATGCAGCAATTCCTGTAGCAATAATTGAGTAAAACTGAGTGACTTCTCACGTAAGCATCAATAATCAAAATCGTGTGCTACTATGCAACCACGCGTATTACTGTACTTTTAACACCGGGTATTTCAACAGTTAACGGTAAACTTTCGCCGTTATTTTAATAAAAAGATATTTTTGTCGTTTTCTCATTCCGACAATAATTTTGTTGTGGGGTCCACCAATGATTGTGCCGTCGTACGAATACTCCCTGTTAAAACGAATATTTCCCGACCAATCGAATATTATATAACCACTTGTTTACTTTGTAAAATTTATAAATAATACTTACAACTATAACATTATATCAAATTCACACCATAATATTCAAAAATATATTTTGAGAAAATAATTAATCTTTATTCATAAAAGTTGGGGTCTTACAATTTTTGTCATGAATAATTACTTGGATGAATAGTACCTGAGTGAATAGTACTTCAGAAATAGTACCTTGTGAATAGTACCCTGACATGAAAAGTGCCCCAAATACCCGAGTGAATAATATTCAAGTGAATAGTAATCGAGTGAATAGTAACTCGTGAATAGTATTCCGGCATGAAAAGTGTCCCGAATACCCGAGTGAATAATATTTGAGTGAATAGTAACCGGGTGAATAGTAACCCGTGAATAGTAACTTGTGAATTGTATTTCAGCATGAAAAGATCAATAATTATCAAGAATGCTAAGAATAATATTTTCATGAAAAGATACTGGATGAAGCGCAAATATCAAGGATATTCTACTAATTTTATGGAATATAGAAGCAATACTTTAACAGAATGAGGGTATAATCAGGAATATGAAACGAAATAATATTACTCACATACTACAGAGTATGGAAGAAAATATTATTTCTACGAATACTGAAAAATATAATATCCTTTACCTCAGAAGAAGACTGGATACTGGAATAGTGAGGTAGCAGACTTCTCTTCTTCTTTCTCTCTATAAATTTTTTCTCTATAGCTTCTCTTTCTATAATTTCTCTTGTGAGACTTAGTGAATTGGTGAGAATGAAGGAAGAATGAGCTTCTATTTATAGGAAAATACAGTTTCGATAATTGCATATTTTGGGGCTCGAAATATTATAGTATAATACCTTCATCTTTTTCTTCATTTTTAATTTAGTCCTGCAAGTATTATCAAACTTGCACCACCTCCCCTAATAGTACATCATGTGAATTAATAGTTTAATCATGTGAATCAATAGTTCTATACATGTGAAAATACGAATTACAGTATAGTATCTCCATCTATAACTTAGTCATGCAAGTATTATCAATCTTGCACCACCTCCCCTAATAGTACATGAATGTGAATCAATAGTACACACATATGAACAAATAGTTATAAGCATGTGAATTAATAGCAATTAATTGCTCATTTATCCGATTAATTATCCGATTGGTCAGTATAACTTCCAGACATAAATTATTATCAAAATAAATGTCGATTTTCACTAACACTAATAATCCCAACACAATAGAACTATCAATTTCAACACGAACTTATTCATCATTAATATTATAACTCACAATATTTAACAACCAGGTCATTCCCTGGAAAGAAGGGGCTTTTCGATAAGGATTTCTCCTTATTGGCGCGCAATTAGGTGACCAAACCTCTCCTTGACAGAACTTCTAGACATTATCAATATTGTAAATAATAATATGAATAACTTTGTTGTCTTAATTATTAATTTAATAATATAAAATATTATGCAGATAATACTGTGACAATAATTGAATCAATTATATGAGAGATATGATACAACAATTACTGTAGCAATAATTGAGTATAACTGAGTGACTTCTCACGTAAGCATCAATAATTAATACCGTGTGCTACTATGCATCCACGCGTATTACTGTACTTTTACTATCAGGTAGTTCAACAGTTTAACGGTAAAACTTTCGCCGTTATTTTTATAAAAAGATAATTCTGTCATTTTCTAACTACGACAATACTTCCATTGTGGGGTCCACCAATAATTGTGCTTAAATTTGAATTTCTAACAAAACTGGAAAAAACTTCAAGAGGCCAAAACATGCACTTCTAAGGATTTTTCAGGCTTTAAACAGCATGCACCATGGCCCAAGGCAATAACTTTTGTAGAGCTCGTCGATACGGTCGTTTTGATATATTACGGGCCCCGATCGGAGTTACGGATCAAAAGTTATGACTTAAATTGTAAAAGTATCTTTAAATCCAATTTCTTTAGAAATTCCTTTTAATTTGTGACCTTCCCCTTCTCAGATAAACTCCTCTGGTTTGTGAGTCTACTTCTCTCTTATTATTGAAGAACCTAGGTTATAAATTTGGGGGTTTTGTGTCCTGTTCTTTTCAGATCTCTTCTCAGTGAGGACTTTTCAGAGATTAATGTCGAACAAAGGAAGAGATAGTCATGGGAGTGGACTGACTGATGAAGTGAGCTCCCAAGAGGTTTCCATGGTGGAAAACGCCGTACACGGCGCTGCTGGAAGTGCAAATCTATTTGGGTTTCGTTGCGGAGCTGGACAGAGGCGATTTGGGCGAGCAGGGGCGAGCTGGGTCGGCCTTGGGTGAGCAGGAGCTGGTCTTGGGCGAGCAGGAGTTGTTTTTGGGTGAACAGGAGCTGGTCTTGGGCGAGCAGGAGCTGGTTTTGGGCATGGGCGAGCATGGGCCAGTACCTTTGGGCGAGCAGATGGATTTGGGCACTACTCTAGGTGCTGGATCGTCCCATTTGGGCAAGCAGAGGCGAGCAGGGGGTTTCAGATGTCTCTCTAGTCACTGAGCAGAGCATTGCAAAAGCACCCCATTCTTTATGACCCCGGAAGATGAAACGTAAAAGCAAATTAATCCCTGATGATGATAGGTCTAAAGTAAGTACCCTTTTTAGCTCACTCAATTCTGATGATGAGATTTCGAGGCTTATTTCTACTTATCATATTCCACCCATGGTGTCGTGTCGCCGGGCCGAGAAAAGTGAATTTGCTTACGACGATTCCTCTGGTGACATTGTCATTTACGAGGATATGCTCGAGGTAGGGCTTAGGTTCCCCATATCCCATCCTATTTGTCAAATTCTGCACTATTATTCTCTTACTCCAGGGCCGTTGATGCCCAATGGTTGGAGAGTCTTGTTGGGTTTTCTCATATTATGGAAGAAGGCGCATCACGAAGATGTTTCTCCCAAAGAGTTCCATGTGGCTTATAACTTGAGTGAGACTCCTGCACCAAATAGGGGCTGGTATTATTTTACTTCAAAGAGTGGTATGGTGCTCACTGGGTTACGCTCCAATTACCACAGCTAGAAATCTTGCTTTTTCTTTGTCGGCAGAGAATGGGCTGCAAAGGCTAATAGGGCCTTGGTTTAGATGCGTTGGGGTGCTGCCAAGAAACCTGGTGTGTTTTAAGTTTACTATATATATATATATATGTGTGTGTGTGTGCTCACCATCTCCTTGCAGGTATGTCGGTGCTCTCCAAAGAACAAGAGTCGAACCTGCAAGTTGTGAAGGCTCACCCCGATAAAGACCTGAGTGTTCTTCTGCCTAAGTACGGTAGTAGAGCTGGAGGTTCTTCGTCGAAATCGGATGGTTCATTGTTAAAGAGAAAAGGTATGTTGACTTATCTTATAATTTATCTTTTTTGAGATGATGGTTACTCAGATAACGCTTTGTCTCATTTGTTGCAGTGAATAGGACGGTGATTGGATCAATCCTCTCTAGGGACGCCAGTAGGGGCGCTCATCCTCCCAAGGTGGCGAGGACGGATGATGCGCACATTGAGGTGAGCTCCCGTCAAGTGATACCTTCAGTTGTGCCTTCCCAGTTGGTGACTTCGAGCGCTACTCCGAAGACTTTCCTGCCTATACCTTTTGACCCCCGCCCGTCCACGCCTTTTGCAGGAGCTCATGTAGGGGCATCGATTTAGTTCAGTTCTATATGCCGAGGGATCCGCAAATCATTAGAGAACGGCTTGGGAGATTTGTGTTTCCATCTGAGATTCAGCAGATTAGTGCTTTGGGCACTGAGGGGGTTATTAACACATTTATGGAGGGCTTGGCTCAAGTAAGAATCCTTAGTTTTTTTTGTTTTTTTTAATAATGTGCTTGGTCATTCTTCTGTCTTTTGTCTTCTTCACATCTCTACTGCATCTGTATGCTTGTTCTCGAGGGCTCATTTTTACGGCCAATTGAAGCTTAATTATGAGGCTCAGCAGAAGGAGCTTCTCGCTGCTTAAGGGAGAATTACCTAGCTCGAAGCTGCTGACAGGGTTTCTCGGGTTGAGGTTATAGCGACCCGTGGAAAGTTCGCGCTTAGTGAGGCAGCTTGCTCGAAGGCTGAGACAGATCTTTCTGCTCTCCGTGAGAGGACAGTTAAACTCGAGGCTAAGCTTTTGGCAACCCGTGAGAGGGATGCGCTCAGGGAGGTGGAGCTTGTTGAGGCCCATGAGAAGGCAACTAAGCTTGAGGTTGAGCTTCAGGCGATCCATGAGAGGGACGCGCTTAGGGAGGCTACCTCTTCGAGAGCGGAGGCAAAATTGAGGGCAACTCAAGAGAGAGCTTCTCAGGCTGAAGTGGATCTGGAGTATGATGTTACAGGTGCTTTCATTGATGGCTATGAAGAGCTTCAGGGAAAAATATCTACTTCCTTCCCTGATATTGATTTCTCAGGCTTTGTGCCAACTGAGATGGCTGAGGATGGAGGTTCTAAAGATGCTAAAGATGACGAGGACGACCATGATAGTAGTTAGAGTGCTAGGGACTTTTTTTTAAAGAAAGGCAGTATGCGTCCTTACTTTGTACCGATACTCCTTTGAAATTGAATGAAAAATGCAATCTTTTGGAGTAAAATATAGGAAATTTCATTGCTGACCCAGAAAAGGTACTTTAAACACTGGATAATAATCCTAAAAATAACAAATAAAACCACGTCCCTAAATATACTACTATTACTTCTTCAAGGTGTCACTGGTAATACCTCTTCAAGTGCTCAGCATTCCATGGATGAGGTAAGACATTCCCTTTGGAATTTTGGATCTTGTAAGTGCCTGGTCTCACCACTTCTGTTACAAGGTATGGTCCTTCACAATTTGGTCCCAGTTTTCCTTCGCGCGAATCCTTCGTGGCGAGGATCACCTTCTTGAGGACCCAGTCTCTTGATTGGAAGGAACGAGGCTTCACTCTTGAGTTGTAGTACTTTGCCATGCGATGCTTATACTCTGCGTTGCCGACCACAGCCGTCTCCCTTGCTTCCTCTACCAAGTCGAGGTTGATGCGGAGTCGTTCCTCATTGGTGGTAGGGTTGTGGTGTTGGACCCTTAGAGAGTTCACCCTGATCTCTACATGGATGACCGCCTCTGTTCCAAAGGCTAGGTAAAAAGGGGTTTCCCCAGTTGAATTTCTTGGTGTGGTTCGGTAGGCTCACAATACGCCTGGGAGTTTATCGACCTAAAGCCCCTTCGCCCTTTCAAGCCTTATCTTTAAATTGCATAGCACTGTTCTCACCATGACTTCTGCTTATCCATTTGCCTGCGGGTGATCTGGGCTAGAGTGTGGTTGCTTTATTTGAAGGTCGGAGTAGAAGGAATTTAGCAGCTTGTTGTCGAATTGCTTAGCGTTTTCACTGATAATGGTGTGGGGTATGCCGAAGAGGCATACTAGATTCTTCCAAATGAAATCTTTAATCTTTGTATCTATGATTTTTGCTGAAGGTTCGGCTTCAGCCCACTTGGTGAAATAATCGACTGCCACCGCCACGAACTTGCACTTTCCTTTACTCAAAGGCAATAGGCCTAGAATGTCGATGCCCCATTTAGAGAAAGGTCATTGACTTGAAATGGTTGTTGTTCTTCTGGTGGTTGCCTTGGTACGGTTGAGAAGCGTTGACACTTGTCACACTTCCTGGAGAACTCCTGGGCATCCCTTACCATAGAAGGCCAGAAGTAACCTTGCCTGAGTGCCTTGTGGGCAAGGGATCGTCCTCCAAAGTGGTTCCCACATATTCCTTCGTAGATCTCTTGCAGGGCATAGTGATCTTCTTTGGGTGAAAAGCAAGGGAGCAATGGCAAGGAACTTAGAAGATATCATTCTTAGCTTCCTGGCTTTTGAAGGGTTATCCGACAATAAACCTTTTCAGAGATATGCCCTTATCGGGGTCATCCAGTTTGATTCGGCCGATGCGCAGTTGACACTTATAATTCTCGAGTCTATTATACTTGGTTCAAACTGGTGACCAATAAATGCTGGTCCTCCTGGTAGGGTTTCTAAGGACGAGGCAAGCCTTGTAAGTGCATCAGCGGCCATGTTGTCTTCCCTGGGAATGTGGCAAATTTGAAAATGTTTGAACTTTGTCATCATGCTTCTTACTATGCCAAGATATTCTTGCATTATGGCTCATTTTGCTTCGAATTCGCCCTTCACTTGATTAACTATCAACTGAGAGTCGCTATATGTAACAAGGTGTTGAGTCTCTATCTCAATTGCCAATCTTGATCCGGAGAGGAGGGCTTCATATTCCGCCTCATTGTTCGAGGCTATAAAGTGGAGCTTCATTGCATACTTGAGAGCGGTACCATCTGGGCTGATCAATATCAGACCTACTCCGCCTCCATCACTGGTCGATGAACTGTTTACATAGAGTTTCCAGGATGGAAGAGAGCAGAGCTCAAAGATTAAAGAGGGAGACTGGACGCCAGGATTGGGAACTGAGACTCCAGTCTGGGTCCTTTGAAGTGTCTGGTCATCCGAAAAAGTTGTATGGGCGTCTGAGGAGGGAGTCCGGGAGCTCATCATGATGGTCTGGTCACTTGGGATGGTCTGGGTGACCAATTCGGGCGTCTGATCTTCGTTATCCTGTTGAGCGCTTCCATCAACCATCTCCCAACTAGGTGAGGTGGGAATTTCGTTGTTCTCCGTCTCTACTGGTGTCAGCTCAGCAATGAAATCCGCCAGTGCTTGTGCTTTGATGGCTAACCTTGGTTGGTACTGTATGTCAAACTCACCAAACTCCACTGCCCACTTAAGCAGTCTCCCAGATACATCGAACTTTCCAAGGACTCTTTTCAGAGGTTGATCTGTGATGACAACAATGATGTGACTTTGGAAGTAATGTCGTAACCGTCTCGCTGTTGTGATTAAAGTGAGCGCCAATTTTTCTAGTCTTGAATACCTGACTTCTGCTCCTCGGTATGCTCTGCTTACATAGTAGATTGGCTTCTATGCTCCATCATTATTTTTGACAAGGACTAAGCTTACTGCCAATGGGGAGGCAGAAAGGTACAAATATAACACCTCGCCTGGTGTGGCATACGAGAGGAGAGGAGGTGCAGCCAAGTAGGCTTTGAGTTTTTGGAATGCCTCCTCTGCCTCATATTCCCACTCAAAAGATTTTTGAAGAATTTTGAAAAAGGGCATACACTTATCTGCAGACTTGGAGACAAACCTGTTGAGTGCTGCAATTCTTCCGTTGAGGTGCTGGAGCTCTTTGGTTGAAGTGGGTGATTTCATATCGAGAATGGCTTTAATTTTATTGGGGTTTGCTTCAATTTCCCTCTGGTTGACCATAAAGCCTAGGAACTTTCCTGATCCCACGTCGAAGGAACACTTTTCGGGATTCAGCTTCATGCAGTACAATCTAAGAACATTGAAGGTCTCTTGGAGGTGATTAATGCGATCTTTTGCGATGAGGCTCTTTACCAACATGTCGTAAACGTAGACTTCCATTGTTCACCCAATTTGAGGCTGGAACATTTTGTTCACTAGTCATTGGTAGGTTATTCCTGCGTTCCTCAACCCGAAGAGCATGGCCTTGTAGCAGTAGGTCCCTTTAGGAGTGATAAAGGATGTCTTCTCTTGGTCTAGGGGATGCATGCTAATCTGGTTATATCCAGAGTACGCATCTAGGAAGGTGAGCAACTCATGCCCTACAGTGGCGTCGATGAGGAGGTCGATCCGTGGTAGCGAGTAGCTGTCTTTTGGGCACACCTTATTAAGTTCTGTGAAGTTAACACAGAGGCGCCGCTTCCCATTAGCATTAGTGACCATTACCACATTGGAGAGCCATTCTGGATATGGTACTTCTCTAACTACTCCATTATCTATTAACTTTTTCACTTCCTCGTCCATGGCTTGGGCCCTTTTAGTGGAGGCACCCCTCAGCTTTTGGCGAACTAGTTTGTGACGTGGGTCAACATTGAGACGGTGTGTGGCTACTTCTGGGTTGATGCCTTCCAAGTATGCCTGTGACCATGCAAAGACATCTATGTTATTTTTTTGGAAGTCTATCAGTTGATGAACTAGATCTTTACTGAGGGAAGAACCAATATACACCCTTCTATCTGGGTGTTCCTTGTCCAAGACTACGGGGGTGAGCTCCTCGATGGGCTCTCCTCTTTTGATGGTGGAGTCATCCCTTGGGTCAAGGACCTCGACCTGTAATGCCTCCTCCTGCTTTCTGGTCTTCATGGAGGAGACATAGCACTCCCTTGCTGCTATTTGGTCTCCTCTGACTTCTCTGACTCCATTCATGGTTGGAAAGCGAAGGATAAGATGATAGGTGGAGGGGACGACCCTCAATGTGTTAAGAGCAGGTCGCCCCAGTATGATGGTATAGGCTGATGGGCAGTCTATAACTAAGAAGTTGACCATAACTGTAGATCTTTTGGTGCTGCTCTAGCTGTGATTGGCAGGGTGATGGACCCTAGGGGATATACCTTCTCCCCTGAGAACCCCATTAGGGGTGACCGGATAGGCTATAATCTCTCCCTGCCCAGGTTGAGCTTGTCATAAGCTTCTACGGACAAGATATCGACAGAGCTACCACTGTCCACCAAGACTCTGTGTACTTAAAAATTGGCCACAGTTATGGTGAGCACCAGGGGGTCGTCGTGTGGGTGCTGAATTCCCTTCAAGTCCTCATCTGAGAAGGATATAAGTTCGCTGAATTCTTGTCTAGGCATCTTGGATGGGCGCCCTTCTTTCGGGTGCCTTGCTTTTCTGGCGTGTGCCTTCATGGCAGACAATGACTCTCCCACTCCTGTGAATCCTCCCGAGATGGTGTGGATTTCCCCAACTGGATGTTGATCTTCCTGGTTGCGAGTCAGTGATGGTGCCTTTCTTCTACCAGCAACATATTGGCGTAGTTGACCACATTTAAATGAGATGTTCAATTTGTTTCTTGAGTTCATAGCAGTCGTCAGTGTCATGACTGTGGTTGCGATGAAAACAGCAGTACTTATTTGGGTTCCTGTGGTTTGGAGGAGACTTCATCCTCGCTGGCCACTTTATGGTGGGGTCATCCTGGATCTATAAAAGAATGTGCCCGACAGTGGCATTGAGATGAGTGAATGGTCGTCGATCTTTTTGAGGAGCAGGACCGAGTCTGTCTTTGGTGGACACCTTCTTTGTCCTGCTTGATTTGCTGTCAATTTCCTTCTTGTCGTCCCTGTCTCTTCCTTTTCTCTTCTATCCTGCTCTGGAAGATTCACCTCGTCTGGCCTTTGTGACGTCCTCAGCATTCATGTATTTCTGGGCCTTTGCTAGCAGCTCAGTCATGTTCCTTAGTGGACGTTTCATCACTGAGAAAAGAAAACTTGATGAGCAGAGGCCTCCCAAGAAGGCAGTCATGGTTACTTTATCATCATGCTCTTCGACCTGAAGTACCTCCTTGTTAAAACGAGTGAGGTAATCCCTCAGGCTCTCATCTCTGTCTTGTTTTATGCTGAGAAGATGTGTGACAGGCTTCTGATGACGTTGCCCCCTAATAAAGTGAGACACGAAAGACCTGCTCAGTTCAGCAAAGGTTGAAATGGAGGCTGGAGAGAGCTTGGCAAACCACTGTCGAGCAGAGCCCCTCAAGGTGGTTGGAAATGCTCTGCACATGATTTCATCAGAGATGTTATGGATTTGCATCAGGGTTTTGTATGTTTCGAGGTGATCTAGCGGATCTTTCGTTCCGTTAAAGGTCTCCACGGATGGCATTTTGAACTTTTGAGGAAGTAGATAGTTTGCCACGTCAGGCTTGAAAGGCGTGTCTGTTCGCCCTACAAGATAATGCAATTACAAAAAAAGGTGTTGGCAAATGCACAGGGTTCTTGTGTAATTGTTAAGCTAAAAAAGGTAGGACAATAAAGAAAAATTCACAATCAAGGAAAGATTAAAAAAAATTATTCAAGCAGAAAACAAGAACTAGAATAACACATGTACCTTTTTTGATGGTATCTTTCCAAAACCAAATTTTTTTATCCATAAGTATTCTGCTTCTTCAGCAGCAGGTAGCAACAAAACTCCGCACATTCAAGAATACCAAAATAACAAGTTTTTTTCCCAATGTATTAAGCACCTATTGTTCTATTTTTCTACTAATATAACAAATTTTCCCCAATCTTCAATCATGGGCTCAACTAGCTACTATATGTATATTAGATTTATTGATATGTAACTCAATTGAGTTAATCTATAACTCATTATCTCCTCAACAATTTTATAGAGAAAACAAACTAATTTTTCATGTTTTAATCAAAATAACCTTATTAAGACATTTTTACAAACACCTAACATACATAAGTTAAGATTTTATATGGATATTGAAGTATAAATTTCAACTCCATAACCCATTCAATCCTTATAACTTCTGAATCCTTCTGATTCACGAACAATACAACCTTCCACAACAATTTCTAACAATTTAACCATTAAACTTCAATCAATTTCTATAAATTAGAAAAGAAAGAATTATTATACCTCTTGTTGTGATTTGGTTGAATTCTTTGAAAAATTGCTTTATGTCTGAGATTGAAACCCTCTTTCATGTATTATTACTCATAATCTTCTTCAACACTAGTTTGTAACACAATCGTAAGTTCGCGAAGATGTCCGGCGATTTCGCGAATCTAGCTTCAGCTTTGCGCTTTGAATGAGAATCGGGGAAATGAGCTTTGAGAGAGAATCGGTAGTGTCTTTTATTGTTCGTGTTATGGAAGGGGTTATGGAAGGTTGTATTGTTCGTGTTTTTTCCCTTTCAGCTTGTGCGTGTCTTATTTTGACTTTGGTTCGTCATTTTGGTCCGTGTAAGATCCGGGCTCATATATATATATATATATATATATATATATATATATATATATATAGTGAGAGATTCAAAAGAGAGATAATACCAAACCTTGGTGTTGGGACGAGATTCAGAAAAGGGTTTTGCAGGGAAACATTCAACAAGAGAAATTGTGAAAGAATTCGAAGAAGGAGAAGTTATTGTGGTATAACTGCTGGTGGTGTCAAATGAAAAAGAAGTCGTTGGCATCAAATTTTTTTTTATCTTTACCAGCTTAAGTTTATTAGATAAAAATAAATTGGGGACATGTCTTGTAATTTAAAATTTATTATATTGAAAGTTGAGGATAATATGAGAATTATAAAAATATTACTTATTCCAATTTCTTTTCTGTCCAAATCAGGCCAATTTTGGACGAAAAACTTTGGCAGGAAAAGTGGCCAATTCTGGTGTTAATATCGACCGAAATATTTCGGACGGAATTTTTTGTCCAAAATGACTTAATTTCCATGAAATAAATTATGTCTGAAATACTCGATTTTTTTGTAGGGTGTCCTCGGAGCTCTACAAATTATTTATGTACGAGTTATTTTAAGTAAGTGAATATTTAAACACTCTTTCTCACTTCTCGATAATTTATCCTTTTTCATATATTTCCAACGAAGTGGTATCCAAACCAACGTAATTCCAAGGATCAAATAGTTTCGTTGGGCGAGTGCAAAGTGTGCGCGTTACAGCTCTGGAATGCAATCTAGTTAATGTGCTAGTTGAGAAAATTTTGAAAAAGAAGTTTGTGGATTGAAGCACGCCATTAAGGTCGTCATATTGATAGCGTTTTTGAATTAGTAAACTATAGAAAAATGATATTTCTTAGGTTTGGTGACAAATTAGTAATCACAAATTACTATGTTTGGAGTATAAAGATTCAAGTATTTCTTTGAGTTTGCAATTTATGGCAAGATGTCATTGCAAATCTAGAAAAGTGTATTTTGAATTTTTTTTAAAAGAACATACAATACCTAGAGAAGAAATTGGTGAAGTTGAAGAATAAGAAAGTAAAAACGAAGACTTTGAAGACATATGTCGGGAAGCAAACTAAATAGATCATGACGAAAATAAAGAATTTGAAGACACAATAATTGAAGTATATTTTGAGAAAGAAGAAGAAAAAGAGAGCGTTGGATAAATTGTTAAAATTGAGAAAATAGAAGAAGAGATTGTAACTAAAAAGATATAAAGAAAGAGTTTGAAAATTTGGAGGAGCATGAGAAAAATATTTTAAATATCAAAAGTAATGATTTGGAATTCAGAGTGATGAATTTTGTGGAAGACATTAAATTGGTCAACATCAAAAAAATTGATTCACAATCATTTTTTTTAAAAGATTCATAATTAAGATCATGCTCAAGAAGTTCATGAATCATAGAAAATATGAGAAATTAGATTACAAGATAAAGAAGAACAAAGTGCAAATACAAGTATGTGTGAAGAAGAAATGTCGAGACATAAAAGTGAAGAAAAGAATTAAGATTCTCAAGTCCAAAGAAATTTCAAAAATAATAAAAACATTACAATGTGTTAAAGATTTGAGTATGCCAAGAAAATTAGTCATGCCATTTACATCAATAGAGATGACAAAATAGTTTCTTGTGTTTGAAGGAATCGAAGATCAAAAACTTTTACGACATTGTGAAGCATAAATTTGGTTTACAGGAGGTCTTGTTAATAAAGTAAACCAAATCTATAAATATCTTATAGATTGTTCATGAATTATCTTAATTAGTATTAGTACATGAATGAGTAATGTCTAAGTACGCGATACATGTATGTACATAAATGTATTTAGAAGTGTCTTGGAACATGTATGGTTAGATTCATGTACATGTATTTGGTCATGTAGTAATTATTAAAGTGGCTCTAGAAGTGTCCTAGAAACCCTATAAATAGTCTTATATGCGAGTCATTTTAAGCAAGTGAGTTGAATTAAGTATTAAGGTTTAAACACTTTTTCTCACTTCTATATAATTTATTTTCTTCCATATATTTCCAGCAAGATTGAATACTTGCACAAAGCATCGCACACACACAAAGGAGAGATAGATAGATAAATGATTGATGGATGATGACATACATATAATTAAGGTTATAAATAAACCGAGTCGAGCAAAGTATTGAGTTGCTCAAATTTAATCCATAAAATTTATCGAGTATGAAACAAGGTTTGGTTAAGGCTCGTTTCACTATTGAGTTAAGTACAATCTCGAATCTAGCCCAATCAGTTTGAACTTTTCAAGCGAATATATAACACCCCTTTCCGAAAAGGAAAATGGATGTCATGCACAAAACATAACAAATGCAAGCCTATAATAAACCTCAAAATATTTCTAAATAGATTAGATACCAACAGTTTTAAATGCCAATTAAATAGAAAGATCTCCACATTAACATAATCTCTACTTCTAAGGATGAATGCCAAAATAGGCCCAAAACATCCATCTACAAATTATTAGAAAACCAAAGTTAGATAATAGTCTCAAGACTAATTTACTAATTTGGATTTAAGGTAGCTCTCATATCACAAATCCTGATCACCTCTGATTATCTGCTAGAAAAAAAGAACACAACATGAGCCAATTGTCCAGTACGGATATAAAACGCACATATATAAAACAATATATATGTACCAAAAGAACTGAATGAATGAACAATTACAACTACTAACCAATATGAATATATCTAATTTAATGAGACAAGGTACAAATGATTAACACTGTCAAACCAACAACTATAGTCAAAAGAATTCCAAACAAAATAAGGCTAAATCAAATGCTTATAAGGTAACAATTTCGTACTGAGTTCAAATACAAATAGCCAAAGGCTAACAAAATACATCAGTACCACGATGTATATAAATCAAATCGGATAGTATGCACGACACATACGTCATTAATCCGCCAAACAAATCGAATCAAATCAAATACTGGGTCGACCCATACGTATCCTGAACAAACAAATCAAATGGCCAAAGCTCACACCCAGAGCATACAAAAGGATACACCGTGGACTAATCACATCGCCACGAAAGGTGTCATGCCCTTGTGTCAAGAGGACATATCTGTGGTACCCCCACAGGTGGTTAACTCAAGTATATCCTAAAGATCAATTTACAAAATATAATCCAAAAGGGGTTCAAATCACAAGGATTACATGACCATACTCCAAACGACGTCGAATTATCAAATACGAACATACTCAATTATCACAAGATATCAATGATCAAAACAACTTCCGAATGTGAATGAAAATAAACAAAGAATGATACACACGAATAAAGTATCTAAAATATATTGACATGATTAACTAATTCAAAGAGTACAAATATGAGTTAGTACCAACGCCAACATGAAACTATCATATTAATTTCACACAAAATAATTATGAGAAATAATATCCAAATTTGAAACGAGTACCAAAATGAATTACTAAATTTATTATGATTATCGCTGAAAAAGTACGAAATTTGTACCTTAATATAGTACCAAAATAATTCACCGAATCCAAATATCACACGTCAGACTCCTTCAATCCGATCTAATTATCAAAATAAAATACAATACATATAATTAAATTATGAACTTATATAGTTTATATTTTCATAAATTCAATAATTTTAATATACTATATTCAGTTTGTAATCAAAAGATACATTATAATTGTAATAACAATATTATAATATTATTTATCACTTTTTCCTTTTTAAAATTTGTGTATATCTTTTATACATATATATATATATATATATATACGTAATGCCGCAAATCGCAAATTGACAATTATAATTAATTATTATTTTTTAGTTCATATATATCATATATCCCAATAATAAATCAAAATTTCATTAACAAATTCAATTAATCAAGCGTCATAATAAATTTTTAAAATAGATTGCAAACACAACAAGAAAATCGATTGTAATTACCGTAGCAAAATAATTATTTTGTATTAAAAAATAGTCCAATAATTATTTTTGATAAGAAGAATATGTTGAATAAAGTTTTAATGATCTTGCTTTCAAACCCTTTTTAATTCCAACCACGTTCCCTCGTTCTCCTTCTGCCTCTTTCTTTTGTTTTTGTTCTATTCCCACAACTCATCAGGCGTAATGAAGTATAGCTAGGTTTTAGTTATTTAATTATTAATTAACATGTTTTATTAATTCTTTTAATTTTATTAGGATTTAAAATTACACAAATATAATTTAGACCCAATTAATTTTAATGGCCCAAAGTAATGTAATATTTACTTATTATGGTCCAAATAAATTAACTACAGTTTGACCCAAATATAAGAAAAGTCCAGTTAAATATTTTAAAGATTACTTAAAATATTTTATTTTTATTTTATTGGGTATTACAGAATATGATATGAATATCAATAGAAAATTATAATTTGAAGAGGTTTGAATAATTTATTGAACTCTAAATTTTGCTCATATTTAAATCGTTTATATTTCGAGTCGAGTTCGAATCGAACTTTAAATCGAGCGAGTACGAATCAAGCTCGAACCGTTTGATTCATTTTAGAGCGTTAAATATAATACATATATATGGTGGGTGGGTTTCTTTCTTTTTTGAAATTACTTTACTGATTTTAGATTTTTTTGGGTATTGAGCCCCTTTTCTTTTGATCAACGCAAATCGAGTCCCTTTCTGTTCAAAAATTTAGATATTGAGCCTCAGGTGCCATATGTGCGTTGACCTGCCTACGTGGCTGACGTGGATGTTTTCCAATTAATTGCCAAAAAACTGGTGAAGCCCAAGATTCGAACTCAAAACATCAACTTTGAAATATTGAACCTGAAATCACCCAAGCATCACATGCCTAGCTGTTAAATTTACTCAAGGATTAAGTTGTTGTTGTTGTTATTATTATTATTATTATTATTATTATTATTATTATTATTGTTGTTGTTGTTGTTGTTTATTATTATTATTATTATTATTATTATTATTATTATTATTATTATTATTATTGTTGTTGTTGTTGTTGTTGTTGTTGTTGTTGTTGTTGTTATTATTATTATTATTATTTTAAAATTATTTATAAATTTGTAATAAAATTTAATTTTTATAAATTAATTTAATCAAATATAAGAATTGATCATTTTATTAAAAGAGCATTGAAAAAATTGAAGTTCAAAAAATAATAATCTAAGTGCTCTATCTCCTTTGTACCTTTTTCCCTTCGCCATTTTCCCTCCCCGTCCTCTGTTCCCCTCTCCACCATCCCTATCTACCGTACCCCATTCTTCTAGTCCCCTCCCTCTGTCCACAGTCCTCCTTTCCCGGCAACCATCTCCCTTCCCATTAATATGGACATGTACATGGACATGGAAACTCCTGATCTAAAAGAGCTCCAATGGCTCAAAGCCAATTCTCACCTCCAAGACGACAATTTTAAAGATTTCGAGCAGCCCTATCTCAAAGACGAATATCAAAACCCCTTAAACCAAATTCAACAACCCCCTAAACCCACTATATCAATCCCACGAAAACCCACTTTAATCCCACCTAAACCTACTTCAATCCCATCAAAACCCACTTTAATCCCATCAAACTCCAGTTTAATTACAGAACATATAGTCTTTTCTTTTGCCACGGAATTTGGTGTTCACCGTCCAAACATCATGTATCTATCTACCCATAATAAACGAAAAACAATAAATAGAAATAAATTCTCTCCTTATGGAGTTACAACATCTGAATGTAAGTACATCAATCTCAGGTCATACTAACCTTAATCTCAAATGTGAAAACATAAACAAATAATAAGTGTTACACAACTTTAACATAAGTTTGAAACATAAATATATCAAATAAACAAAAAATCTTCATCACTTGTTAACTTTGCCCTTGCCTTAACTAGTAGAAGGATCGTCGGACCTTTCGTTCTTAACTGCAATACTATTATTACGCAAGAGTGAGCACGATTGCCCACAAGTATAATAAGATAACAATAAAATAATAACATGTGAATGAATCAAAGACTTCTGAAATAAGAAAACTCGGCTTTTGAATCAAGAATGAATAAGAAGAATCAAAAGAACTTCTGAGGGTCATAAGACCTTGAACTACGTCCTAGGTTGTCAAGTGTTTATACTTGAAACCTTTAATAATTATAAGACTATGGACTCTTCTTCTCGTACTTAGGGGGATCATCCCTTAGTACCATACTGTGCACAATATCTTAACGCTAAAGCATAATTAATCCCCTATAACATGGTTGTTCATCTTAGTTTGACATTAGAGTCCGCACCAAAAGAAGTTTGGTTTGGATAAGCTAACAATGGTAGTTCTGAAATTTAGAATGTTCATCAACTATGGACTAGTCGAAACAATAAGGGTTCGCTAGTCTTACAAGGTTCAACAATAATTGATATTCAATTTGAATAATAAAATTCAAGATGTATACAATCGAATAAGTATTGTATAACATGAATCATGCTTTTAAAGAATGATAACATCTAATATGAAATCTTGACTTGAATAATAATAAACAAGATAGAATAAGGAACTTGCTTTATATAAAGAAACAAGGTTTATGAACTTGCCTCGTGCGTAGGCTAAACGATTACTACTCCCGTTTAGCACAAGTCCTACACACATACCATATGTATTCACGATATTCATTAGTTACATTTTCACTTAATTATTTAATATAACTCCACTTTATTTAATAAATCAGTATCCTTCTAATTTAATTACTTAATTAAATTAGAATATTTTCATTCCCTTACTATTATTACATTATAATAATTTCCATCGAATATATATTTTATTCCATAAATATTTCGACTAAAATATTTATTTTATTTGATAAATATTTTAATAATAATTTCCAACGAATATTTATTTTATTCCATAAATATCTCAATTAAAATATTTATTTTATTTGATTAATATTTTAAAAAAAAAATTTGCCCGCCGGGGCGGAGTAATTTAGTTTGGTAACGCCTGCCGGGGGCGGGGTTACCCAGACTCAGTTTCTGCAGTTCACGTACACATAACAAGGCTAGTTTAGGCCAAAAAATCTCACACAAGTTCAACAATATGTTCTCGTGAAGAACGCATAACAGGGCCATAATTTCCAATTTTATTGTCCATACATTAATTTAAGCATATCCAGATACTATAATTCATATATGATCATTACCCAACCTTTCTAACATGATGTTAACAACTTAATTCATATAATTACTTGAATCAAAATACATAATTTCACAGTTCTTATGAAAAATTCCATTTTCATATTATTAACGAAATCAACTACTGTGAACTCGTTTTTTGACCAAATCAGTCAGTTTAAGTTGCGTTCTTTTCGTTTTTACATGTTTAAACAAAATTATTCATCAATTTACCGATTAATATGCAATTTAAACATAAATTTTTGTACTTACAAGCCATATTTATATATTTTTCTCTGTAAACTATAAAACTCCAATTAACACATAATTACATGAATTTAATCATTGTGATTCATGTATACATGATATATAATATGTTATGAATTTTTTTAATACATATATAGACATATAATCAAAAATTGTCAAATTTCTCATTCACAAAGAACTTTTAAAACACGTAATGGAAAAACTCTATAACTTTTCAAAATTCTAATTTAGATATGCTTTCGCGGATCAATTAATTTAAAACAGATATAAATCACATACAATTGAGTTATGTATGTTAATAGACATCTAACATTAAGTAACAAACAAGAACTCATGAAATCCCATTATCAGAGAACTCAGTTGGGAGAAAATATAATACGTGAAATATAAAACATAGATTAGGGTTTACTCTTGCTTTCTTTGTTTAAAGGTGATACAAACTTGAATTCTCCAATTCCTCTCTAATCAATTCTCTCAATTTTCTCTCTAGTTTTTCTCTGATGAAAGTAGGAACTGATATGGCGTATGATATAAGATATAAGTGTAATGCGTATAATATATAATAAGTGAGTTAGTGGCGTCAGTTAATCCGTAATTGGTTAACTGGTGCAACTCCCCTTAGGGCCTTGTTTGGCTAATCTTTTATTCCACCTTTCCATTTATTTTAATTAACTCTCATTATATAGTTAATGGTAACACATCTAATTAATCAATTAATTTTATTTAGTTTAATTAAATAAAATAGAATAAAATCACTTTAATTCATATAGTCACATAATTAAAATTCTTATTTATTAATTATGTCAAATTATTAAATCTCTAATTAATTATTAAATTAATTAGAATAACATTATGCTTAATAAATAATTCATTTAATCAAATAAGCTCAATTAAATACATACTTTGAATAATAAAATTCTCCACGTTAATTTAATCAATGTAACATATATAATTAAATTAATCTTCCATAACTTCATCAATTAATTATTTACCTCAATAATTAAATCATCGAAAAATATTTATTTAATTTAATAAATATTCAAATTAAATTATAAAAATCTCGTTTGTCACATCTTTCCCCCCTTAAAAGAATTATGTCCCCGGAATCACGACTTAATCAATTTATCCCGTTACATTCTCCTCCCTTACAAAGATTCTGTCCCCAAAATCGCTTACATATAAATTAAGCAAATAAATGAGGATAGTTCTTCATGATTTGTTCTTCGAGTTCCCACGTAGCTTCTTCAGCGTTGTAGTTCCTCCAGATTACCTTAACATAAATTATTACTTTATTTCTGAGTACTTGTTCTTTCTTGTAGACTATCTGAACATGAACTTCTTCATAAGATATATCTTTCTCAAATTGTAGGGGTTTATATTCAATCACATGTTTGTAATCGGGTTTATAAGGTCGTAAAACAGAAACGTGGAAGACATTATGGATATGTTCTAAGGCCAGAGGTAAGGCTACCTCATATGCGACTTCACCAATTCTCCTCAAAACTTCGAAGGGTCCAATGAACCTCAAGCTCAAATTTCCCTTCTTACCAAATTGGATATTTCCCTTCTAGGGAGACACTTTCAAGAAAACATAGCTACCCGATTTAAATTCTCGATTCTGTCAGTGTTGATCAACGTATTTTTTCTGTCTGTCTTGAGTAGCTATCAATCTTGTCCTGATCACCTTGACAATCTCAGTGGTTTGTTGCACCAATTCTGGTCCAAGTAGCTGCCGTTCACCAACTTCATCCCAACATAACGGAGTTATGTATTTTCTGCCATACAACGCTTCGTTAGGTGACATTCCAACACTTCCGTGGTAACTATTATTGTAAGCAAATTCCACCAACAGTAGATGATCATCCCAATTTCCTTTAAAGTCCATTATACAAGCTCTTAACATATCCTCTAATGTCTGAATTATTCTTTTGCTCTGCCCGTCTGTCTGAGGATGGTATGTTGTACTCATTCTTAATTGTGTACCCATGCATTCCTGTAGTCGTTTCCAAAAGTTCGATGTAAAGCGCGGATCCCTATCGGAAATAATTGACACCGGAACTCCGTGCCTCAAAACAATCAGTTTTACATATAATTTTGTAAACTGGTGTAAGTTGAATCTGATTTTGATTCGAAGGAAGTGTGTGGATTTCGTCAATCGGTTAACAATAACCCATACTACGTCATAGCCTTTCTAAGTTGTCGAAAGGCCAACCACAAAATCCATCGTAATATGTTCCCATTTCCATTCTGAGATTTCTAAAGGTTGTAGCAACCCACTCGGCCTCTGATGCTCTGCTTTTAATTTTTGGCATGTCAGACACTTGGCAACACACTCTGTAACATCTCGTTTCAAATTTGGCCACCAAAAATATTGTTGAAGATCTTGGTACATCTTGGTACTACTAAGGTGAATCGAATATCGTGAGCTATGTGCCTCGATCAAAATATCTTAATCTTTGGTACTGGCGGTACCCAAATTTTGCTCTCAAATCTCAGTATTCCCTCGTTGTCTATCTGAATCTCGATTCGGTTTCTTCAGATATCTTCCTTTTCACCTTCTCACATTCTTCGTCCTGAAGTTGAGCCTCTTTAACTTTATCTAGTAAAGTTGTACCAGCTAGCATCTAGAACAACTTCTCATCAATCTCTATGGGATACTTCACTTCTAATTCCAGCTTCTCCATCGCTGAAATAAACTCTTCCTGAGCGGTCAACTTCATCAGCTTCTCCCGACCCTTTCTGCTTAAGGCGTCGACAACCACATTTGCCTTACCCGGATGGTATAAAATCTCGCAGTCATAGTCCTTAATTAACTCCAGCCATCTTCTCTGGCGCATATTCAAGTCCTTCTGTGTAAAAATATATTTCAGACTCTTGTGGTCTGTATATATTTCACACTTCTCCTCATAGAGATAGCGTCTTCAGATCTTCAAAGCAAATACAACTGCAATTAACTCTAAGTCATGGGTCGGATACCCCTTCTCATAGTCCTTCAGTTGTCGTGACGCATACGCAATGACCCTGCCATTTTGCATAAGCACATAACCTAGTCCTTTATGCGATGCATCACTATAAACTACAAATTTTCATGTGTCATCCAGAAGAGATAACACAGGTGCCAAACTCAACCTGCTCTTAAGCTCTTGGAAGCTTTCCTCACACTTCTCCGTCCAAACGAATTTCACCGATTTTCTAGTTAAATTTGTCAACGGAGTCGCGATCTTGGAAAAGTCCTGAATGAATCTTTTATAATTACATGCCAATCTAAGAAAACTTCTTACTTCTGATGGCATCTTCGGCGGATCCCATTTCATCACAGCTTCGACTTTAGAGGGGTTTACCGAAATTCTATCCTTATCCATCACATGTCCAAGAAATTATACCCTTTCAATCCAGAATTCACATTTCAAAAATTTGGTGTACAACTTCTCTCTTCTTAACACCTCTAACGTTACTTTCAACTGCTCTACGTGTTCTTCTTTGGTCTTCGAATATACCAAAATGTCATCGATAAAGACAACTACGAATTTGTCCAAAAATGGTTTGAATACTTTGTTCATGAGGTCCATAAATGTTGCAGGCGCATTTGTTAGACCAAATGACATCACCAGAAATTCATAGTGACCATATCGAGTCCTAAATGTTGTCTTCGGCACATCCTCTGACCTCACCTTCAGTTGATGATAACCACTCCTCAAATCTATCTTTGAAAAGTATATTGCTCTCTTCAATTGATCAAACAGATCGTCGATCCTCGGTAATGGATATCTATTCTTAATGGTGACCTTATTCAGTTCTCTATAGTCAATGCAAAGCCGCATAGTCTCGTCCTTCTTCTTCATAAATAACACCGGCGCTCCCCACGATGATACACTCGATTGGATGTACTTCTTGTCCAGTAGCTCTTGCAGTTGTACCATCAATTCTTTCATCTCTACCGGAGCCATTCGGTATGGTGCTTTCGATATTGGGGTCGTTCTTGGTGCCAAATCGATCACAAACTCAACCTCTCTATCTGGTGGAAGTCCTGGTAGATTATCCAAAAATACGTTTATAAAGTCCCTCACGACTGGTATATCTTCCACTTTCGGGTTCTCTTTACGACTGTCGACTATGTAGGCTAAATATCCTACACAGCCTTGTCTTAACAAATTCCTGGCCTGCATCATCGTTAGACAACTTGCTTGTCTAGGCGACTTGCTACCATAAAACCCAACCTTTGACGGAATCATAAGGTTAATACATTTCCTTTGGCAATCAATGACAACCCCATAATTGAATAGCCAATTTATTCCCAGAATAACATCGAATTCCCTAAGTCTAATCAGAATAAGATCTACGTTCATAACGTTACCCTTAATATCAGCCCTAAAATTCTTGTGTACGTATTTAACAGGGATCACTTCTCTATTCGCAATCTCTATGTTTATGGGGTATTCTAACTCATCCTTAGGCAATTCTAAGTTCTTAACAAAGTCATCAGATATAAATGAACAAGTAGCACCCGAATCAAATCGCCTAGCCTTTCTCTCGTCAGTATGCACTTGATACGTGGCAAACCTAGCCAACTCGTTGAATTTCGCCGCATAGTCTGGTACTGACATATTCCCCTGTTTCAACTTTAGAAACTGGACCTCCATTTGGTTCTGCGAGCTGGTCAGAAAATACATCTCAAAGAACATCTCCTTGAACCTCTCCCAGGTTATCACACCTTCTCCTCCCCAGACCTTATTTGCTTGCCACCAATAACTGGCTTCGGATTTCAGCATGAACGTTACGTAGGCGGTTTTCTAATCCTCTCTGACTTTAGAGACGTAAAAAACTTTTTCCATCTCCATAATCCAAGTTTGGGCTTTTATCGGGTTCATGTAACCTTTAAACTCTAGTGGTCCCACAGCCTTAAAGTTCTTGAACGTTATATTTGGTGGAGCTTGAGGTTGATTGTTAATTGCTCCAGCTAGTAAATTCACCAATTGATGAACGGGGTCAGCATTGGCGTTGTTGTTGTTGTTGTTATTCGTCGACCCTTCTTGGGCCGGTTGACGGTTTGATCTTCTTCTCGGCGGTATATTTCTGTTAAGAATATACGCTTATTAGGTCTTTATTCAATCCCTTAAATATTTAAGGCTTAACTAAAACATTTAAACATAATCACTTAACATATTATCTCAAATAAACACTGATATTTTATTTAAATCGAAAGTTTTAACATCATATGATAACATCACTGTAATTTACATCATCTATCTCGAGATAAAGAATCTTCAGGATTAAATCATCATAATATTCCTTTGTTTATAAGCACATCGGAATTTACATTTTTAACTAACATAGATATTCACATAATTCATAATGTTCCTATCACGGCCTATTAAGACGTCAAATAGCTTCTCTGCGCTCTTCTTCCATTATACGAAACATCGTTCTGTGATCCAACATGTACGAAAGTAAGTCCTCGAACTGAATTAGATAATACATAACTCGATCCCGGACCTTGTTCACCGCAATGTTGAATGCACAATCTATTGGGAAAGTGCATATGGTGATTTGATGTTTAAAGTAAATACTCATGATTATATGTAAAGTCCTTCAAGGAATATATGTACAAGGACTTAGTGATAGATCAAATTTGTTAGGTTGATCTAAGCTTTTAATGTTTATCATTCTATAAACGAATGTATAGATGAGGACATCAAATGTTAGGTTGATCTACATCTTGAAGTGTAATAGATAGGCTTCAACAAGAATAATAGTCTATCGAGCTGATTAAGAAATTGCAGAAGCCAAGGCAGAATCGTAGAGCTTCGAAGATCGTAGTGTATCTGCCTTGGAGGGCCTCTCCAGGAATCATAGAGTGGTCCAGACGTTTGCCGAAGCTAACTCAGAGATGGTAGTGTGCTCTCGGAAACGTAGAGTTTGCAAGACAAGCAAGTGAAGATCGTAGTGTGCAAGTCCTTGAGAGAAAACGTAGTGTTCCCATCAGACCAAGCACCAAGGTGACAAGACACCACGATCTGTATTGTAGAGTATCATCTGCCTTGTGTCAGAAGCATCGAGCCCTACCTTTTGTTTGGAGACAAATTCTAACAAATGTGGAATGGGTTTTAAACGTTGAAGTCCTAACCAGTCCCAACGGCACAAAAGATATCCTTAGTATATAACAAAAGGAACGTATTCAAGAAGCTAAGGAAAGGACCATAGAACAGAGGAAAACACCTTTTCAGGTGTTAGGTGAGAAAGCAGTTTGCTGTGTCAGTGAGCCAAAATGCAATTCAGGAGGTGTGCAGAAAAGTCTCCATCAAAGTTCGAAAATGTCAAACGCATTTAATGCTTCAACAAATGGCTTCAATGGATAGCTTTCAAGGATCACATATATGCAGAACATATGCAGATGAGAAAAATAAGCAAGCATTAAAAAAAACGCACAAGAACACTCAACGCTCAACTCTACGATCTGAGAAAAAGAGAAAGCTTGCTCAGCTACTCAGTTCTTTCGAACAAGTGCTTAACAGCAACTGAGTAGCACAAATCAAGAACTCAGCAACTACCAATTAACTGAGGTAAGAGTTCCAAGTCAGAAGGACTTGAAGAGTTCTAAGTGAACTGTGAAGAACCAAGTCTGCTGAACTTGAAGAGTTAAAGAGTGAACTAAGAAGTACCTAGACTGCTGGTCTAGAAGGAATCTGTGAGATTCAGAAAGTGTAAAAGACATCCTTAGTGGATTTCCTACTCGAGGAGTAGAAGAGTGGACTAGGAACTTTAAGTGCTCTGAACCACTTAAAAATGTTGTGTTTATTACATTTGTGCTATAACTTGTGACGCCCCCAAAATATGTATACATCACCCATTCTAAGTCGCCAGATACATGGTACAAAATTTAAATACAACTTAATAATACAACTGTCGTGTATAATACGATAAAACATAAACTGTGAGTTTGAATACAAATATTGTCTACTAGAGAGTATACAAACTCAAAAGGAGTCCTCATTACAATTATTATCACACTATTACATAGAATAATGAGGACTACTAATGCTATCATCTGGTCCATCACTCCGTATCCTGACTCGTCCTAACTATATTCTCATTTCCTGAAGAGAACAATGAAACAAAGGGTGAGCTCAACTAGCCCAGTAAGAAATATTATGACTAAGATAATGCAAAATAAATTATCATTAGTCTTCAACAATGTTAAACTGATAAAATACAATAGACATCAAGTTTAACTGCAGCGGATCAAGTAATCCATTAAAAGAGTTAAGTAGAGAATAAAATCTACTATCTTTTATGATTTAAAAGGTTTTTCATGACTTTTATCGCTGGGACTCAGCTTAATAAATAATCCACATCATCGAATCACCCCTGCACTACGGCCAAGGATATTCTTTAGTATCACGACCACGAATTATCCACGCACTACGGCTAAAGATAATCATGTTTTCATCAATGGTCCTGATCATGCCATAAAACAATTCATCTTTGCACTATGGCCAAAGAGAATTCATAGCCATAATCATACCAAAAACTGTCCATCAATGCACTACGGGCCAGTGAGGACTTTTTTTTTCCACATCATTTGTAACATTATGGTTATGATTACATCGAATAATCCCTGGTCATAATCATACCAAGTCCATCTATGCACTACAGGCCATAGATGACTTTCAACAAAATATAAACATGAGGATGATGACAATGATATAAAAATTCAATAAAACAAGTTCAAGAATTAATTTATCTAGGAATTGATAACGTCCAAATTGTCAACATGATACTGCTTTATAGAGTAAAATTCAAGAATGCTCAGAAGAATATTTTCATGAAAAGATACTGGATGAAGCGCAAATATCAAGGATATTCCACTAATTTCTTGGAGTATAGAAGTCAAAGTTTTAACCAACTGAGTATAATAAAGAATGGAATAATAAAAGAAATCACCATGCATATGATAGACCGCACATGCAGGTTATTCTAACAGAATAATAAATAACGGAACCAGGTCTGGCGTAAAACGCACAAACAGGATATTCCAACAGAATAATAAAGAATGGAACCAGGTCCGGCGTAAAACGCACAGACATGATATTCCGACAGAATAATAAATAATGAAATCAGGTCCGGCGTGAACGCACAGACAGGATATTCTGACAGAATAATAAATAATGGAACCAGGTCCGACGTAAACGCACAGACAGGATATTCCGACATAATAATAAAGAACAGAATAACAGAAGAATTTCACCATGTATGCGATACTTCGCATAAATAGGTTATTCCAACATAATAATAAAGAATGGAATAACAGAAGAATTTCACCAAGTATAGGGTAGTCCGCGTATACAGGTTATTCCAACAGAATAATAAAGAATGGAATAACAGAAGTTCTCTTCATGAATACAAAAAAAATAATATCCCTTACGGGAACCACAAATAATATCCCTTACCGCAAAAGAAATTTGATATCGGAGTAGTGAAGTAGCAGAATACTTTTTCTTTCTCTCTCTATAATTTCTCTCTCAGAGTTTAAGTGAATTCGTAAGAAATAATGAAGGAATGAGCTTCTATTTATAGAAGAATGGACTGCATAGTAACTAATTCATGAACGATCCAAATTAATTTACTTTTAATCGGACGGTCCATATTTAAAGCAAAATCTTTTAAATAAAATATAATATATTCTATTTATAGTCTAATAAAATAAATAACTTTATAAAAGATTTTACTATACAAACACTATGCAGGCACTATGCATAATAAAATATAATATATTCTAATTATAGAATAACTTTATAAAAGTATTCTGTTTTATATAAAAAGATTTTACTATGCAAAATACTATGCATAATAGAATATAATATATTCTATTTATAGGATAACTTTATAAAAGTATTTTATTTTATATAAAAAGATTTTACTATTAAAACTTTAAACCAACGATCCATATTGATTTTCTATTATAATTTCAACCAACGGTCTGAAAAATTAGCACATCTCTTCATGGAATACTATTGTACCCAAAAATAATTTAGACCGAAAAGAAATATATTTTTCGGGTGAATAGTACCCCGTGAATATTACTTCGAGAATAGTACCATGTGAATAGTATCCCGACACAAAAAGTGTCCTAAATACCCGAGTGAACAATACTAGAGTGAATAGTAATCGAGTAAATAGTAACCCGTGAATAGTAATTTGTGAATAGTAATTCGTGAATAGTATTCCGACACGAAAAATACCCCAAATATCCAAGTGAATAATATTCAGGTGAATAGTAACCCGTGAATAGTAACTCATGAATAATAACTCGCGAATAGTACTCCGACACAAAAACTGCCCCAAATACTCGAGTGAACAATACTAGAGTAAATAGTAATCGGGAATTTTATGACAACTTGTCTACTTTGAAAAATTTTCACATATCACCCTTAACTTTAATCTTTTATCAATTTAACTATTTACCAAAATAGAAAAATTAAATACTTTTATTTCATAAAATTCAGGGTCTCACATAACTGCTATAACTGCCTCACTCTCATTAGATCAAGATATCTTAAGGGAGATTAAACAAATCTTAATTCCGCTATGTTTTAATCATTACAAAAGTAAAACGAAAAGAATTTTAAATATCTATTCAACCCTGTAAGACCCCAACTTTTATGAATAAAGATTAGTTTTTCTATAAATATATTTTTGAATATTATGGTGTGGATTTGATATAATATTATAGTTGTGGATATTATTTAAAAATTTTGCAAAGTAAGCAAGTGGTTATATAATATTCGATTGGTCGGGGAATATTAGTTTTAACAGGGAATATTCGTACGACGGCACAATCATTGGTGGACCCCCACAACGAAAGTATTTTCTTAGTTAGAAAACGACAGAATTATCTTTTTATAAAAATAATGGCTAAAGTTTTACCGTTAAACTGTTGACCTACCCGGTGGTAAAAGTACAGTAATACGCGTGGTTGCATAGTAGCACACGGTATGGATTATTGATGCTTACATGAGAAGTCACTTAATTATACTCAATTATTGCTACAGTAATTGCTGCATAATATCTTTCATATTATTGATTCAATTATTGTCACAATATCATCTGCATAATATTTTATATTATTAAATCAATAATTGAGATGCCAAAGTTATTCATATTATGATTTACAATATTGATAATGTCTAGAAAGTTCTGTCAAGGAGAGGTTTGGTCACCTAATTGCGCGCCAATAGGGAGAAATCCATATCAGAAAGCCCCCTCTTTCCCGGAAATGACCTGGTTGTTAAATATTGTGACTTATAATATTAATTATGAATAAGTTCGTGTTGATTAAAGATGAATTTGATATTTTCATTGTGTTAGGATTATTAGTGTTAGTGGAAATCGACATCTATTTCGATAATAATGGATGTCTGGAGGTTATATTGACCAATCAGGTAATTAACCGGATAAATGACCAATTAATTGTTATTAATTCACATGCTTGTAACTATGTGTTCACATGTGTGTACTATTGATTCACATGATTTACTATTAGGGGAGTTGGTGCAAGATTGATAATACTTGCATGACTAAATTAAAAATAGAGGTATAGTTGAAGGTACTATACTGTAATTAGTTTTTTCACATTATTATACTATTGAGTCATATGAATGAACTATTAATTCACATGATTTACTATTAGGGGAGGTGGTGCAAGTTTGATAATACTTGCAAGACTAAATTAAAAATGAAAAAAAAAGAGGAAGGAATTATAGAGAGAAATTATAGAGAGAAAGAAAAGAGAAGTCTGCTGCCTCACTATTCCAGTATCTAGTTTTCTTCTAAGGTAAGGGGTATTATTTCTTTCGTATTCATGGAGAGAGTTATTTTCTTTCAATGAGGTAAGGGCTGTTATTCCATTCTTTATTATTCTGTTGGAATAACCAGTCTACGCGGACTACCGCATGCATGGTGAATTCTTCTGTTATTTCATTCTTTATTATTCTGTTAAAATAACCAGTCTACGCGGACTACCGCATGCATGGTGAATTCTTCTGTTATTCTATTTTTATTATTCTATTAGAATAACCAGTCTACGCGGACTACCGCATGCATGGTGAATGACCCTTTGTATTCATTCCTTCTTAAATTGTGAAAATGATCTGTCTACGTAGATTACCGCATGGCGGGTGAAAATTCATTTGCAGTTTCATATATTCTATTATACTTATTTGGTTAAAGTTTTGGCCTCTATACTCCATGAAATTAGTAGAATATCCTTGAAATTTGTGCTTCATCCAGTATCTTTTCATGGAAATATTATTCTGAGCATTCTAGATAAATTAAATTATAAATCTTTAAAATTTATCCTTGAATTTGTTTTATTGAATTAATATTTCATGGTCATCATCCTCATGCTTATATTGTGATGAAAGTCATCTTTGGCTTACGTGCATAGATGGACTTGGTATGATTATGACCAGGGATTATTCGGTATAATCATGACCGTAATGTAACGAATGATGTGGTAAAAGTCCTCATTGGCCCGTAGTGCATTGATGGAAATTTGTTGGTATGATTATGACCATGGATTATTCGGTATAATCATGACCATTGATGATTACATGAATATCCTTGGTCGTGGTGCAGGGATGATTCGATTTTATTTATTAAGATGAGTCTCAACGATAAAGTTGATGAAAAACTTTTTAAATCATAGAAGATAGTAGATTTTATGCTCTACTTTACTTTTCTAATGGATTGCTTGTTCCGCTGCAGTTAAACTTGTTGTCTATTATATTCTATCAGTTTAACATTGTTGAAGACTAACGATAATTTATTCTGCATTATCTTAGTCATAGTATTTCTTACTGGGCTAGTTGAGCTCACCCTTTTGCTTTCATTGTTCTCTTCAGGAAATGAGAATGTAGCCGGAACTAGTCGGGTAATGGAGTGATGGTCCGAGATGGTGTCATAGTAGTCCTCACTATTCTATAAAATAGTGTGACAATAAATGTAATGAGGACTCTATTGAGTGTGGATATTATCTAGATGACAATATTCATATTAAAACTCTTAGATTATGTTTTGTTGTATTTTACACGACTGTTGTATAATTAAGTTGTATTTGAATTTTGTACCATGTATTTGGCGACCCAAGATGGGTGTTGTATATCTATTTTGGGGGCATCATAAACCCCTTTCTAGATAACTATTGTGCCTCCGAGAACAAACAATTGGCATCAGAGCAGGTTCTATTATATAACCTACAAAGCTTAAGTAGATCCAATGGCACACTTACCAAGCGATTCAAGGACTGGAGGAGGCAGCAAGCCACCTATGTGCAACAAAGATAAATTCGCCAACTGAAAAGTTCGAATGCAAGCTTACATGGACTCAATAGATGAAGATCTATTTGAAACTATTCAGAATGGGCCCTACGTTCCTACAAAGCTTGCACCAACTACAGACGATCCAAACAGAATACAGATCAAGGTCAAAAGAGAATGGACTGACAACAAGAAGAGAGCTGTTCAACTCGACAAAAAGGCCAAGAACATTTTGTTTCTATCCCTAGAAGACGATCTGTTCGAAAATGTGGTCAACAACAAAACAACAAAGGAGGTTTGGGAAGCACTGCTCATCATGCATGAAGGAACGGAAGAAGTCAGAGAAAACAAACAATCTCTCCTGAGATAACAATATGAAATGTTTGCACACGTTTAAGGAGAAAACGTCACTGCCACCTACGAGAGATTCAACGTTCTGCTCAACTCTCTACGAGCCTATGGAAAGATCTATCCAAACAAAGATCTAATTATAAAGTTCATGAGAGCCTTACCAAGCAGGTGGGATGCCAAAACCACTGCTATTGAGAGTCAAAGAATCTCCACGAGATGACTGGTCAACAGTTATATTGTAACCTTCTGACCTACGAACTGGAGTTGACTCAACGAGTAGAAACTCTATCAGAAGGAAGAAAAAAGGATAAGGGTGTTGTTCTCAAAGCAACTGAAAGTACCTCCAAGGTCAACACTGAAATTGACTCTGACTATGATAAAGATGATGATGAGGACTTTGCAATGCTAGTGAAAAGACTCAAAAGGTTCATACGTCAAGGCAAAACCAGCAAGCCAAAGAAAGTCAGCAACTATAGCAGCCATGAGCAGATTAATGATTTATGCTACAATTACAAGAAACCTGGCCATTTCATTGCCAACTGCAACAAACCTTTCAGAGAAGAACTAAAGAAGAAATCACATCCAAGGAAGGAGTACAAAGGCAACAAAAGGCCTCAGAAGAGAGACAAAGGCCTTGTAGCTGGAGGATCGTGGAATGACTCAAACAATGACTCAACTCCTGAATCTGGAGATGATGAAGATCCCCAAATGGCAAATCTTTGCCTAATGGCCAAGAATGCAAAAGACAAACAGAACTCCAACATACATAAAGTAAGTATAGATGAGGTATTTGACTTCAACTCTCCTGATGTAGACATTGATGATCTAAGAACTGCACTGCATGGCATAACATCTGATCTGCATCAATACATGAAATGGTTTAGAGTTCTATCTAAGGACTATTCACTTCTTCAAAAGGAGAAAGAGAAAGTTCAAGAAGAACTGGAAATAGCCCTTCTAAGTACTGACTCTCTCTCCAAGTTTGAAGTTGAGAATAAGCACTTAAAACAAACCAATGAGCTCAATGCACAAAGAGAGTGAAGTCTAACCTCTAAAATTGAGGAACTAAAAAATAAAATCTCCATATAGAATAAATCCTCTTCATCCATGGACTCCCTGATCTCTAGCCAGAGAAGTGTCTCTGACAGAACAGGTTTAGGCTTTGGAGAATCTACCTCAAAGCCATGTGTGGAAAAGTAAAGGAAACTAGCATCATTAATGCTTCAAATTTTAGTAGAGGAATTATATTTGTGAAATCCTCACAGAAGGATGAGCCAGTCAAACCTTGCTCTATTGATTCAATCCATATTCCAAGGAGTAAGGGATCTCATGCTGGTCTGGGTTTTAAAAAAGAGAAGAGTAACCTTGCCACTATTCACCAACCTCGAAGGATCGTAGAGTCTAGTAAGACCAACTCTACGAACCAACTGGGAAGGTACATTAGAGGTAAGGTGCACTCCTCACAAATCATAAAACACAAGGACACATGGAAGAGGAAAATCAGCCTAACAGAAGGATAACTAAAGATCCACAAAAGTCCAAATGGAGGAAGAATTCTCTCACACACACAAACATGTATCATAATAGATGTTTTGTGTGCTATAAAGTTGGTCACAAGGCTGCAAAGTGCTATTATAATCCCATGCATGTGAGACCCAAAATCAAGCAGATTTGGGTCCCCAAGAGTACTAACAAAGTAGGACCCATGCAAGTATGGGTACCAAAATGAAGGTTTAATGTTACCACAGGAAAAGAGCTACACGATCACGACCTGGTATCTGGACATTGGATGCTCAAGGCACATGACTGGGAACAAAGCCCTTTTATCTAACTACATAGAGAAGGAAGGCTCCTCAGTCATCTTTGGAGACAACGGCTCTGACAAGACAAGAGGATATGGCTCAGCTAGAAATGGTGCAGTGTCCTTCAGTAAAGTGGCCTATGTGGAAGGACTACAACACAATCTTCTAAGCATTAGCCAACTCTGCGACAAGGGTCATCCAGTAACATTCCTCAACAATAAATGTCAAGTCAGAGACCTGAAGACATCTACTGTAAAGTTAACCGGAACAAGAGAAGGAAATGTCTACACAGTAAATCTTGGACAACTAAGCTCAGACGAGACAATATGCTTTCTGCCTAAAGCATTTGAAGAAATAAGCTGGTTATGGTATCGAAGATTGTCTCATCTCAACTTCAAGAGCATGTCCAAACTTGCCTCAAAAGATCTAGTTCCAGGCTTACCTAAGTTCAGCTTCATTAAAGAAAAGCCGTGTAATTCCTGTCAGCTTGGAAAGCAGACCAGAAGCTCATTCAAGAGCAAAACTGCCAACTCAATTGACAAGCCCCTGCAGTTGCTCCACATGGATCTATTTGGGCCAATTCCAACGGTGAGCCTTGGAGGGAAGAGATACTCATTGGTCATAGTCGACAACTATACCAGATTCACATGAGTTTTCTTTCTAACCTCAAAGGATGAAACAAACTCCCAACTGATCAAGATGTTCAGGCTAGTGATGAACGAGAAAGGTGAGAAAATCAAGGCTATAAGAAGTGATCATGGCAGAGAATTTGACTTCTCAGAAATGGACCAGTTCTGCACAGACAATGGCATCAGTCACAACTTCTCAGCTCCACGAACTCCTCAATAAAATGGAGTAGCTGAGAGAAAGAACATGACATTGATAGAGGCTGAAAGAACTCTACTAGCAGCAACCCATCTGCCTGAATACTTCTGAGCAGAAGCTGTCAACACTGCATGCTACACTTAGAACAAATCACTCATACACTCTATGATTAAGAAGACTCCCTATGAACTGTGGAAAGGAAGAAAGCCAAGGGTTAGCTACTTTCATGTATTTGGCTGTGCATGCTACATTCTCAATAATAGAAAGCAGTACTTGACAAAATTTCAACCCAAGTCAGACGAAGGAGTCTTTCTTGGATATGCCACAGACAGTAAGGCCTACATAGTGTTCAACAAGAAGACACTGAGTGTTGAAGTCTCGATTCACATCATCTTTGATGAGACATAGTTAGACAAAATAGTGCTTCAAGACACTACGACCGACAGTTCAGACACTACGAACGAGGTCGTCGAGCTCAACACTATGATCGTAGTGCCAGATAGTGAAATCATTGAGCAAGGAAATGAGATCGTAGAGAGGCCTATGCTAGACAACGAACCTCCACACCAAGAAGAAGAAATAGATCTTGAAGACTTAATACAAGAAGGCATCAGGACAGATGTCCCAACAGGAAACAGATGGGCAAGAGATCACACTCAAGATTTAATCATTGGAGATCCGAGTGCAAGAGTCAAAACAAGAGTTGCCACCCAGAATGAATGTTTTTATCTAAGCTTCCTGTCACAAATGGAACCTAAGAAGATAGAGGATGCTATGGAAGACTCCAGCTGGATAGAAGCCATGCAGGAAGAACTTAACCAATTTGAAAGAAGCAAAGTAAGGAGATTGGTACCAAGACCAAAGAGTCATCCTGTCATTGGAACCAAGTTGGTTTTCAGAAACAAGATGGATGAAGATGGAGTAATAACCAGGAATAAGGCAAGACTAGTGGCCAAGGGATACTCTCAGGAAGAAGGCATTGACTGCGATGAGACATTTGCACCTATTGCCAGACTAGAAGCCATCAGAATATTCCTTGCCTTTGGTGCTCACATAAAATTCAAGGTCTTTTAGATGGATGTCAAAAGTGCATTCCTAAATGTTGAACTTCAAGAAGAAGTATACGTAGAGCAACCTCCAAGTTTCATCAATTCATCTCTTTCTAATTATGTTTATAGATTAGACAAAGCCTTATATGGTCTTCAACAAACACCTAGAGCATGGTATGAAACACTGACTAACTTTCTTATTGAAAATGGGTTCACTAGAGGTAGAGTAGATACCACGTTATTTCTTAGAAAGCATAAAGACAGAGTCTTATTAGTTCAAATATATGTTGATGATATCATTTTTGGTTCTACTGACAAAAAGTTATGCAAGAGATTCTCCAAGCTTATGCAGAGCAAGTTTGAAATGAGCATGATGGATGAGCTGAACTTCTTCCTTGGACTGCAAGTAAAGCAAACTGATGAAGGAATCTTCATAAACCAAGCCAAGTATATTAAAGACTTACTTAAGAAGTATGGCATGGAATCAACCTCTCCCATGAAAACCCCAATTGCTCTTGCAACCAAGCTTGACAAAGATGAAAAATGTAAAAGTATTGATATAACTCAATAGAGAGGTATGATAGGCTCTCTTTTATATCTAACTGCCAGTAGACCAGATATAATGTTTGCAACATGCACTTGTGCTAGATTTCAGGCTAATCCTAAATAATCACATTTAACTGCTGTAAAGAGGATTTTCAGGTATTTCAAGGGTACACCTCACTTGGGGCTTTGGTATCCCAAGAAGTCCTCATTTAAACTAACAGGATACACAGATGTTGATTTTATAGGCTGCAAAATAGATAGAAAGAGTACTAGTGGCACATGTCAATTGCTAGGAAATAGACTTGTGTACCGGTTTAGCAAGAAACAAAACTCAGTATTTACTTCAACTGCAGAAGCTGAATACATTGCTGCTGGCAGCTGCTATGCACAAATCCTATGGATGAAAAATCAGCTAGCAGATTATGGGTTTGAATTCAAATCCATACCTATTCACTGTGATAGCACAAGTGCTATAGCAATAACTCATAATCCTGTTATGCATTCTAGGACTAAACATATAGAAATAAGGTATCACTTCATTAGGGATCATGTTCAAAATAGAACTATATCTTTACAATATATCCCTACTGAAAATCAACTTGCTGATGTCTTTACAAAACCTCTAGATGAATCCAGATTTAACAAGTTAATAAGTGAGCTAGGTATGCTTAACTTACAACCATGAAAAATATGCTCTAGTTTGTGCTAACTATACAGATATAAAGGCTATGTTCAAAATCATAGACATGATCAAAGGAAGTCCACGATCGTAGAGCTAAAGTGACATGAAAGACAACGATCGTAGTGCTGACTCAACGATCGCAGAGCCCCATCAACAAAATAAAGGAGCATCCTGTAATGATAAAGTTCAAAACAAAGCAATCTCTCTGATAAGCGCCTCAGGAACAAACCTAACCCTTGATTCACTCTATGAGGTTGGCCCTTCCTGAGTTACCTTAAACTGAGAAGAATGCTAAGTCAAAAGTTCATCACAAGGACTCGGTCAGACTCAATGATCGTAGTTTAGACACGACGATTGCTGAGTAGACACGACGATCACATTTTAGACTCGATGATTGCAGTTCAGACACGATGATTGCTGAACAAACACGACGATTGCAGTTCAGACATAATGATTGCAGAGCAAACTCGACGAATACAAAGCAGACTCAACAATCACAAAGGCTACCTCAACGATCGTAGTCCTTCCTAATGACATATTAGCTCTGAAGGAGCTAAGGGAAAATCAGTACAATCCTCCTCAGTCAGATTCATAGAGCCAAACAGAATTCGACACCTGCCCCACTAAGCAAAATGGAGAGAGGGAAGTTACAAGTACAATTTAAAAGCGCCTTTTTGAAATCAGAAGTTCAAAAACCTTATCTCTCCCTCTCTTTCTACAAGCAGAAACCCTAACCCTTAAGAAAGTTCAGACAACCATACTCCTTGCAAAGAAATCAATGGCAGTCTCCAACGTCATCTCCGGCTACAGACTCTATTTCGATGAGTTCAAAACAGCTAAACCCAAATTTCACAAAACTCTGACACTGATAAGAAGGCTGGTCTCGAAGACGCTCTGGGTACGAGCACAAGGATCTACCTGAAGCTGATAAAAGAGTTTTACAGGAATGGGGCGTTCAAAAATAACGTCATCACCATGAGGATCAAGGACGTGGAAATCAAACTCAGAACTGAGGATATCAACCTAGCCCTAGGCTTCAAATCTGAAGGGTTCTCGGTCATAGAAGGCATTAACTTCCATGAAGGCCTAAAAAAGATGCATCACAAGAAATTCCCCACTGTCAAAGGGTACAAGAAAAAGGAGTTTCCTCAGAGGTATGAATTTTTGGCCGATATTATTGGGAAGTGTATATGCTGCAAGAGCTCTGGCCACGATTCTATAAATGAGGTGCAACTCAAGCTCATGACTGCCATAAGTTGTGGAATACAACTTAACTATGGAGCTCTACTGCTTGAATGGATTGGGAAATGGATCACCTGCTCGAAGAAGACAAAGAGCTCTCAAAATATGCTCTACGTACGATTTATAAGCATCATCCTACAGTCTGCTCTAGGTGATAAAATTGGGGACAATGAAGGAGAGTCTATCAATCTAAACAGACGGATGACCCAGCAGTTGTTTGAGAACTGGAAAAGGAATCCAGCAGAGAATGTACGTATTATATTAGAGTCCAGTGGAAGAACTGGTGATATAAAGGAATCAGGGATTCTAGAAAACATGTCAGTCGTCAAAGAGACTGAAGAAGAAGAGGAAGAGATCAACAAGGAAAAACCCTCTGCTCTGGTCAGAAAAAGTAAGAATAAGAAGAAGCTAAAAGCTCGAATGGTAGAAGAACCTCAAGGGTCTACCATTGATATACCTGTAGAGTCCTCTGACCTTGAGACTCTGAGGATCTTAAGAAGAAAATAACAGCAGGCTGAGGCAGATGAAGACCGAGCTACCATATCACAGCTACTGAAGAAAAACAAAATCAGTCACAAGTCCAAGAGACAATTTGTCTCTTCGATCGTAGAGTCTCTATCGATCGTAGAGACCAGACTGAACACCTAGAGCAAGGAAGTTCCTACACCAGATGTCCTGGCTGATCAACAGGACAAAGCAGAAGCTGAAGAAAGTCCTGAGGCTGTGGCTAAGCCTAAAAACCAAAACAAAAATTGGTTAAAAAGTACAACCTTGTCAATGAAGGAGTACTCAAAGAGGAAGAAAAAGAGTTGGCTACTGAAAAGGAACTATCCAAAGGAAGCCAAAAGGACATAGCTCAAGCTGAGGGGGAGATACCTGAAGTTCTCACCCTAGAAAATGCTCCAGCTGAGGGGGAGCTACTAGTCCTGCAGATGGATGATCATGTTGAGGGGGAGCCTCATGATATTCCCATGACAGAAGAATCTGTTCCTGCAGAAAATGAGGGAGAACAGAGCAAGAACAAAACGAAGTCATTGATATAGTGGAATCCTTGAACGAAGACAGAGAAGAGGACGAAGACGATGTGGTCGAGATCATAGTTGTGGGCAGTAATGGGTATAGAAAAGTTTACTACGAGCAGCTGTTCTCCTATCTACCCATGATGCCCTTTCATCAAGCTCAAATTCTAAACTCCTGGAATCACATGTTTTGGAGCTTCAAAGAATATCCAACCATCTATGTGCTAGCTCATGGATTCCCAGACAACTTTAACTTTGCCAAACAGTTGATCACAAATGGTCCCTCTTCAAGAATGGTGCATGAGGTATTATCTATCCCAATCTTATTCAGAGTTAATCACTATCCACTATCTTTCTTCAGCCAGTTTTATGAATTTCCAAGCTGGTTTGAAGTGGTCCTAAATCCACGAAGTCAATTCCCAGTTACAGAATCCCAAAATTCTGTAACTGATGAACCAAATATGTCCAACTTCATATTAATCCCAACTCCCATCATCTCTACGATTACCGACTCTAGTCCCATCGTAGAGTCCCAAGCTCAAATCGTAGAGCCACCCACTCCAGTCACCCAAAAATAGGCCCCTCCATCAGATATTACCTCTTCCTCCACAAATGAATACTTCAACCTTGATCTTTCCCTCTACTCCTTGCAAGATCAAAACAAGAGTACACCCCCTCCTCCACACATTCCGCAACTCAATGAACTTCTCTTAGATCTGTCCACCAAATCTGAGTTATCTGAAGTGTCAAAGAAAGTGATTAAGGATATAGATGACAGTCTTGAAGCTCACATAGAACTCATTCAACTAAGACTAACTAAAATGATCACGACTGCCAATGCTCTCCCCAGCACCCTAAGCTCTGAGCTCACAAAGAAGCTCAGGGAGATCATAAAAGAAATGGTGAAGAGCATAAATGACCGGGATCAGATACACTTTCAAGCAGCTAAAAGACATCGGGATGATGTTCGCGTCTTACAGACGACTCAAGAGACTCAGAACAAGCTTATGTTGGAAAGCATTATCAATTTGCAAACTGCCGTCAAAGAATTCCAAAAATTTTACTTAAACCAAAGCCAGCAGACTGACAATGTTCTCGCCCTCCAGAAAAACAGGGAAGCTCAATTTGATGCTCTGATCAAAGAGAATCGAGAGGACATTGTTCAAACTCAAAGCCAACTCAACGAGCTCGTCTAAGGAGTGATTCGCCTATCCGAAGACATTCGAACCCTTGATGCTGACATAAAGGGGGAGAATAAAGGGAAAGGAGTTCAAGGCAAGGGCAGAGGCAGAGGACAATTCCAAACTCAATCTTCAAGGAGTCCTCCTACAAGGCAATTCCACCAACAGACTCCACGATCAGGCCATCAGACTCAACGATCTGATCAGCAGGAAGTTATAATGGCTCAACTAATAAGGGTTTAGGGCCAACTACCAACTCATAAAATGTGGCCACCACAAGCCTAAGAATACCAATTAGAGATCCTGCATTCATGAATAGGCATGATCATAATCCTAGGCTAAGCCCAAGTGAGCTGGAAGATCTAGCCAGAAGCTAACAGAAAAAGAAGAGCTGAGGAGTGTGTCAATCCTCCACGCAAAAGATCAAAGAAATAGAGATAAGTTGAAACTTAAATTCTTATTAATGTAAAGCTTAACTGTAATATCTATTCTTCAAACATCAATAAATTTATGCTTGTTCTCTAGAAATTTCAGCTACTCACAGAAATATTAAGTCATGTTACTTTCCTGCAAATGCATCTAGAAACTAATAATCATGACAACAAATCTCCTTGGTTATGTCAACATCAAATAGGGGGAGATTGTTGGGAAAGTGCATATGTTGATTTGATGTTTAAAGTAAATGGTCATGATTATATGTAAAGTCCTTCAAGGAATATATGTACAAAGACTTAGTGATAGATCAAATTTGTTAGGTTGATCTAAGCTTTTAATGTTTATCATTCTATAGACAAATGTACAAATGTAGAGATCAAAGATGTTAGGTTGATATACATGTTAAAGTGTAATAAATAGGCTTCAACAAGAATCGCAGTCTATCGAGCTGATCAAGAAATTGCAGAAGCCAAGGCAGAATCGTAGAGCTTCGAAGATCGTAGTGTATCTGCCTTGGAGGGCCTCTCCAGGAATCGTAGAGTGGTCCAAACGTTTGTCGAAGCTAACTCAGAGATCGTAGTGTGTTATCGGAAATGTAGAGTCTGCAAGACAAGCAAGTGAAGATCATAATGTGTAAGTACTTGAGAGAAATCGTAGTGTTCCCATCAGACCAAGCACCAAGGTGACAAGACACCACGATCTGGATCGTAGAGTATCATCTGCCTTGTGTCAAAAGCATCGAGCCCTACCTTTTGTTTGGAGACAAATTCCAACAAATGTGGAATGGGTTTTAAACGTTGAAGTCCTAACAAGTCCCAACGGCACAAAAGATATCCTTAGTATACAACAAAAGGAACGTATTCAAGAAGCTAAGGAAAGGACCATAGGATAGAGGAAAACACCTTTTCAGGTGTTAGGTGAGAAAACAGTTTGATGTGTCAGTGGGCCAGAATACAATTCAGGAGGTGTGCATAAAAGTCTCCATCAAAGTTCAGAAATGTCAAACGTATTTAATGCTTCAACAAATGGCTTCAATGGATAGATTTTAAGGATCACATATATGCAGAACATAAAAAACAAGCAAGATTTGAAAAAAACGCACAAGAACACTCAACGCTCAACTCTACGATCTAAGAAAAAGAGAAAGCTTGCTCAGCTACTCAGTTCTTTCGAACAAGTGCTAAACAACAACTGAGTACCACCAATGAAGAACTCAACAACTACCAATCAACTAAAGTAAGAGTTTCAAGTTAGAAGGACTTGAAGAGTTCTAAGTGAACTATGAAGAACCAAGTCTGCTGGACTTGAAGAGTTCAAGAGTGAACTAAGAAGTGCCTAGACTGCTGGTCTAGAAGGAATTTGTGAGACTCAGAAAGTGTAAAAGACATCCTTATTAGATTTCCTACTCGAGGAGTAGAAGAGTGGACTAGGAACTTTAAGTGCTCTGAACCACTTACAACTGCTGTGTCTATTACATTTGTGCTATAACTGCCTCACTCTCATTAATTCAAGATATCTTAAGGGAGATTAAAAAAATCTTAATTCCGCTGTGTTTTAATCATTATCAAAGTAAAACGAAAAGAATTTTAAATATCTATTCAACTCCCCCTTCTAGATAACTATTGTGCCTCCGGGAACTAACACAATGCATCTCCACCATCTTGACCTTCTTTGCTTGTACCTCTTCATCGGCTACATCTGTTCGCTGGGAAGTCTTCTCATAAGCATCTTCAGCTCAGGCTCATTTGGTAGATTCCTCTCTCATATCATCCTTTAGCTTTGCAATCTCTACTACCAGCTCCTCATTCTCACCCTTTAGGGGAACCAATTTCCACTCCACATTTCCAAGACGTGCATCAAGACCTTGGATTTCCTCATTCTTATGTCTTATAGTGGCCAGGCATTCATCTGTCAACTCTTCTAACTCTGTGACTTTATCCTGAAGCTCGATGTTACGGTCATATACCTCGTCATACATTTGAGTTGCAATAAAGTTCAGTGGGAACTCATCTTCTTCCTCTTCCTCCTCAGGATCCTCCTCCGAATCAGTCTCAGGCTCATGCTCTTGACCAACAACAGTGATCAACGGAGATGGCTCTCTCTACACCAACTTCTCCCGGACGACATGAATGTCTCGGGGCTCCTCCTCTCAGGTACTCAGGGCTCCTCCTCCCCAGCTCGACTAGATCCTTCAACATCCGACATCCTGACAACATAATTTTAAGTTTTAGTTATTAATCGATACTCGCGAACACATAAGTTTATCACATAAGCATATAAAGTCTTTTATTATCTTCAATGAATTAAGGAATTCATTTCTTAGAACTCGATATGAGTTTATCACCACTATGTTCTTGTTCTTCTATAAGGCTACTACCTAAGGTTTTTTCCCCCATCTAAGGTTCATAACCTACAACTCTAATACCAACCTGTGACACCTCCAAATCCGGGTACTTCAATTCCCACAGGATTTAGTGTTCATTGTCCAAACATCATGTATCTATCTACCCATAATAAATGAAAAATCATAAATAGATAGAAATAAATCCTCTCCTTATGGAGTTATAACATCTGAATGTAAGTACATCAATCCCAGGCCATACTAACCTTAAATCTCAAATGCGAAAACATAAATAAATAATAAATTTTACACAACTTTAACATAAGTCTGAAACATAAATACATCAAATAAACAACAAATCTTCATCTCTTGTAAACTTTGCCCTTGCCTTTACTAGTAGAAGGCTCGTCGGACCTTTCGTTCTTAACTGCAATATTATTATTATGCAAGAGTGAGCACGATTGCCCACGAGTATAATAATATAACAATAAAATAATAACATGCGAATGAATCAAAGACTTCTGAGATAAGAAAACTCGGCTTTTGAATCAAGAATGAATAACAAGAATCAAAAGAACTTCTAAGGGTCAGAAGACCTTGAACTACGTCCTAGGTTGTTAAGTGTTTATATTTGAAACCTTTAACAATCATAAGACTATGGACTCTTCTTCTCGTACTTAGGGGGATCAGCCCTTAGTACCATACTGTGTACAATATCTTAACGCTAAAGAATAATTAATCCCCTATAACAAGGTTGTTCATCTCAGTTTGACATTAGAGTCTGCACCAAAGAAAGTTTGGTTTGGATAAGCTCAACAATTGTTCTGAAATTTAGAACGTTCATCAACTATGGACTAGTCGAATCAATAAGGGTTCGCTAGTCTTACAAGGTTTAACAATAATTGATATTCTATTTGAATAATAAAATTCAAGATGTATACAATCGAATAAGTATTGTATAACATGAATTATGTTTTTAAAGAATGATAGCATCTAATATGAAATCTTGACTTAAACAATAATAAACAAGATAGAATAAGGAACTTGTTGTATGTAAAGAAACAAGGTTTACAAACTTGCCTCATGCGTAGGCTAAACAATTACTACTCCCGTTCACCACAAGTCCTACACACATACCATGTGTATTCACGACATTCATTAGTTACATTTTCACTTAATTATTTTACAAATCATTACCTTCTAATTTAATTACTTAATTAAATTAGAATATTTTCATTCGCTTACTATTATTACATCATAATAATTTCCATCGAATATTTATTTTATTCCATAAATATTTCGAATAAAATATTTATTTTATTTGATAAATATTTTAATAATAATTTCCATCAAATTTTTATTTTATTCCATAAATATCTCAATTAAAATATTAATTTTATTTTATAATATTTTAATAATAATTTCCATCGAATATTTATTTTATTCTATAAATATCTCAATTAAAAAATTTATTTTATTTGATAAATATTTTAAATTCTTTTTTTGCCCGCCGGGGCGGGATAATTTAGTTTGGTAACACCCGTCGGGGGCGAGATTACCCAGACTCAGTTTTTGCATTTCGCGAACACATAACAAAGCAAATTTAGGCCAAAAAATCTCACAGAAGTTCAACCATATGTTCTCGTGAAGAACACAGAACAGGGCTATAAGTTCTAATTTCCTTGTCCATACATTAATTTAAGCATATCCAGACACTATAATTTATATATGATCATTACCCAACCTTTCTAACATGATTTTAACAACTTAATTCATATAATTACTTGAATTAAAACACATAATTTCATAGTTCTTATGAAAAACTCTATTTTTACATTATTAACAAAATCAACAACTGTGAACTTGTTTTTCGACCAAATTAGTCCATTTAAGTTTGGTTCTTTTCGTTTTTACATGTATAAACAAAATCATTCATCAATTTACCGATTAATATGCAATTTAAATATAAATTTTTGTACTTATAAGCCATATTCATATATTTTTCTCTGTAAACTGTAAACTCCAATTAACACATAATTACATGAATTTAATCATTGAGATTCATGTATACATGATATATAATATGTTATGAACAATTTGTGATGCATATATAGTCATATAATCAAAAATTGTCAAATTTCCCATTCACATAGAACTTTTAAAATACGTAATGGAAAAACTCTGTAACTTTTCAAAATTCTAATTTAGATATGCTTTCGTGGATCAATTAATTTAAAACAAATATAAATCACATACAATTGAGTTATGTATGTTAATATACATCTAACATTAAGTAACAAACAAGAACTCATGAAATCCCATTATCAGAGAATTCAGTTGGGAGAAAAATAAAAACATGAATTCTCCAATTCCTCTCTAATCAATTCTCTCAATTTTCTCTCTAGTTTTTCTCTGATGAAAGTAGGAATTGATATGGCGTATGATATAAGATATAAGTATAATACTAATAATATATAATGGGTGAGTTAGTGGCGTCAGTTAATCCGTAATGGGTTAACTGGTGCAACTCCCCTTAGGGCCTTATTTGGCTAATCTTTTATTCTCCCTTTCCATTTATTTTAGGGTCCTTAACACTAATATACAACAATTAGAAAATATTTACAAAAATAAAATGCAAACAACATAATTACAAAAATAACGCAACATAATATTAGGCTTGCTAAAATTACGGATCTTTTTTCTCCCTACACGTCAGTTACCAACTCTTTCATCTCTAACCGCTCCTAGAATCAAGCGACTGAACATAACATTTATTTTGAAATCAGAGAAATCCAAATCTTCTGTCACGACACACATCTGAGATCGGAGAAGGCAAAATTTTTTCTCGCGACAACACTCTGAGATTGCAAAATAGCATACAATATCACATCAATTTCGATACAAAACTGAATACAGAGGTATGTGAGTTTAAAATTGCTGTACATATAGTTTCTTATGGTTACTACGAATTCCTATATTAATTACCTTTCTTAAGTTTTTCACACTTAAAATGGTTACTACGAATTCCTATAACGATTGCGATTCACTGATATATTTTATTTATATTATGGTTACTAAATAGATATAAATTGGTTACTATTTATTGGGTATTTATTTGCTAAATAATATTTATTTGATTACTTTATAAATTTTAAATGAGTTCTACTAATTTTTTTATATTAATGGTTACTAATCAAATACATTGGTTACCTTCCTGCAACTATTGGTTACTGTCTAATGTTGTATTGATTACTGAATAGCATTATACTGCCTAATGCTTTTTTGGTTACTGTATAACAATATATTGGTTACTGACTAATGCTGACTCGGTTACTGTATAACATTATAATGGTTACTGACTAATGCTGTCTTGGTTACTGTGTAAAATTATAGTGCTAACTTGGTTAATGTGTAAAATTATTTAGTGACTAATACTGACTTGGTTACTGACTAATGCAAACTTACTTACTGCAAAGATTAATTGGTTACTGTAATATTGGTTGCTGAAGCATATTAATGTATACTTCTACTTATGTTTTTTATATTAATGGTTACTTGTTATCTACATTGGTTAATTACATTCTTACAAAAGCTTGCCTTTAGTTGGTAACAAACAAATTATACTGGTTGTTCTTTACTATAAAAATGCAATGCAGAATGTATTTATCTTGTGGTTACTAAATAAATGTGTTGGTTATAATTTAAAATGGATTTGGTTACTGTATAATGTTGTCATGATTAATGTATAATGTTGTCATTATTTTGGTTTGTTTTAATATGGTGGTTACTTATTGGCTACATTGGTTACCTGCATACAACTGTTATAATTTAATTGGTACTCCCTCCGTCCCAAATTATCTGCTGTTTTAGCAAAAAAAATTTGTCCCATAATATCTGCTTTTTCAAGATTTCAATGCATTTTTTTTCTTTGTTTTCTAAGTTGCCCCTTTACCCTAATTAATGATAGTCATTACTCTCATTCATGCCTCTCCTCTTTTTTAAGCATCTTTTCATATTCTCACCAATAAGGATTCATGCACAGAAAACAAAAAAGTCAGCACATAAGGGTATTTTAGTATTTTTATCACACATATTGGTATGTGTGTGGAACTCTAAAAAAGCAGATAATTTGAGACGGAGGGAGTAACAAATATCAATATACTGATTATTTCTATTGTAAAATGAATGTACAAATGTGTTTTATGTTCTGGATACCAACATCATGTAGTTTGGTTACTAGCTAACATTGATTTGGTTACTTTACAATACTTATTCTGTTGTCAGACAATGGAGATGATTCCAGTTGTACTTTATTCCAACGGTACATGGACTGATAGTAACCAATATACCAAATTTGAAGTTACCGGCATACTAGTTCCATCAACTTGTTCGATAAGAGAGGTGCAAAACATGATATGCAGTGCAAAACATGATAATCTAGTGACCATTTGGCAATTTCTGTCGAGTTTGGAGTGTCAAAATTTGGCATTTTCAGAGCCTAATTTCATTGAAAACGGGTCAACGATCAAAAATCACCAAGCTTTGCTAGTGAACTGCATGGTTTTTTGGTCAAAATCCGTCATTTAGGCCTTCAAATTTGTATGTAAAAAATTTGGTTTATTTTCTGGTTACTAAGATTATGTAATTTGGTTACTGTCTAATATTGATTTGGTTACTTTACAATGTTTATTCAGTTGTTAGACAATGGAGACTGACAGTAACCAATACAACAAACTTAATTGTTTACAAGAATATATAATTGTTTACTGTTAGTAACTATTAACCGCATGGTTGGTAACATTTTTGATGGTGTACAGTAACCAAATTAATTTTGATTAATATTTTAATTTTTGATTCCATCATGAGTTATCAATATAAAGTAAACAAATACATTGAACAATTGATAACTGTTTTGAGACATTTTTATGTAAATTTGGTTACCCATCTAAAATAAAATGGTTACTTCTATATTCATATTTAGTTACCAACTGGCATGGACCATTTTAAAATAATTTTTATAACTACGTAATTTAAAAGTATCCATCAGCTAGATAAATTGTACATTAAGCACTTCATAATTGTTCTGATATAAGTTTTTAATTATTTGGTTACTAACAAAAACTAAAATAGTTACCCTTATATACAGGTTTGATTACCAACTGCACCTCCTAAACTATTTTTATTTTAATATGAGATCTATAAGTGACCATCATATATATAAATGAGAACTCTTAATTAGAGTTTCTTATTCTATTATGATGACAGGGTATAAATAAAACATATACATTTAACACTTTATAACAGTTTTGATACAAGCTTATAATTATCTGGTTACTAACAAGCTTGTAACTATCTATAATAATTATCTATGCTAATTATATGGTTACTAACAAGCTTGTAGATAAATAGGATACTCACACATGTATATTTAACAATTGATGTTTGTCCTGATACAATTTTGTAACAATCTGGTTACTAATAACAGTAACCATAATGTAACATAATAAAACAGTAACCACATAATTATATGACAGTAACCATAATGTAACATACTAAAACAGTAACCGCATAATTATATGATAGTAACCAGAACAGGTTTTAATGGTAACCAATACATAAATATCATATAATGAAGCCCAGTTTAGGCAATCTATGTATACTAAACAATTACATATTAACCAGAATAAAAATAACAGTAACCAAAATCCCACATCGAGGGCACAATAATAGTAGCCAAACCATAAGGTAACAGTAACCAAAACATAATAAAGAAGTAACCAAATAGTTATATAAAAGTAACCAGAACATGTTTTAATGGTAACCAAAACAGAAACAACCTGTATATCCAACTAAGTTTAGGCAACCCATGTATACTCTCACATGTACATTTAACCATAACTTTTCCAATGAATTTTTAAGAAGAGCATAACCCTTGTAGAATATATTTGAAGGAATTTACAAAAATAATACATCAATGTATACTAAACAAATACATGGTTTATTATGACTTGGGTTTATTATTTACAAAAATAATACATCCACAAACTAATGATGCCTTAAACTTCACCAACTGACTTGGGTTCAATTTCTTGATAATAATGTTGGGGACTTTCATGTCACACCAATATATAACTTTTCTAATGAATTTTCTGTTGCATTCCTCATAGTAAAGATCTCATAACTGTAAATAAACAAAATCAGATTTACACAGTCATTAGTAACCAGCTATAAACAATATTTATAACATAAACAGTTACGTAGTGACCAACAAATAAGAGCATACTAACCAAAACATAATATAACAATTACACAGTAGTAAAAACAGACTATAACAAATAACCAACATCTCACATTGACTGCACAATAATAGTTATCATAATATAACATTAACCATACCATAATAAAGCAGTAACCAAAAAGTTATATTATATAATCTAATGGTAACCAAAATATAAACAACATGTAGTACAGACCATTTTATGTAATAAACGAACAATTATATATAATATTAACCAAAACATAATTTAAAGGTCACCAAAACAAAAATATGTATACAAAAAAATATACTATAGAAGTAACCAAACATTTATATGATAGTAACCAAACCATGTTTTAATGGTAACCAACATATAAACAACATGTATACCAAACCCAGTTTAGTCAACCAATGTATACTAAGCAAATACATTGGAACTAAAACAACATATAAAAGTAACCAAAATCCTAATTGAGGGAAAAAGAATGGTATTCAAATCATAAGCCAACAGTAACAAAAAATATACTAATGAAGTAACCAAACAGTTATATGTTAGTAACCAAAACATATATTAATGGTAACGAATACATAAACAACATATAGACCAAAAATAGTTTAGCCAACCCATATATACTAAGCAAATACATGGTACCCAGAACAACAAAAAACAGTAACCAAAATTCTAACTCAAGGAAACAAAAATATAATCCAAATCAGAAACTAACAGTAACCAAAAACATACTAAAGAAGTAACCAAAATATGTTTTAATGGTAACCAATACATAAACAACATGTACACCAAAAAAAGTTTAGTCAACCATGTATACTAAGCAAATACATGGTAACCATAACAACATAAAAAAGTAACCAAAATACCAAATCAAGATAACAAAAATGGTATCTGAATCACAATCTAACAGTAACCAAAACATAATAAAGAAGTAACCAAATAGTTATATGATAGTAACAATAACAAAATTTAAATTAGCATACCTTTAAAAAATTTTGGGTTGAAAATATCTTCTGGCTATGAACTTGAGCTTCTATCTTAACTACATGGACATCAAAATCAGAATCCAACTGCACAAACCCAAACAAAGGAGAAAATATAGATATAAACAAGAAATTTCTCCTTTTATACAGTCTTATACTATCTCTGCCCAAAAATGAGTATGCCTTCAGATTTTTTGTGTCACCTACACATTCAGGTTTCGATGTATATTTTTCAATATAATTAAAATATTTAAGACAGTTTTTTTGGGGAAAAATTCATCTTAAAGTGCCCTAGACAAGCGTAAAAAAGTAAGACACAAAATTTGATTACCTTGGCAAGTTGCATGCATTAGGCTGTCACCTCCAATTCTGAGAAAGAGAATAATCTCTGCCATTCCTCTTGCAGGTCACTTGTTTAACCAAGTAAGGGCAGCTCTCTTCGGTATAAAGTGGAAGAGAGATGTTGTCCCACACCCATTTCCCTTCAAACACATTGTAACCATCTACAATGACTTCTTCATCAGAAACACTAATGGAAGTCTCACCATCCTATACTTGTCACTTTCTAGTCCCCATAGATTAACAATATTGCCTTTGTTCTTCAGATTATTATAGACGATTCGTGCTGAAATCGACTCTGATTTTACAAATTTAGGGAAAGAAAGAAAGAGGAAGTGTTGTGGAGATAGAAGGTAAAGACTTTTCCAACTCAAAGTTATTATGTTCTTCCGATTAATGGTGGTGCACAAGATCGGAGGAGAGAAAAACAAGAGCATCTCAGATCTGGATAGAAAAATAGATGGGCGGTTATTAAGCGTTTCAAAAAAAACCAACCTGATTATAAGATAGACACTAATTTGTCATGTCAGCCCATTAATATTAATCCCTTAAATTAAGGACTTTTAATTGTATTAGTATTGTAAATAAAAATGATGAAGTGTAATATTTTTGTAATTATTTTTTAGGTGTATCATTATTGTAATTATTTTTAAAAATGTACTAATATATGTAATTTTCCCATCTTTTTATTATTCCAGTTTGTATGTGATTATAGGATGGGATGGCATGGGATGGGTTGGGTTGGGTTGGGTTGGATTGGGTTGACAACAATTGACCTTTCAATTTTTATTACAGCCCGGCCAAGCCCAACCCAGCCCAATCTTTAATCTTTTATTTGAAGTAAAGTAATTCATTTTTACTTACAAGACAGTGTGAAAATGGAGCATATTTATCTTTCACATACTCTAAAATTTAAAATAATATATATTATCATCTTTTACTTAATTTCAAAATATATTTATTTACATTTATACTTCCATATAATTATATATTTACCACTCCTTTTATTATTATAAATTTGTTTAATTTTTAGGAAGGTGTAATCAATTAAGAATTTTAAAGACTTTAAAAATTCGATTGTATTCAATCAAGACATTTAAAGAGTTTACAAAAGTTTACTGATATTCAATTATAATTTTTGTAATGTCTTTAAAAGTTAGGTGGTATTGAATTGAGACTTTTACAAAGTCTATAAAAGTATTTTAATATTCAAAAAGTCATAAATTTTTCAGATGTCTATTAAATGAAAGAGTTGGCCAGACTTTAGAAAAAAAGATACCCATATCTAAAGTCTGACATCATTTCTAAAGACTTTCAAATATTTAAAAAAGATAGAAGATGAACAGAGAAGGAGAAAGAGAAATATAAAGATAAAGAGATAGATGAAATCAAATAAAGAAGGAAAAAAAATGTATGTGTGTGTGTGTGTGTGTATATATATATATATATATATATATATATATATATCTCTCTCTACCTCAATTCTCTCAAAATAAAAATTTAAAGGGAATAGAGCTATTATAGCAGGCGAGGAGAGAAAAAAATGAGGAGGATTTAAAAAGAGGGAGTAGTGTTAAGGGTTTCAAATAGAACCAATTGTATTAATGGAGATGACAACTATTTTAATATCATTTTATATTTCTTCTCTCTCATAAAAAAAATCTCATTTATTATGTTTGTAAGTATTAAGGAGGTATTTTGTTTTATGTTTATTTTTAAAAGTAATAAATTTGTTAATTTTGTTATTTGTTGAAAATTATAAATTGTTAGTTTAGTAATAATGAATTGATAGGAAAATAACAATGAACAATTTTAAAATCAAAATTGTTATTTTAAATTACTGATAGTAGAAAATGATTTTTTATGAAATAGAAAAATTATGAAGTAGGACATTTTCTTCTAGCAGACTGGGTATGATCTTAATAATTCAACTTCAACAATGCCCTTTATTTCAAATTAAGTTGTGAAATTTTTTAATATTGTACTCATTTCATCTAAAATATAAGATATTTGTTGTAAGACCCCGATTTTTATGAAATAAAAGTCTAATTTAATTTATAATTATTATTCTAAAACTTTAAAATGTTAAATTGATAAATATTTAAACGAACAATTAAACTAATAAGTGAGTAAATAAAAGAGGGGGATTAAATCTTCTAGAAGTTTGACATGTGAGTGGCGTCTAAGAGGCTGATAACTGAGCACGGAATGTTTTGATATTAATTTCCTATATGCTTCTGATATTATTTTTGATTGGTCCTTTAATTCAAATGGGTTGATGTTGGCTGTGTGATTAAGCCTAATAAGGCAAAATCAGCATTTTATTTTTTTTCCACACTCCCTCCCGTAGTAACAATTGTAGAAGAAAAGAAAGAAAGAAGAAGGAAATAAAAAAAATCCAAGAAGGTAATATATCTAAACATTGAGTAATCATTTGATTTTAATTATAGATGTTAATTTCATGGATTTTATGTATAGCTACTATGTTTATACTTGTTTTAGATGATTTGAATAAGTATTAAACAAGAGAAAATAAGAAATTAAAGAGATTAAGCTTAAGCGGGATTTCGTCGAAAAACTTAGATCTAACGGTGATTGGTGGGTTGTTTTCAAATTAGTAGATCTGGTCTGGGCCGAAAAAAACAAAAAAACTCACAGGAAAACTCGTCGAAAATTGGACAGTCCGACGGAGAAGGTGACCGAAAAATATTTTTCGGTGAATTTTTCCGGTAAGCCTGTTTCTATATTAGAGCTGGAATTTGGAAAAAATCTCATCTAAAAAAGTTGTAGAGAATTAAATTTTATATAGAAAGAACATAAGATCCGTATTTTTTTTTTTTTTGATAAAATGGGTAATTGCTATGAATATTTGAAATTTCTGCATATTAGAAATTTTAAATAAATTACTGAAAATAATTTTTGGGATGAAATAAATTTATTGTAATCTTATAATGCTATTTATGAATTACTGTAAATTTTTGAAGAATATTTAAAAATTAGAAGTATTTATTATATTTTTAAGCTATTTAAAGCTAGTTAAAAAATAGAGGAAATTCATAAAAAATCATATGAATGGTAAAAAATTATGAAATTTACTGGAAAATATTATAATAATATAATATTAATATTGATGATTTTTTTAAAGATATAAAAGTATGTGGAGTTAGTATTTATATTTTAAAGTTATTAAATGATAATTTTTATAAATAGAAATAATTATAGAAAATTGTTGGATAATCGAAAAATATGATTTTTTTTTGAAAAGTTTAGAATAATATTTTAAAGTGTTAGTAAGCTCATGAGGTGTCGGGATGTAAACGCACAAGTAACGAATGAGTTATGATAAAAACAAAAATAATATTTTTGTTAAAGTAAAATGGTGATAATACCAGAATAGTGGATTGACGTTTTAAAAATAAATTATCATATACGAGTTTTTAGACTTCTCAAGTTTAATTATCCACTTCTAAGTTTTGGAATATGAATAATGATTTTATGCGATAAACAAAGGCACCTTGAATGAATTATGAATTATTAGTTGGTTTATATTTAATTAGAGGTGAATATGTTTTGGTGACCTCGACTTTTAATAGAATTTAAATTTTTTATAATAAGGTGTTGATTTAATAAATGTTATAGTAATGGATGATATGTGTAAATTATACAAAGTAAATAGTTGTCGGAGAATATTCGTTTGGTCGGGAAATATTCTTTTTGTCAGGAAATATTCGTACGACGGTGCCAAAATAATCAATCATTGGGGGGTCTATAATATAATAACTGTTGGATAGGGAAATCGACATAAATAATCTTTTTAAAAATTGACGGCAGAACTTTTTACCGTTAACTGTTGAAATACCCGGTGATAAAAGTACAGTAATACGCGTCATTCCACAGTAGTACACAGTATTGCATTGTATCGCTGATTATTGATTCTTACGTAAGAAGTCACTCAGTATTTCATTCAATAATTGCTATAGTAAAAATAACAGAGTATTTCATATTATTGATTCAATAATTATCACAGTAACAACTGCACAGTATGTCACATTATTAAATCAATAATTATCACGGCACTAACTCATATTATTTGATATGATATAATTAGATTAGTTGGTTGTATTGTGAGTCTATGTTAATTATTGTGAATAATTGTTGAAAGATTAAAAAGGTGTAAGTAATTGATGAATATAAGGTGTTGATAAAAGATAAGTATGATATGCAGATGTTTGTTCAATTATTTTTTTCTATAAAAGTAAGTTTGGCATGATTGCCGGCACCTACTTTTCCTAAAGTTGTAAGACCCCAACTTTTTATAACTAAAATTGAATTTTCTCTATTTATTATTTTGAAATAGTAAGGGTTGATTTGATTAATGTGGTTAGTTATCAGTAAAATGCGCAAATATTTTAAATAAGCAAGTGGTTATAAAATATTCATTGTTGTTGGAGAATATTTGTTTGGTCGTGGAATATTATTGCTGTCGGGGAATATTCGTACGACGACGCAACCTTTTGTGGGCCCCATAACAAAAAGTAATTGGATGAAAAAAACGACCAGTATGAGTTTTTTATAAATAACGGCATAGTTGTTACCGTTAACACTGTTAGAATACCAGGTGGTTAAAATACGGTAATACACAATGTTACACAGTAGCACATGGTATTGCATCAATTATTAATTTTTACGTAAGAAGACACTACTAAATAATTGTTACAGTAATTACTGTTCAATATTTTATTTTATTGATTCAATAATTGCTGCATTGATAATTTATATTGTTGATTCAATAATTGTCATTGCATAGTATTTTAAATTATCAGATCAATAATTTATATTATTTGAATAATATTATTAGATAGCATTATTGGTAATGTCTAAGGAAGTTCTGTCTAGGAGAGGTTATTTAATTGTTCGTCAGTAAGGAGAAATCTTTACCGGAAGGCCTCCTCTTTTCTGAGAATGACCTGGTTGTCATTATTGTGATTTTATAATATTATTTGTGAATAATTAATTATTGATATATATGAAAAGAAAAATATTTATTTTATGTGGATATAAATGGAGGAATTTTTAAAAAGTGACAATTGTTAAAAATTGATTTTTTTTTCTTGATAAAATAATTTATTCAAATATATTATTATATTACATTATGAATGTATAATGCGATAATATAATAATAAAATAATGGTGATATTTTTACAATGAATGTGTGATATATGAATAAATGAGGAAGAGTATTTTTGTTACAATAAATGTTAAAAATATGTTAAATATGTTAGTGGAGCCCATTTTTGATTGAAATTTGATTATAGCCTGCAAAATCGTCCGTATATGAATTTCGGTCAATTTCAGTTTAGAATTTAGAAAAACTTAAAGCTACAAAGTTATAGAGAATTAAATTTCCTATGAAATGGACATAAGATTCAAATTTTTCTGATAAAAGGGCTATTTATTATGAATTATTGAAGTTTCGGAATAATTAATTTTTGGAGTTTAAAATTTTTATTTTAAGACTTTTTTTTGCAATTGGGTGGGCCCCATATGTGTGGTAAATGTGTTGAAATCAGAATTCAAATTGTGCATATAATTTTTAATAAATAATATTATTTTATTAAATTTTTTTCTTTGGTGTTCAAAGCATTTTCCTATAAATAGGATGCTTAAGTTAGAATTGAAAATCACACTAGAATCTGAAGTTTTCTCTCTCTATGATATCGAGCGTATTTTTGTAAGTATTTCGATACTTTGAGTGTTGCTATATGGTGCAAGTTTTCTTCAGCATTATATCTGATATTCCAGTCAGAAGTACTGTCCTTTTGAGGTAAGAGATGTTATTTTCTTCGTAAATGATGTTATTCTCTCAATATCATTATACCAAAATATTGATATAAATTTTATTATGAAATTTTTACCTTTTTATGTCGAGGTTACTATTCACGTATACGACACTATTCACGAATATGGTACTATTCACGAAGTATGATTTTTCTTGTGGAAATTCTACCTTCTTGTGTCGGGGTTACTATTCACATATACAACACTATTCACGTATACGGAACTATTCACAGAAAAATTAAAAAAAAAAATTCGTTGTCCAAGTTGTCTATTATGGATACTAGCTTTGATTGTATCCATATTTTGATCTTTATTCTTGAATTTTATTATTATGGAGCATTTTTGAACTTGGATAAACTAAAGTATGAATCCCTAATCCTTGTTCTTTTATCTCACTGGATTCGTTTTCTTTAAAATATTTTCATCATTCTCAATCCTAAATGGTGATATAACTGAATATCTTTGGCCTGTAATGCAAAGATGAATGTTTACTTGATGAATATCTTTGGCCCGTAGTACAAAAATGAATATTTTATTCAAGATGTATATTGATTGATGTTACAGGGATAGAATATTGATGATGAACTTTTAAATCATAGAAGATAGTAGATTTCATTCTCTATGTAAGACCCCAACTTTTATGAATAAAGATGAATTTTCTATAAATATTATTTTTGAATATTATGGAATGAATTTGATATAATGTTATCGTTGTGGGTAATATTTATAAATTTTACAAAGTACGCAAGTTGTTATATAATATTCGATTGGTCGGGAAATATTCGTTTTAATAGGGAATATTCGTACAACGGCACAATCATTGGTGGACCCCACAACGGAATTATTATCGGATTGAGAAAACGACAAAAATACTTTATGAAAATAACGGCGGAAGTTTTACCGTTAACTGTTGAAACACCCGGTGTTAAAAGTACAGTAATACGCGTGATTGCATAGTAGCACACGGTATTGATTATTGATGCTTACGTGAGAAGTCACCCAGTTTTGTTCAATTATTGCTACAGTAATTGCTGCATAGTATCTCACGTTATTTGATTCAATTATTGTCAATATTTTATATATTATCAAATCAATAATTGAGATGACAAAGTTATTAATATTATTATTTACAATATTAACGATGTCTAGAAGTTCTGTCAAGGAGATGTTTGATCACCTAATTACGTGCCAATGGGAAGAAATCCTTATTGGAAGGCCCCCTCTTTCCTGGGAACGACCTGGTCGATTAATATTGTGAATTATAATAATAATGATAAATTTTGTTTTATTAGTATTATTAATGTAATAAAAAAGAAAAGTTTTTTATATAAAACAGAATACTTTTATAAAGTTATCTGTTTTATTAGACTATAAATAGAATATACTATATTCTATTATGCATAATATTTTGCATAGTAAAATCTTTTTATATAAAACAGAATACTTTTATAAAGTTATTTGTTTTATTAGACTATAAATAGAATATATTATATTTTATTATGCATAGTGTTGCATAGTGCCTGCATAGTATCTGCATAGTAAAAACTTTTTACATAAAACAGAATACTTTTTATAAAGTTTTATTTTATTTGATTATAAATAAAATATATTATATTTTATTGCATAATGTAGCATAGTATCCTTTCCATTCTTCTATAAATAAGATGCTTAGTTAGAATTGAAAATCACACCAGAAGTTTAGAGAATTCTCCTTCTATAATCTTGAGCGTATTTCTTCAGAGTTTAAGAAAGCTTTGAGCATAAATATTAGTGCAAGTTTTCTTCAAGTATATCCTCTCCCTACCCGTCGGAATACTCTTCTTTTTAAGGTAAGGGGTATTATTCTTTCGTCTTCATGAAGAGAATTTTTGTTATTCCATTCTTTATCATTATGTTGGAATAACCTGTCTATGGGAAGTACCGCATACATGATGAAATTCTTCTGTTATTCCATTCTTTATTATTCTGTTGGAACATCCTGTCTATGCGTTTACACATGACCTGGTTCCGTTCTTTATTATTATGTTGGAACATTCTGTCTGTGCGGTTTACGCATGACCTGGTTCTGTTCTTTATTATTCTGTTGAAACATCCTGTCTGTGCGGATTACGCATGACCTGGTTCCATTCTTTATTATTCTGTTGGAATAACCTGTCTGTGTGGTCTATCGCATGCATGGTGATTTCTTCTGTTATTCCATTCTTTATTATTCTGTTAGAATAACCTGTCTATGTGGATTATCACATGCATGGTGAATGATCCTTTGTATTCATTCCTTATTAAATTGTGAAAATGATCTGTCTAAGTGGATTACAGCATGGCGGACGAAAATCTATTTACAGTTTCATATATTTTCTTATACTCAGTTGGTTAAAGCTTTGACTTCTATACTCCATGAAATTAGTGGAATATCCTTGATATTTGCGCTTCATCCAGTATATTTTCATGGAAATATTCTTCTGAGCATTCTTAAATTTTAGTCTACAAAGAAGTATTATGTTGACAATTTGGACGTTATTGGTTCTTGGATAAATTAATTCTTGAACTTGTTTTAGTGAATTCTTATATTATTGTCATCATCATCATCATGTTTATATTTTATTGAAAGTCATCTGTGGCCTGTAGTGCATAGATGGACTTGGTATGATTATGACCAGGGATTAATCGGTATAATCATGACCGTAATATTACAAATGATGTGGTAAAAGTCCTCATTGGCCCGTAATGCATCGATGGACAGTTGTTGGCATGATCATGACCATTGATGAATACACGAATATCCTTGGCCCGTAGTGTATGGGTAATTTGTGGTCGTGATACTAATGAATATTCTTGGCCGTAGTGCAGGGATGATGTGAATTATTTATTAAGCTGAGTCTCAGTGATACGAGAAATGAAAAACCTTTTAAATCATAGAAGATAGTAGATTTTATTCTCTACTTGACTCTTCTAATGGATTGCTTGTTCCGCTGCAGTTAAACTTGATGATTGTTATATTTTATCAGTTTAACATTGTTGAAGGCTAACGATAAATTATTCTGCATTATCTTAGTCATAATATTTCTTACTGGGCTAGTTGAGTTCACCCCTTTCTTTCATTGTTCTCTTCAGGAAATGAGAATGTAGCTGGGACTAGTCGGGAAACGGAGTGACGGTCCAGATGATAGCATTAGTAGTCCTCACTATTCTGTTAAATAGTGTGACAATAAATGTAATGAGGACTCTATTGAGTGGGGATATTGTCTAGATGACAATATTCTTATTAAAACTCTCAGTTATGTCTTGTCGTATTCTACACGACAGTTGTATTATTAAGTTATATTTGAATTTTGTACCATGTATTTGGCGACTCAAGATGGGTGATGTATACCTATTTTGGGGGTGTCACACTCTACTTAACTCTTCTAATGAATTTTTATTTCTGATGCGAATATTGATCTAAAACTTGTTGTCTATTATATTCTATCAGATTTTTTCTTGTTGAGGACTAACGATAATTTGTTCTATATTATCTTAGTCATAATATTCTTTACTAAGCTAGTTGAGCTCACCCGTTTCCTTTTTGTTCTATTTTTCTTCTCAAAAAGCAAGAATATAGCGGGAAGTAGTCGGGGTGTGGAGTGATGTTCCAAGGCAGTTGTTATAGTAGTCCTCACTATTTTGTAAAATAGTGTATCAATAATTATAATGATGACTTATTTGAGTGTGGATATTGTCTAAAAGATAATATTTGTATTTAAACTCACAATTTATGTGTTGTTGTATTTTGCACGACAATTATATTAATGAAGTTATAGTTGTTTCTGTACCATGTATTTGGCGACTCAGAATGGGTGATGTATATCTATTTTGGGGGTGTCACAGTTGGTATCAGAGCTTAGGGATATGGTCTTTGGAGGAGATCGGGGAATAAAACTAGGAGGGGAGAGACGAGTAAAACCTTCGTTAGTGTGTCCTACCTAAGCTTATTTGGTATTTAATTGGTCAATCGGAGCATTGGGTTAATATGTGATATGTTAATCTGTTTAATTAACCCTTGTTTTGTGACAGTATTTAAGAATGGCAGCTGAAAATGTTAACAAGGGAGTGAATGAGACCGTTGAGACACTTTTAATCACCAACCAGGAGAACGTGCAACAAAACGGCAATGTTCCTCATGTAAACAACATTACCGAACAAACGATGAATTATGGGATGTTTAGAAGCATTTTGCAGTTCATGCAAAATCAGATGAGGGAGACACGTGTACAAAATACGGGTGGAAATGATAGCAATGCATGGTTTATCACATTCAAACAGTTCAAAGAGGTGGGACCACTAGAATTCTGGGGAAAGCCGGATCTAATTAAGGCAGAAACGTGGTCAAGCAAATTACCAAGATATTTGATGTCTTGGGATGCACGGAGGAACAGAAGATTCCATTCACCATCTTTATGTTCCGTGGTGAGGCAGATTACTTGTGTGAATCTGTGAAGCGTACTCAGCCAGCCGCACTCAACATGTCTTGGGAAATATTTCAGAAACTGATCAATGACAAGTACTTTCCTGAAAGTATTCGTTATATGAAGGAGGTAAAGTTTATTAGACTGTAATATAACAACATGATGGTGTCCCAGTACGAGGCTAAGTTCGCAGAGTTATGCAGGTTTGCACCTCATTTGGTAGAGAATGAGGAACGTATGACGTAGATATTTTTGAGAGGTCTAAAGCCCGATATACGTCAATATCTCATTTCTCACAAATTTTCTCTATATTCAGATATTGTCAATAGGGCTCAATTATTAGAGCAAGATAATGAGTACGTTCAACCGAGGGACCACAACCAGGGTCATACCGGTGGCAGTAGTCATCGGAGTAATGATAATCAGTGGGGAGGGAAAAATACAGACAAAAGCGGTAACCACTCTGGTGGTAATCGTGGCCATGATAATAGAAGAAGCGAGTCGGGAGGAGATTTCAAAAAGAGAAGGTACAACAATGACAATGTGAAGACGTCAGCACTAATATCAACTATTTCTAGGGGAGGAGAACGATCACCGGTCGTATGTTATAAATGTGAAAAAGAGGGACACATCAGCCCAAACTGCCAACAACAATTTAAGGTATCTTATAATTGTGGAAATGAAGGTCATATCGCTTGAGATAGTACTGTAGCGAAACCAAGTCCAGCAGGGATGGTGACTCCAAAGGTTGTCCCAGACAAGTCAAAGTCAGCGGTCCCTGAAAGAGCGTTTGTTGTGACTTGCCAAAATATAAGGAACCCGAACGAGGTGATCACGGGTAAGCTAATCATGAACTCTTGCGAAGTTTATACCTTATTAGATACCGGTTCTATCCATTCTTTTGTCTCTCCTACTTGTGCTCAACGTTTGAACTTGACTCCTGAGAAATTAGACTTTGACTTATCTGTTGAAACTCCGTTAGGAGAAACTTTCGTTACATCCATTATTTATAAATTTTGCTTGATTCAGGTTGGCACCATCACATTACCTATTAATCTTATTCCTTTGAAAATACTTGCATTTGATGTGATTTTAGGGATTGATTGTGACGCCCCCAAATCCGGGTTACCTGACCCCCGAGTTTGGTGCTCACAATCCACAATATAATTATCATTTAACTACCCATTCATTGATGAATAGAATATTACACCACATTAATTAATAAAGTTAATACATTTGTCCCAGGTTATCTAACCTTAACATTACAAACTTACCCTTAGATATACAAAAAGGGTTTACAAACATAACATAATAATAATGTTATTCATAACTAATTTATCACTATGACTTTTTCTTTGTCCTTCACAGCACCTCCTGCCACTTCGTCCCTAGCTGAAAAGTTTTATTTAGCAAGGGTGAGCAACAAATTTGCCCCGCAAGTTAAGATATGCAATGAATGTATAAGCATCAAAACAACATACTATCTATTTTGATAGAATAAAACCAAAATTCGGAGAACTTTGAAATAGCTGAACAATTTGTTCTTCTCTAACCAATCTTCTCGCAACCTATGCAACACAATAGTTTAAAAATGAAAGGGTACAACACTTTCAAAGTTTCTACGATATTCGATTAAATAACAATTTAGAAGTATTCTTCAAAATTTAAGCTGAATGATCTCAAATGATCTTAAAATTATCTTCTCGAGTAACTATCAAAGATTTACTTTGATATACCCAAATAATAGGATGGAAATATTTTCCAGAGTTATGTTGAGTGATCACAAAGGATCTTGAACTTCTCTTCTCGAGTAACTATCAAAGATATACTTTGATATACCAAGGTGTATCAGATAACCATAAAGATTAAATCATACCCCTTTGCAAGTATATAAAGTGATCAGCTTCATTATACCCTATATTATGCATAATATTTAAAAAGTGCGCAATGGCCGAATATACGACCAAAAATTCTACCCCTTTTATATTAAAAGGTTGTTCTTCTCAATCTTAGAATCAGAATTTGATTTAACAATGAAATACAATGATTTCAAAATCTAATCACTTCTCTTCTCTTTTCTTCTCGAACTTATCAAATTTACTTTCTTGATCTATCCGAAACAATTGGTGTGACGCCCCCAAAATAGGTATACATCACCCATTCTGAGTCGCCAAATACATGGTACAGAAAACAACTATAACTTTATTAATACATTTATCGTGCAAAATACGACAACATATACTATGAGTTTAAATACAAATATTGTCTTCTAGACAATATCCACACCCAGATAAAGTCCTCATTACAATTATTGATGCACTATTTTACAAAAATAGTGATGACTGTTAAAACAACTGTCTAGGACCATCACTCTATACCCCGACTAGTTCCTACTATATTCTCGCTTCATGAGAAGAAAAATGGAACAAAAAGGAAAAGGGTGAGCTCAACTAGCCCAGTAAAGAATATTATGACTAAGAAAATATACAATAAATTATCATTAGTCTTCAACAGGAAAAAAATCTGATAGAATATAATAGACAACAAGTTTTATATCAACAACTGCAGTGGAAACTTTCATTAGAAGAGTTAAGTAGAGAATGAAATCTACTATCATCTATGAATTTAAAAGTCCATCATCAATATTTTATCCCTGTAACATCAATCAATATACATCTTGAATCAAATATTCATTTGTAACACCAGTTGGTCATGTTCATCTCAACACCTGTTCATCTTTGCACTACGGGCAAACGATATTCATAAGGTAATCATTCATCTTTGCACTACAGGCCAAAGATGTTCATCAAGTATCATCATTAAGGACTGAGGATGATGAAAAATATTTTAGAGAACGAATCCAGTAAGATAAAAGGACAAATATTAGAGATTCATATTTTAGATAATTCAAGTTTAAAAATACTCCATAATAAACCATAATAGAGTAAAATTCAAGAATAAAGATCAAAACATAGATACAATCAAAGATAGTAACCATAATAGACATCTGGGACAAAGAAGAATAAATTTTATTTTTCGATGAATAGTGCCATATTTGTGAATAATGTCGTATACGTGAGTAGTAATCCCGACACAAAAAGGTAAAAATTCCACAATAAAATTCATATCAATATTTTCAGCATAATGATATTGAAAAAAATAATATCATTTACGAAGAAAATAACATACATTACCTCAAAATAACAATATTTCTGATCGGAATATCGGATGTAAAGCCGAAGAAAACTTACACTGAATAGCAACTCTCAAAGTATCTAAATACTCACAAAAATACGCTCGACAACATAGAGAGAGAAAACTTATGTTTCTGGTATGATTTTCAATTCTAACTTAAGCGCCTATTTATAGGAAAATACTAGAACGTCATAGGAAACTAAAATAATAAAATATTATATTATATTTTCTTCATTCTACGCATGGTAGCCATCCAAGACCAGCATGCCATATTAGGAAAAAAAAATAGCAGCCCACATGTTTTAAAAACATAAGTGGGTCCCACCCAATTTTAATAAATAAATATTTAATTTCTGAAACTTCAATAATTCATAATAAATAGCCCTTTTATCAGAAAAATACGAATTTTATATCCATTCCATACGAAATCGAATTTTCTACAACTTTGTAGCTTTAAGTTTTTTCCAAATTCTAAACCGAAAATTTTCGAAATCCACAAACAGATGATTTTCAATACCTCATAAAATTCATAACAAATCATACGTTAATTTTTAACGGTTCAAAATTTGTGGACATATACTCAACTTATATATGTATAACATATCCAAAAATTACAACGATTCAACGGTCGGATTAAAATTATAACTCACGTAATAGAGTTTTAAGAACACTGATTTGATTTTTAATACCTCCATTCCGACAAAAATACTGATAAAACACCTCAACATTAAATCCTTCAATTATATCCACATAAAAATAAATATTTCCTTCATTTATATCCACATAAAATAAATATTTTCTTATCATATAAATCAATAAATAATTATTCACAAATAATATTCCAGAATCACAATAATGACAACTAGGCCGTTCCCAGGAAAGAGGGGCTTTCCGATAAGGATTTCTCCTTACTAACGCACAATTAGGTGACCAAACCTCTCATTGACAGAACTTTCTAGACATTACCAATAATGCTATCCAATAATATTATTCAAATAATATGAATTATTGATCTGATAATGGGAAATACTGTGCAGTGACAATTATTGAAACAACAATAATATAAAATATCAACGCAGCAATTATTGAATCAATAAACTAAAATATTGAACAGTAATTACTGTAATAATTATTGAGTAGTGCCTTCTTACGTCAGAATCAATAATTCAAAAATACTGTGTAATACCGTGTGCTACTGTGCAACCACGCGTATTACTGTATTTTAACCACCGGGTATTCCAACAGTGTTAACGGTAACAACTACGCCGTTATTTATAAAAACTCAAACTTGCCGTTTTCTTCATTCGATAGTTATTCTGTTATGGGGCCCACAAATAGCTGTGCCGTCGTACGGATATTCCACGACCAAATGAATTTTCCCCGACAAAAATGAATATTTTATAACCACTTGCTTATTTTGCAAAATTTGCACATTTCGCCCATAACCAAAGTATTATATCAAATTATCACCTTATTATTTCAAGATAATAAATAGAGAAATTCAATTTTATTTATAATAAGTTGGGGTCTTACAACCTCTGTAACGCCCGAGAAAATCGAATTTCAAGAAGAATTAAAATTTTATTTAATTATAAGGATTAAATGAATTTAATTGATTATTTATGGGAGCAAGCTAATTGAAGGTCGTGCGATGACCTAAACATATCAGAACGTCGTAGGATTTTGGCTACGTGATAGAATTAAAGTGTTTAAATTTTCAAGACGAAAATAAAAGTTTTCTGAGAAATTTTCTAAAAAATACTATTCACGCATTTCTGCTCGGGAATTATTTTTGAACTTCCGAAAAATACGTAACAATAAAATATCAAGGTGAGATGGAATATCCAATAATATTTTAATTATGGAAAATGTAATATTTCGCATGTGGACTTAATTTGAGAACGTTAGGAAAATCAAGCGTTAAGAAGTTAGGGTAATGATTGTATGATACGTAGGTATTGTGCGAGGTAGAGTATACGAGTATGATACGAGGTATTATACGAGTATGTATGGATGATGGTATGTCGTATATGTTGACTAAGTATACGAATTAGAATACGGGATTAATGCGTATATAATACGTTCTAAGGCTTTAAGCCATATGTAATTATAATTGTAGGATTATGTAGGAAGTGTATAGTTTAATTGGGAATGGGTTAAGTCCAATGTGAACTAATGTTAAAACCAAGTATTGGTTATTGTAAAGTTCAATAGAATTTAATATGAAAGCCTAAGTGTTTGTAATATGAAGTCCAAAGTAATTTAATGCAAGCCCAAATGATTAAGTTAAGTTAATTATTGTAAAGCCCAAAGTAAGTGTCCAATGGGTAGGCATGAACCATGTGGCAATCCATGGGTGATCCAAAGTGATAAGCAAGTTACTTAATGGCTAAGATCACTACAATAAAATACTAAATAGACAACACTTAAACCATAACGTTTTTTATAAAAACGTTGTGGTATTTTTTTTCACAACATTTTTAAAAAAAACGTTGTAGATATATATACAAAAACGTTATCTATTTAAAAGGGCATTTTTTTGATTTTAACTAGATAACGTTTTTTTTAAAACGTTGTCTATCTACAAAAACACGGAGGTCTAACTGAACACTTAAAATTACGCGAAAGTGAAAATTACGCCCGCTCCCAGTGTCTGAGAGGCCAGATCTGAAATCTCGATTCCAAACTCCTCAGTCTCTTTCCCTCTTGCCTCTCGACTATGATGAGCTGCTTTTCTTTGTTTCTCTTCCTCGGTTTGTAGATGGTATTGGAGTCAAATCTGGTGCCGTCGGCTTCCACGAGCGAGTCAAAGGTGTTTTATTTGAAGATGAAGGGGGATATTGCAGCGACAGGAAAAAGAAGGGGTTTAGAGATTGAGGATGGTGTGTTCAGCTCAAATTTTAACTATTTCGTATCCTATAACGCCATTAATTTCCTATAATCTGTGGTTCTAGAGCTCTAGATTTCATAGAAGAAAACTCAAATCTAACCTAAAATGGCGATCGATGGCATCGGAACCTGAATCTTCTTCATTTTCTCCTCCAGTTGATTCTGATGCAGCTGATAAAAGCGCCGCCGGATAAAATAGTCTCTACCTAGAACTATTTTTCAGTATTTTCTTTTCTTTTCTCGATTTCCCTATACTCTGGTTCAATTAAATGGTTTCCATTACCAATTATTTGTTTGTGCATTTAAAATATATACATGTTTTGAATTTTTTTAATAATTGGATGATTTAGTAAATATTTTACCACATTGATAGAAATGCTAGAGAAGTGTAATGGAGGGGAGAATTTAAACACACACACACACAGTAATTTTCACTTGTGTTTTTCACAGGCTAACCCAAATTATAAAGGTGTATTCCATGTTTCTCTTGCTCAAGAAGGTCATTGCAGACCTGGGGAGGTGTATATTATATAATGGGAGAGGGGAATAATGACAGAAATTTTTAGGTTGTATCATAATTTTTTTTAATTCCTGTAAATTTAGTTATTTTATAATTATTATTCATTTTATTGTATTTGGATAGCTCCAGGACTGGACTCCTTCCAACTCTTCTGGACCTTCTGTTAGGGATTACATCTTGCTGGCAACTTCTGAAGCACATGAGTCTCTTCCTCAAAGTGTTGAGTTTCCTACTGATGTATTTACATCATGCCTCACCACTCCCATCAAGATGGCATTGAGATGGTGATCATTCTCTACAGATATTATTTATTTGCTTCAAACATGTCTTTCCTAACTTCTCAAAACTTTTACAGCATGTTACTTTCAACGTGAACACATCATGGTAGATTTGAAAATAGACATAGGACTAAATTTTCAATTTTGAAGTTTCTTTAGGGCTAAAATTATTTTCTCTGACATGTTATTTAGTTAATTATTATTGTTTACACTAGATGTTTGGCTGATTTGCATAACCTAGCATTTTTGGCATTCTACTTTTATTTAGAAATGTTGCGTGTTGATTTGGTCACTTGATTTTCAAAAATATTTTCCCTTGGTCAGTTAGTTGGAGGAATGCTTAGCACATTATATTGGTTATATTATCTGCATTGTGATTCTTTAAACTTGCTTTTTGATTGTGCTTTCCCATTTCTTATGGTCCTCTTGTTGTCCAGGTTTTGTACTCATTCGTTGCTTCATGAGTCTCTTGATTATTCACTTATAGATAGAATACCTGGTCGACAAACTGACCTCAAGACACTGCTTGGAGAACTGAATTGGATTTTTACAGCAGTGACGGATACAATTGCCTGGAATGTTCTCCCTTATGGTAATGGGGGGGACTGATAGTGATCTTGTGTGATTTGTTAACATATTTTAGCTGCAAGGGTGTACCCGTAACTCAATTTTGCTTTCTGTAGATTTATTCCAGAGATTGTTCAGACAATATCTGTTGGTTGCCAGTTTGTTCTGAAATTTCTTACTGGCTGAGAGGATTATGCATTCTACAAATTGTTCCCCAGTTTCATATCCAATGTTACCCTCCACACATCAGCATCATATGTGGTAAGTTGAGTTGCCATTCATAAAATGTTGTGAAGCATTTATTTGTTTGACCTTAATCTGTGCTGTCATGCACTGCAGGGATGCATGGGACATGGCTGCTGAAATCTGCCTTGCTCAACTTCCAGCACTGGTTGAGGATCCAAAAAAAGAGATACGTTTTTTATAAAAACGTTGTGGTATTTTTTTTTACAACATTTTTTAATAAAACGTTGTAGATACGTATGAAAAAACGTTATGTATTTTTTATAAAAACGTTGGCTTTGGCAGTGAAAGTGGTTTACACCTTGTCCTCCAATTCGCTCCTTATGGCAGCCTAGCTTCTTTACTACATGCTGTTGTGCTGTGTTGTGCTGTATTTATTTCCTTAAACACAATATATATATATATATATATATATATATATATATATATATATATATAACTTAAATTGATATACTAATTAAAAAGCAATTGAACATATATGGTATTGATTTCGACTAATGATGTATTTGCATTTGGGGTTCTTCTATTAGAGCTTATAACAGGGCGTCATGCAGTTGATTCTTGTCGACAAAGCCTGGTGATGTGGGTATGTTTGAATCTTGTTCCTTTTTAACTGCTTTTCTTCATGTCTGCCTTCAATTTTAGTGTTCCAAATACCAAATTAAAGCTAGACATATATAACTTTTAGAAAGATGGATCTCAAACAAGGTATGATGGATGTATTATGGCTGTGCATGCCCTAGATGCTCTAAAAATCTTAAGAGGGCAGGCTACAAACAATGAAACGAGAGTTCTTGGTGCTTTTCAGTATGTGTATAGGTAATTTCTGTTCTTTAGCAATCATATATATGTCTGTCATTCTTGTTTAGATTTTTACATGAGAGCAATCGAACATTTTTACCATTTGATTAATATGTGCAATTTTTTAAATGAAAATTTGAATGGTTGAAAACATCAGTGAGAGTACTTTGTTATCTTCACTTCTCTCTTTTGGGATAACAATAATTCATTATTTCGAAACACATCTAAAATGCAGAACATCAGTGAGAAATGGTTTCCTTATTTGGTAACTCTTAATCCATCTCATACACCGAAAAATACATTGCTTAAGTGGACAACTGGCCATCCGATTCCCTCTGTTGCTGCGTCAAAAGCCTCACTTGAGTTTGATGACATTCAAGGGAAGAGGGGGATTTGGTTCTATGGTAATTGTTTCAGTCTATGGATTCCATGAGGATGGACTAAACTCTAAAGGTATTATTACTTTGAACATATATCTTTAGTCCAAAGGATGTAACACTAATATTGCAGGTCACTGCAAGTTTACATTGCTTAAACTTTTTTCTCGCGTTGTCATATCACGAGGTATAGAATGCAAACTGAATTTAAAAATAACTTTTCTCATATTTAGTTATACACTGACCAATTGCAGGTCACTGTAAGTTTACATTACTTATACTTTTTTCTCGCGTTGTCATATCATAAGGTATAGAATGCAAACTGAATTTAAAAATAACTTTTCTCATATTTAGTTATACACTGACTTCCAATGATTTTTTCAGATGAGTCTTGTCATCGATTCTCCCGTAAATTCGTCAAGCAGTGATGACTTTGCGGCATTTCTTGACGCAGAGTTAGATTCAACTTCTGATACATCACCAGACCCAGGTAACGACGATAATGACAACAATTCATTGTAAGGTAGCTGCTTGTGAACAAAATCCATCCTTGCAAGGCTTTTATAAAAAAAATTCATTGTAAGCATCATAAAATTGGCTATATAGATTTCAGGACTTCTATGAAGAAGGAGAAAGAGAAATGCTGCTGACCTGCGGGATCAGGTATCTGAACTGCGGGATCAGGTATTTTGCTAAATCTAAGACATAACATGTTTTCATCTCTTTAATTATCTAAATCAAGTTCATCTATTTACAGCTGGTTCTGTTTCTTGATGAAAATTTACAACAACATAGTCGTCCGAGTATAAATTTGCATCTTAAGGTAATATTTATGACTTTCCTTTTCCAATTAATCTAAAACTCAGCAGGTAACAATCCTTTCCATTTTATAAACTCAACAGGTAACATTGGAGATTAAGGACTAAAGAAGGAAATCAAAACAAAAGGTATTCCTACTAGATAACTAATGTTCTAAGCAGCTGTGCTATGTTTGAAGTCTATGTTCAGTTTATATTGCATCAATTTGAATCTAATGTGATTGTATAATGGTAGCATGAACTAACTAGCTACTAATTCGTTGATCAGATATGAACTTTGCTGTATATTTTCAAAACAGGTCCAAGATATGGGTCCAGGTTAGCCAGAACATAGCAGTACTTGTTCGAAGAAAATGGAACTATTCCTGCAGCCTTCCTTTTCATTATGAAGAGAAATTCGATTAATCTCTGGATTTCATATTCTGCTTTGTTGAATCATATATCTGCCCAAGCATGACATGTCTATGTATGAGTAGCCAATGTGTTTTACTATCTGACTTTTATGCTTCTTCCTTGTTCAGGCAACAATCTATCAACAAAAGGCTTTGGATATCAATGAGAGGGAACTTGGGCTTGACCATCCAGATAAACTTGATTTATGTTAAACTTAGTCGGTTCTCTTACTTCTTAAACTTGATTTATGTTTTTTATTCTCATTATAAAACTTGATTTGGGTACTGTCCTTCCTTTTTGGAACATAAAACACTAAGATTATTTTTTTAGCAAGCTCTGTAATCCATTCAAGCTAAAGTACATATATGTGAATTTTAATGGGAAGACATTGTTCCTTTGTTCCTGATTGCAGGCTTTTTACATCTTATGCACTATTAATGAGATTAATACCTGATGATTTACAACCAATATGCTTTCAGGACTCTTAGGAAGTTATTTAAGGTGGATCCAGCTGATTACATGCTTACTGTTGAGCAAATGTTATGTAACATCTAGCATTATTGTTGACCAGATGTACACTAAGATGGCTTCTCGCCATAGAGTCTGCCATCACTGCATCCAGATCATTAAGACAGCGACCGTCCCTGCCAAGCTCTGCAAGAGGGAGAGCACCAAGCAGTTCCACAACTCCAAAATCAAGTTCCCATTGGTGTTTAAGAAGGTTAGGCCACCAACCAGCAAGCTGAAGACAACATACAAGGCGTCTAGGCCCAATTTGTTTGTGTAATTCTTGTTGGAGTGGTTATGCAATTTTGTTGCTCAAGTGAAACATAACATTGTCATTTACTTGCTGTTGGATGTTTTTTTAAAATTTGATATTATGGTTTGGAAGTTTATGATTGGACAAAATATTATCTTTTTATTGGATTTTGAGCACTGTTGTTCTATTCAAGTGTTGGAAGTTGTATTACTCCTTGTGCTCCTTTTAGCTATATTGGCATTAGCATATTACAGGTGCATTGGTAATGTAGGTGAACCATAATTTTTTTTTCTTTTTTTTTAATCTACAACATTTTAAAAATGTTGTGTAAATGTGCTTAAATGTTGTCTGATATACTAAACAACAACGTTTTTATTCAAAACACGTTGTGGAATCATACCTACTACAACGTTTTTAAGCATCTGTTAATTTTTGAAAAACAAATCTACAACGTTTTTTTCCTAAAAAACGTGCTTAACTACAACGTTTTTAAAACGTTGTGTAAGGGTGTCAAATAGATGACACCCTTAACCACGACGTTTTCCTGACTGAAACCACAACGTTTTTTCTGCGTTGTCTATTTACTGTTTTCTGGTAGTGGATATGTAATGACCAAGTAATTAAAGTGGGGAGCAAGATAACTTAATGGTTAAGTAAATGTGGTGACAAAGATGATCATACAAACTCTTTCATACAAACTCCGATTGAGGTAATTCAAGATGATCCAGAACGAGGACGAATAGACCTACAACCTTTATTCTTTAAGGATTTCAATTTGAGGTTGGGAACAAGGGTCAAAATGGTCATTTGTAGGACTGTTGTGTTTTCGGAGGCAATCGGAGGGCGTCGGGCATGCACGAATGCAAGTGTAGTGCTTTTGACGATAAAAGATGTTGTTCTAAGTTATAGAACATGAATATTATGAAGTATAATGATGTTTAACATTAATAAATAATGTATTAGATAAGTTGTATACGCATACTAAGCACACACAAGAGAGACAAATTGGGCGGGTGACGAATAAACGTCGAAACGCCGTGATAAGTGATAATGAACGTAAAAAGTGTTTTAAATCAAATGAAATTAATATAATAGGATATTGAAAAGTGTTAATATAAAACCAATAAGTAGTCCTAGCAAGACTTAAACACTTGAATGAACTTCGAATATGAAATACAGTGAGATATAAGTTGAAAGTTAACACAATAAAAGTGAACATTGTGTATATATAATAGGAAGGGTTATGAGATGTAGAGTAAAGTTTACATTACAACTACTATGCATTGCTATGTGACTAATAGTTGATGTGCATAATTATATAATTGTGTAGGGCACGTGAAGTGCAGATAACTATAAGATGTTAAACTGTTATTGGTAAACAATGATCAATGCAAGTCTTTCAAATCCTATTTGCTATGTGAATTTGATTGTTTTAAATCTTTATTGCAAGGAGCATGATGTGTTATATATATGTTGAATGTATAAAATGTTAAAGTCAACTTATGACTACGTTGGTTGAGTAAAGCATGATGATTGAGTAAGGAACTCAATCTTTATACTTGTTATATGAACTGTAACATGTATGTTATGTTAGTTCAATGTTTATGAGATATATGTTGAGCATGTTAGTATGTACTACGTGATACATGAAAACTGTTAGATTTTGCTGAGCTGTCGAGCTCAACCTTGCAAATAACCACTTTTGTAGGTTCAAGATTCAAGCTAAAGTATGTGTTACTGTTACTTGAAAGACGTGAATCAGATGTGATACTTGACGAATTATACACTTTGGTTGTGTTATTATTATGTGAACCATGTTTAAGGTTCCGAATAATGTATTAAAGGATGAATTGTAATATCGTTTTGTGATGTAAACTATTGTAGTATTAAAATGATTATGAGATATTTAGATGTAAAGGTTGAAGGTTTTGGGAACGATGTTAGTTTGTAATAGAAAATTTTAATTATTCCGCAAATTTCAATGGTTATATTATCGTTTAATGATGTAAAATTAGAGGTTGAATGTATTATTAACGACCGAAGTCGAGAATGAAATTGTATGAATTTTGGGGTCGTTACATAAAGTGTGACACATGGAACTATATAGAATAAATATTATTTAAATAAACTAGAATGGGGAGTTTGTGTATAGCCAAACAAGGCCTTGTGGCCTTTGGCTTATTTTAAATGACACAACCTATTTGTTTTTTTTAACTGAAATACGTGGGTAATGCCTATATCAGTTTATTCATTTGCGTATTATACCCTAAGCTAAGAGAGAGCACAGAGCGTGAGAAGGAAACAGACAAAAAGTTGAGAGTGAGAGCAAGAGAGAATTCTTTGTAGTTTTTGTCAAGAAGAAGGAGGAGGATTTCTAAACCTTATTATTATCATCGTGCAAACAAAGGATTGAAGGTATAAAAATCTAAATTCGTGTTCTTGAATTCTAATATAGGATTGTGTGAATTTGAAATTATAACTGTTAAATTAGTTTATGTAATCAATTGGTTGTTATCTATATATGGTTTTTAGTAAGAGAATTCATGAAAATTATGTTGGTGTTCTTGAGTTTTCTTGGGAAAAAGGGAAAGAATTGGTCGATGATTTGTTAAAATAGTTGTTAATTATGTTGAAGATGGTTTAAAGTCTGATATATGTTGCTTTCATTTGGTTTTGGGGTATCAAATTCATGAAAATTGGGTTTGTTTAAAAAATAGTGTATATATGTGTGTGAAAATGGCTTAAGTAAGTCCAAAATTTGATGTCTAATACTTGATAGAATCTGCAAATTGGTTGTATATTGTGTTAGTATATCAAGAAACAAAAACAACGTAGTTTGAATGATGTCAATTGATTAAGAAATAAAGATTTGGCAATCAAATTCGCTAAAAGTGTTAAAATATGAAGAAATTCGAAAAAAAATGTGAGTTTGATCCTTAAAAGTTAATTATATATAATGTTTATGTTGTTGGAATTATGAATTGCATGCTTATTGATGTTATTACAAGATTTTAGTAGTTGGGTTTGGTGAATTTTTGTGGAAATTGGGGATAATTGGAGTTTTGGTGCAAAATAGGGCTGAAGCTGCTGCAGTTTCTGTCTGCATAGAAGTGCAGTTGCGCCGGTACAAAGGTAGAAACGGTGCAGCTGCGCCTATTGGCCTTCTGAGATCCTATACTAGCGCAGCTACACCGGTGCCAAGGCTTGGGGCAACGCAGCTGCGCTGTGCCCTGAGCAGAGGCAGTGAATTTTGATTAATTACAGACTATAATACTAAGACCTAATCTAGTTTGGTATGCATGATAAAGATGTTAAATCATAATATAAGATACAATAACAGATGGTTATGTGTGGTGATACCAAAAAGTGAATATTTTAAATGATCAGTTGAACAAGTTATGTAATGAATAAAAAAATTGATGTTTACAAGAGTTAGAGGTGAATGATAAAGCTTATCTTAGGCGATAGTGAGATTTCAGATTCGTAAGAATGGTTAACCAACATGATTAGACATTAAGTTAAGGTTATGGCTTAAATGGTGGGTTGAACCTATAAAGCTAATGATGATACAACTAATTGGTATTGCGATTTCAATGGTATGTGTAGGGTAATTGGAGAACGTTATTATACTTGTGTAGCTTACACACGAGGCAAGTTCCCTAACTTAATTCATTCTCTTTATAATGAATGCAAGTTTCATAACTATGCTTGCATTTTGATGTCAAGCAAGTTTTCTATTCCTAATTTATCATTGTGCAAGTTCCTTAATCTTATATTAAAGTTGAGCAAGCCTATTGATTTTATCTTGTGTATGATTATGCAAGCTCTTGTAATCTAATTCATTACATCGAGCGAGTTTCACTTTCCTAATTCTTGATATTGCTACTCAAATCATATACTGTTTAAATTTATTGTTTCAAATGAGGTTTTTCTAACTCTTTTGGATATAGTACTTTGCATATATACCATGTCCATTCAAATGTATATTGTTGTTATTCAATCTTTGACTTAAATAACCTTGTTCAATTCTATATTATTGTGTTGAACCTTCAAATAGCAAGCAAACTCTTATTGATTGGACTAATCTATAATTGAATAGTGTTCGAAAATTCTAGAACCACTGATAAGTTAGTTCCGAGCAAAACTTTCTTTAGTGCGGAAATTCTAAATTCAAACTAAGACGAACAACCCTAATATAGGGGATTATGTACGTGTAACGTTTAGATGTTTGTGCACAATACATGGTTCAAAGGGCTGATCCCCCTAAGTACGTAAAGAAGGGTCTGTGTAGTCTAAATGACTGTTAAGGTTGAGGTAATAGTACCTAATTACCGGGGACATAGTTTGTGATCATAAGACCCTCAGATATTAAACTTGAACTTGTTTTCTATTTTTGATTCGTAGAACAAGTTCACCATTATTCAGCATTCATTGTCCAAACTCATGTTGTTATTATTATTATTATTATTCTTTATATCAGTGAGCAATTGTTTGCTCACTCTTGCAATTAACACTGCAGCTAAAGTTGAGAAAGTCGATGAGCCATCTTCTAGCAAAGGAAATGGCAAGATGTCTAAGTGTTGAAGATCTATGTGAATTTATTTAAATGATTTGTGTTATAAGACTTATGTTGCATTGTGATGTATTCCGCAGACTTATGTAATAGTTTAAGGTTAGATTACCTGGGATTGTTTTAAGTTGATGTAACTCTTTAATGGGAAAGATTATTGTTTAAGTTATTTAAATTATGTCTTTATCCTTTATTATGGGTAGTTAGATGTAATAGTTTTGGATTGTGAGCACCAAATCCTGTGGGAATGGAGTACCCGGATTTGGGGGTGTCAAAACTGATGGCTAAATCTCATTGGTCATAAATATATGAGATATTGAGTCAATGCATAGGTACATGTTAGAGAAAAATGTACTGGACAGACCCACCATGCATGAGAATTCTACGTGGAGCATTATGAAAAGTGTCATTAGCAATTCTCATAGTGACATTGATATAATGATCCTCCGACCTGAAATCACTATATTACTATATGGGAATTTATGTATTTTGATATCATCAAAGGTCACCTTTAATAGGGTAGACAATAAAGGTGATTATTGAGTACATCATGAATCGTATGAGGAATATGAGTGATCTAGATGGAATTTAACCCTCCTATATATTAGGGGTGATATTCATAGGCCTATTGATTGATTAGGACTATGAAATGCATGACATGCTCAAATAGTGATTTATTTCATATAGTTTACTCATTGATCAAGAAAACTCAGATTAAATTATGAAGAGTATGACACATTCCATGCCTCGAGTTTAATCTAGGATGTCAAGGTTAAAAGGATTAAATTACATTGAAACATTGGTCACGAAAAGGTTGCATCGAATCACCGATCTTACTATTACTTGGGTAGCAGCAATGCATTACTAGATGCCGCTCACTTTTTATAATTTTATAATATGATTTTAAGATTATTGTCAACGTAATAATAACCTATAGGGTAACACACTTAGAACGTAATTAAAAAGAGAATTAATTTAAATTATAAGGATTTAAACATGTCTGTAAGACTCCAACTTATTAATGAATAAAATCAAATTTTCTCTAAATATTATTGTGAATAATAAGGGGTTAATTTGATATAATACTTTGGTTATGGGTGAAATGTGTAAATTTTGCAAAATAAGCAAGTGGTTATAAAATATTCATTTTGTCAGGGAATATTCGTTTGGTCGTGGAATATTCTTTCTGTCGGGGAATATTCGTACGACGGCGCAGCCTTGTGTGGGCCCCATAACGGAAAGTGATTGGATGAAGAAAACGACAAGTATAAGTTGTTTATAAATAACGGCGTAGTTGTTACCGTTAATACTGTTGGAATACCCGGTGGTTAAAATACAGTAGCACACGGTATTGCACCAATTATTGATTCTTACGTAAGAAGGCACTACTCAATAATTGTTACAGTAGTTATTGTTCAATATTTTATTTTATTGATTCAATAATTGTTGCGTTGATATTTTATATTATTGTTGTTTCAATAATTGTTGTTGCACAGTATTTTCCATTATCAGATCAATAATTCATATTATTTGAATAATATTATTAGATAACATTATTGGCAATGTCTAGAAAGTTCTGTCTAAGGAGAGGTTTGGTCATCTAATTGCGCGCCAGTAAGGAAAAATCCTTATTGGAAAGTCCCCTCTTTCCTGGGAACGACCTGGTTGTCATAAATGTGATTCTGTAATATTATTTGTGAATAATTAATTATTGATTCATATGATAAGGAAATATTTATTTTATGTGGATATAAATGAGGGATATATTTTTGTGGTTAAAAATGAAGGAGTTAATGTTGAGGTTTTTATCAGTATTTTTGTCGGAATGGAGGTATTAAAAATTAAGATTTTTGAGATATTTTGCAGGGGTTATAATTTTTAATCCGACCGTTGGATCGTGATAATTTTTGGATATGTTATACATATATAAGTTGAGTATATGTCCACAAATTTTGAACCATTAAAAAGAACGTATGATTTATTATGAATTTTACGAGATGACTGGTTCAGAAATTGTTGAATTTTCGGAGTTAATCATTGTGGTGGAAAATTCTAGAATTGGTGGGCCCCACTCTTGGTTGGTGAAGAAATGTGCTGAGATTTTTATTCAAATGTGGTGGGTGGGAATAGTAGCAGGTAAAGCCATCAGGTTGCAGGTTAAGTCTGCTTCGGCGTGCTAACATTTTCCTATAAATAGAGGGCTAAGTTAGAATTGAAAATTACACCAGAAACAAGTTTTCTCTCTTTCTCTCTCTAGATTATTGAGTGTATTTTGTGAGTATTTAGATACTTTGAGAGTTTCTATTCATCAGAGCAAGTTTCTTTCAGCCTTATATCGGTATTCCGACCAAAAGTACTGATATTTTGAGGTAAGGGATATTATTTTCTTCAATATCATTATGCTGAAATATTGATATGAGTTTTTATCAAATTTGAAACTTTTTGTGTCGGGGTTACTATTCATGTATACAGTACTATTCACGAATTCGGCACTATTCACCGAAAAATAAAAATTTTCTCTTTTTGTCCAAGATGTCTATTATGGTTACTATCTTTGATTGTATCCATGTTTTGATCTTTATTTTTGAATTCTGCTTCACAATTGATTATTATGAAATATTATTGATCTTGGATAAACTGTTATACGAATCCCTAATATTTGTCCTTCTGTCTCACTGGATTCGTTCTCTTTAAGATATTTTTCATCATCCTCAGTCCTAAATGATGATATTACTGAATATCTTTGGCCTGTAGTGCAAAGATGTATGATTACTTGATGAATATCTTTGGCCTGTAGTGCAAAGATGAACAGGTGTTGAGATGAAAATGACTGACAGGTGATAAAAATGAATATCTTTGGCCTGTAGTGCAAAGATGAATATTTGGATAAAGATAATTATTAATTGATGTTACAGGGATAAAATATTGATGATGGACTTTTAAATCTTAGAAGATAGTAGAATTCTTTCTCTACTTGACTCTTCTAATGGTTTGCTGTTTCCGCTGCAGTTGTTGATCTAAAACTTGTTGTCAATTATATTCTATTAGATTTTTTCCTGTTGAAGACTAATGATAATTTGTTGTATATTATCTTAGTCATAATATTCTTTACTGGGCTAGTTGAGCTCACCCTTTTTCTTTTTGTTCCATTTTTCTTCTCAGGAGGTGAGAACATAGCAGGATCTAGTCGGGGTATGAAGTGATGGTTCTAGAAAGATGTTTTAGCAGTCCTCACTCTTTCTGTAAAATAGTGTTTGAATAATTGTAATGAGGATTTATTTGAGTGTGGATATTGTCCAGAAGACAATATTTGTATTTAAACTCACAGTATGTGTTGTCGTATTTTGCACGACAATTGTATTATTGAAGTTGTAGTTTGCTTTCTGTACCATATATTTGGCTACTCAGAATGGGTGTTGTATACCTATTTTGGGGGCGTCACAATGTCAATATGATTGATAGTATTTAAATTACAAATTTAAATTAATAGGATAATTTGTATATATGTATATTAATTAAGTAAGACTTAATTAAAATATTATATATATATATATATATATATATATATATATATATATATATATATCAGCCGTTTTATAAAGGGATACTATCATAAACCTAAACCCTAGCCGCTCTTAGAGAGAGACTAGAGAGAAAATCTTCAGAAAATCTAGATCCTTGGTGGCTAGTACGACAATTCTCTTTGATGCAGATCGTGTGACGATTCGCGGGGCGTTCGTGTGGATACTGTATAGGCGCAGTTCCGTTGGATTGCATTGAAGATTCGAAGCTGTTCTAAAAAAAATTTCCATCGTATCTATTCAAGCTCGGATAATCGGTAAGAATCTAAAACTCTGAATTAATATGTTTTCGCATGGATCCTATTTTAGAGTTTCGGAAATTGTTTTGAAAATTTTAAATTCCGCTGTTTTTGTGCTGAAATCTCTACATCTGGCCCCCTCCCTCTGTCCACAGTCTTCCTTTCGCTGCCACCATCTTCATTCCCATTACTATGGACATGTACATGGACATGGAAATTTCTGATCTAAAAGAGCTCCAATGGCTCAAAGCCAATTCTCACCTCCAAGACGACAATTTTAAAGATTTCAAGCAGCCCTATCTCGAAGACGAAGATCAAAATCCCTTAAACCAAATTCAACAACCCCCTAAACCCACTCTACCAATCCCATGAAAACCCACTTTAATCCCACCTAAACCTTTTTCAATCCCATCAAAACCCACTTCAATCCCATCAAACTCCAATTCAATTACAGAACATATAGTCTCTTCCTCAACCCAAATCAGCGCCAAGAAGCAGTTCCAATCCAACACCCCAAATTCGTTGAATCCTACCGATAAAGACCCAAATAAACGGAGCAAAATTGAATTTGTGTCAAGATATGCTTCCCAGATTGACGGTGATTTTGTTTTTGAGATGATATAGATGCCAAAATTTTAAAGGGTTCTTTACATAAGTATACAACAAATAGAAAGTAATTACAAGAAAAGTGTATCAACTAAATAATTATAAAAAGAGAACCCATATTGCAAAAATAGTACAATCCACAAACCTAAAATTAAGGACAAATAACTGTCATAATTAATAATTCAAATTCAAACATTTGGATCTAACAACAAAACAAATTCAAATTCAAAATAATAATTCAAATTTAAATATTCAAATTCAAATTTTCATCTCCCTCACATACACTTTGAAATAATAGTCTGCCGCTACACCTCACATACTCCGCCGCTACACTGCCGCGAATCTCCGTTGTCCAAAACGTCAATGAGAATAAGAAGAAGATTCGCCCTACAAAAAGTTTAAAAATAAATAGATGTAACTATTAATGTTCTGAATTATTTTTATAACTATTTGTTACTCATAAATAATAAAATGGTTACCTTTGTATGAATGGTTGGCTACCAACTGCATCACATTCAAACGAAATTGGTAACTTAATAAATTTGAATTGGTTACTTTTGTCTAAAGGTTCGGCTACCAACTGCACTATGAAAAAATTGCAGGTGTAGATGTGAACTAGTTACCTTGATATGAAGGTTTTGTTATCTTGGTATGAAGGTTTGCTTACCTTGATCTGAACGTTTGGTAACCAACTGCAAAAAAAATTTAAAGTGTGTAGGTTGATTGGTTACTTTGATATGACAGTTTGGTTACCTTGGTATGAAAGTTTAGTTATCATCCTCCAGTATTTGAAGGTACACATTGAACACGTCTGATCAAACAAAATACCGTCCATTCCCACCACCTCCTCAATCCACTTTTTGTGCTCCACGCCGCCCTCCACCGCCGACAATTTATCAATCCCACTCTTCAATTATTTATGAACAATTGTTTTTCCACAATGTTGCATCTATTGGTGATGACAAAATCAATGGGTGAGATGTTGCAGGATTAGCACGGGCTGAAAGTGGCGAATGAATGGAGAAGCTTACCTTTGGTGGACAATTTTGAAGGAACATAACTGCTATTTTGATGGAACGAAAATGCTATGATGGAAGGATTTGTTCATATATATATATATATATATATATATATATATATATATATATATATATATATATATATATATATATAACAGTCCCTTCAGTTGAGGGATCCCTCAAATAGTGTTATTTGAGGGATAGTGCGCTCAACCGTTGGATTTGTTTTAATAACTTTATGTGGTTGAAATTTTACATCTTTTTAAACATTGGATAACAGTTGCATTGGATGTGTTGGGTTATTTGGAAAACAGGTTTAAAAAGATGTAAAATCTCAGCCACATAAAGTTATTAAAACAGATCCAACGGTTGAACGCACTATCCCTCAAATAATACTATTTGAGGGATCCCTCAACTGAAGGGGACTATATATATATATATATATATATATATATATATATATATATATATATATATATATATATCTGATCTATGCATTTTGTTTGTTTTTTCCCCAGTCAATTCGTGCTTCAAATATACTTTGGTTTGTTTTAATATGTAGATATATTAATTATTTAATTTAATTAGTAAATTAATACTAATTCCCTAAATTAAAGAATGAATACAAATTCTCTAAATTAAGGAATTCTAACTGCATTAGTATTGTAAATAAATATGAAAGTGTATTAGTTGTGTAAAGATTTTATGAGTGCACTATTGTTGTAATTATTTTTAAAAATATAATAGAATATGTAATTTATCCAATTTTAAATGTCCTCAATTTTGCCTATTTTGTAATTTTGGGTCTGAATTTAAAGACTCCCAACTTATGGAGATCTAAGTTTTAGATGAGAGACGACAATGGAGATGATTTTGTTTTAAATTAATGGGTACATTTGTCTTTTAATATTCTGTTGGGAGAAATGAATTTATTTAGTATAAAACTTAATTTTTTTATTAAAATAATAACTAGCCCTGTGATCCAAAAATGTAAGTGGGAAACAGTTTCAAACAACTGAATTTAAAAATCCTTCCAAAATGTAATCCAAACAACTTGCGCAGTCTACAAATACAATCCACGAAGTTTCAAACAAAACATAATTCAAACATCCTTGACAGAAATCAAAGTTTCAAACAACTTCCACAACACAATACAATCCAAATTTAAAACAAAGAAAATACATAAAATAGCAAATTCAAATTCTAAGGTGCCTCCAATCTGAGATTTTTCCCACTAGCACAGCTGTTAGATCAGTCCATACAAGGCACCACCAATCTAAGGCCTGGTCTTGCCAAGTCTACCAAATGTGCTGCCAAGTGACTTTCACTTGCACTGTGTCATTTATAGAAAGCTCTGATACACCAGCTTGTTGTTCAGGGAAGAGTAGTTTTGCACTAGGAAAGACCTTGTTGTTGGTTCTTAGATGTGCACGAACTAAGAGGTTGGAATTGATTGGCACAGCTACTACGGATCTGGACAATTGAATTGGCTTCCCTGACACTACTGGTACGCTTCGACTCAAGTCCTCCTTCAGGAAGAGGATAATCTCATAAGCATCCTCTTTAATCATGTCATTTCTGGCTGCAATAAGTCCATAAACACTAGATTCTGGTTCATCTTTCAGCCAAACCTCCACAACGGCTTGAACGGCTTTACGGAACAAGGCGTACAATATGGTTACAGAACATTTATTATCCTTGCCCAGAACCATGTAACTTAAGGATTTGTCAAAAATTTCTTCAGATGGTCTATAAACTAGCCCATCACGGAACTTGTTCTCCTTGAACTTGCCGTTCTTGCGAAAGCTGCCCTTACAGTTGGTGATGCGGACGAAGTTGCCCTCGACGACATCATCAAGTTCGTCATCGGTGTCGTTCTTCTCCATGTCGTAAATCTCGGTCTCGAAGTAGTCGTCGAGGCTGCCCATGCTGTCGTCGTAGTGGAAGATGGGGTGGTCCTTGATGGGGTGATCCCTGAAGGGTTTGTGTTGGGGTATATCCCAGTTTGTGAGGGGTTGGTGTTCAGAGCTGGAGAGCAGCAGATCCACAAAGGCACAGACAGTATCACTCGACGGAATGACATGATAGCAGCCACTCACAGTCGTCAGCAGATCGCACCCTTCCTTAATAGGCTTAACATATTGTCCAGGTTCACCTACTTGCTTGTAGATATATATATGATGAGATAGGTTACTGAAATAGATTTTACCAGACAGATAACCTTCTCTTCCTCCTTCCATGTTGATTATCACCCGAAACACCTCCGTCGTAATTGTTCCACGAAGCTTTTGTTCAGGGACTGCAGGGTAGGCTAAATTTGAGTTAAAGTCTTTGTCAAGGTAGGGCTTCCCGAGGGAGAAATCCATGTTTTCCGTCTGAAAGTTGTCCATCTTCATATCTGATTCAACCTGACAATCCAAATAACAACAACAAATATAAAATAAATAAATGATTCGTTTCAATAAAACACGAAATTGAAAAGAACTTAATTGATTTCAATCTATACGATTGTGAATATTGTAATCTATTTGAAAAATACAAATATTACTAACTTAGATGAGTTCACAACAATTTTAAAATGGAACTCTTGTTTGGAGTAGAGGGAGTAAAATTATGCCTCGAATAAAAAAAGCCCCATAAAATCTGTTTACAAACAAATATATACATATACATACATATATATAGGACCTCCATCAGCATACTCATAATAACTCACCTTCCTATCATCATCCTTGTCTTGGTCTCGGAACCTCTTCCCGAGAAGGGAATTCCTTTTCTCCTTCCGAAAATTAATGTCCATCTCCAGATATGATTCAACCTCACAATTTAAACAACAACAAAACTATATCTATAACAAGAACAAAATAACAAACTATAAACAGAGTACGGAGGTGGTAGAAATAAGACCGGCGAAAGTAGAGAATCCATACCTTTTTTTTATGAGAGAGAGAAAAAGACGCCCCCGCGGCTGAAACGATCGGGAGAGAGGTTATCTTCTACGATCTTTTTATTATTCCGGTTTGTATGTGATTATAGGATGGGATGGGATGGGATGGGTTGGATTGGGTTGATAACAATTGACATTACAATTTTTATTACAGCCCGGCCAAGCCCAACCCAGCCCAATCTTTAATCTTTTATTTGAAGTAAAGTAATTCATCTTTACTTACAAGACAGTATGAAATGGAGCATATTTATCTTTCACATACTCTAAAATTTAAAATAATATATATATATATATATATATATATATATATATATATATATATATATCATTTTTTATTTAATTTCAAAATATATTTATTTACATTTATACTTCCATATAATTATATATTTACCACTCCTTTTATTATTATAAATTTGTTTAATTTTTAGGAGGGTGTAATCAATTAAGAATTTTAAAGACTTTAAAAGTTCGGTTGTATTCAATCAAAACATTTAAAGAGTTTATAAAATTTTACTGATATTCAATTACAATTTTTGTAATGTCTTTAAAAGTTAGGTGATATTGAATTGAAACTTTTACAAAGTCTATAAAAGTATATTGGTATTCAAAAAGTCATAAAATTTTTAGATTTCTATTAAATGAAAGAGTTTGACAAACTTTAGAAGAAGAGATACCCATATTCAAAGTCTGACATCATCTCTAAAGACTTTCAAATATTTGAAAAAGATAGAAGATGAACAGAGAAGGAGAAAGAGAAATATAAAGATAAAAAGATAGATGAAATCAAACAAAGAAGAGAAAAAAGATTATATATATATATATATATATATATATATATATATATATATATATATATCACTCTGTCTCTACCTCAATTCTCTCAAAATAAAAATTCAAAGGAAATAGAGCTATTATAACAGATGAGGAGAGAAAAAAAGGAGGAGGATTTAAAAAGAGGGAGTAGCGTTAAGGGTTTCAAATAGAACCAATGGTATAAATGTAGATGACAATTATTTTAATATCATTTTATATTTCTTCTCTCCCATAAAAAAAATTCTCATTTATTATGTTTGTAAGTATTAAGGAGGTATTTTGTTTTATGTTTATTTTTAAAAGTAATAAATTTGTTAATTTTATTATTTGTTGAAAATTATAAATTGTTAGTTTAGTAATAATGAAATGATAGGAAAATAACAATGAACAATTTTAAAATCGAAATTGTTATTTTATATTACTGATAATTGAAAATGGTTTTTTTATGAAATAAAAAAATTATGAAGTATGACATTTTCTTGTAACAGACTGGGTATGATCTTAATAATTCAACTTTAACAATGCCCATTATTTCAAATTAAGTTGTGATTTTTTTTTAATATTGTACCCATTTCATCTAACATATAAGATATTTGTTACAAGACCCCGATTTTTATGAAATAAAAGTCTAATTTGATTTATAATTATTATTCTAAAAATGTAAAATGTTAAATTGATAAATGGTTAAACGAACAATTAAACTGATAAGTGAGTAAATAAAAGAGGGGGATTAAATCTTCTAGAAGTTTGGCATGTGAGTGGCGTCTAAGAGGCTGATAACTGAGCAAGGAATGTTCTGATATTAATTTCCTACATGCTTCCAAACATTTTCCCAATTCCTCACCAAACTTATTTTTGATTGGTCCTTTAATTCAAATGGGTGGATGTTGGTTGTGTGATTAAGCCTAATAATGCAAAATCAGTATTTTATTTTTTTTCTCACACTCCCTCCCGTAGCAACAATTGCAGAAGAAAAGAAAGAAAGAAGAAGGAAAGAAAAAAAAATCCAAAAAGGAAATATATCTAAACTTTGAGTAATCATTTGATTTCAATTATAGATGTTAATTTCATGAATTTTATGTATAGATACTATGTTTATACTTGTTTTAGATGATTTGAACAAGTATTAAACGAGACAAAATAAGAAATTAAAGAGATTAAGTTTTGGCGGAATTTCGTCGAAAAACTTAGATCTAACGGTGATTGGTGGGTTGTTTTCAAATATAATACCATGGTTGGACTCTTAAAATATAGTAGATCTGGTCTGGGCTGAAAAAACACTAAAAAAATTCACCGGAAAACTCGTCGAAAATTGGGCAGTCCGACGGAGAAGGTGACCGAAAAATATTTTCCGGTGAATTTTTCTGGTAAGCCAGTTTCTCTATATTAGAGCTGGAATTTAGAAAAAATTTCTTCTAAAACATTGTAGAGAATTAAATTTTACATTAAAAGGTCATAAGATCCGTATTTTTTTGATAAAAGGACTAATTGTTATGAATATTTGAAATTTCGACAGAAAAAATCTTTTTAAAAATTGACTGCAGAACTTTTTACCGTTAACTGTTGAAATACCCGATGAAAAAAGTACAGTAATACGCGTCATTCCACAGTTGTACACGGTAATATGCAGAAATTTCAAATAATAATAATAATAATAGTAATAATAATAGTAATTATAATATTAGTAATAATAATAATTAATAATAATAATAACAATAATAATAATAATAATTATTATAATATTATTATAAATATAATAGTAATATTAATAATAAAAATATAATAATAATAATAGTAATAATTATATTAATAAGTATGATAATTGTAATAATAATAACAACAATAATAACAAAAATAACAAAAATAACAATAATAATAACAATAATAATATAAAATAATATTGTTGCAATTTAATGGCGCCATATTTTTTACAAAACATTCATTACGTCTTCATATCTGGTCCTTTCAGTTTGATATATTTTCTTATTTATAGGCGGTTATAACTGTTATTTATAGGCGGTTGTAACTATTTTATTATTATTAATAATATTATTATTATTCTAATTATTATTATTATTTAAATAACTTTTCTTTTTTATTCATATAGAACGATATATATATTATACCAAATGATATGTTATTAAAAAGAATTTTTCAAATAAATAAATAAATAAATGTGACATATTTAGTTATAGTTGAGTAAAATCAAATCTTTGTCATTTGAGAGATTGGTAGCTATATATGGTCTCATGAATCCAGGACCCATGATGCACGAGCTGGCAGGTGATTATCTATTTTTTTTCGTTTCTTTTTAAGTCACGTTCTGAAGAGAAATTACAAAACTTAAAAAATATAATTAATAATAATAATAATTATTATTATTATTATTATTATTATTGTTATTGTTATTATTATTACTAGTACTATTATTATTATGACTGCTATTATTATAATAATAATTATTACTATTATTATTATTATTTATTATTATTATTATTATTATTATTGTTATTATTATATTATCATAATTATTATATATTATAATATTATTATAATATATAATAATAATATATTAATTATTATTATTATTATTATATTATTATTATTATTATTATTATTTAGCGCGGTTCTTCCTCTTCAGGAAATGAGGTAGCATGAAACTTTATTTGAAGAAAACAGTACCATATAAAAGCTAGCAAAATTATAGTAACTGTGTAGTATTTTAATTTTTTGGAGGGGTGGAAAATGAAATATTTTGATATAAAGATTAGTCATTCCAAGATATTAATAGCTAACTTGTGGTGCTCTAGTGGTCAAATGCTTAAAGTTTTACACTTGATGTAAGACCCCAATTTATTATGAATAAAATTGAATTTTTTCTATTTATTATTGTGAATAATAAGGTGTTAAATTGATATAATATTTTGGTTATGAGTGAAATGTGCAAATTTTATAAAATAAGCAAGTGGTTATAAAATATTCATTGTTGTCGGGGAATATTCGTTTGGTCGTGGAATATTTTTGTTGTCGGAGAATATTCGTACGACGGCGCAGTCATTTGTGGGCCCCATAACAGAATAACTATCGGATGAAGAAAACGACAAGTTTGAGTTTTTATAAATAACGACGTAGTTGTTAGCGTTAACACAGTTAGAATACCCGGTGTTTAAAATATAGTAATACGCTTGGTTGCACAGTAGCACACGGTTTTTGCACAGTATTTTTGAATTATTAATTCTTACGTAAGAAGGCAATACTCAATAATTGTTACACTAATTACTGTTCAATAATTTATTTTATTGGTTCAATAATTGCTGTGTTGATATTTTATATTATTGTTGTTTCAATAATTGTCACTGCACAGTATTTCCCATTATCGGATCAATAATTCATATTATTTAAATAATATTATGAGATAACATTATTGACAATGTCTAGAAAGTTCTGTCAAGGAGATGTTTCCTTACTGGAAAGCCCCTTCTTTCCTGAGAACTGTTTGGTTGTCATAATTGTGATTCTGTAATATTATTTGTGAATAATTAATTATTAATTTATATGATAAGAAAATATTTATTTGATGTGGATATAAATGATGCATTTATTTATTTATGTGGTTATAAATAAAAGAATTAATGCTGAGGTATTTTATCAGTATTTTATCAGAGTAGAGGTATTAAAAATCACTCGTTTGTGAATTTCGGATACTTTCTGTTTGGAATTTGAAAAAACTTTCTTCTGCAAAGTTGTAGAGAATTCGATTTCGTGTGGAATGAACATAAAATTCGTATTTTTTTGATAAATGGGCTATTTTCTATGAATTACTGAAATTTCAGAAAATAAAATAATTTTTATTAATTTATAGGTGGGACCCACTTTTGTGATTTAAAGCATGAGGGCTGCTGGGATTTTTCAAGAGTGGCATGCTGGTCTTTGATGGCTAGCATGCGTAGAATGAAGAATAAATAAAATAATATTTTATTATTTTAGTATCCTATGGCGTTCCAGTATTTTTATTTAAATAGACGCTTATGTTAGAATTAAAAATCACACCAGAAATAAGTTTTCTTTCTCTCTAGATTATCGAGCGTATTTTTGTGAGTATTTTGATACTTTGAGAGTTGCTATTCAGTACAAATTTTTGTCAGCACTATATCCGAAATTCAGTCAGAACTACGATTATTTTGAGGTAAGGGATGTTATTTTTTTCGTAAATGATATTATTTCTTTCGATATCATTATGCCAAAATATTGATTTGAACTTTTTATTAAATTTAGAATTTTTTGTGTCGGGGTTACTATTCACGTATACGGCATTATTCACGAATACGACACTATTCACCGAAAAAATAATTTTTTTCCTTTTTGTCCAAGATGTCTATTATGGTTACTATATTTGATTGTATACATGTTTTGATCTTTATTTTTGAATTCCACTTCACAATTGGTTATTATGAAGTATTATTGATCTTGGATAAACGGTTATACGAATCCCCACTATTTGTCCTTCTGTCTCACTGGATTCGTTTTCTTTAAAATATTTTTCATCATCCTCAGTCTTAAATGATGATATTACTGAATATCCTTGGCCTGTAGTGCAAAGATGAATGATTAACTGATGAATATCTTTGGCCCGTAGTGCAAAGATGAACAGGTGTTGAGATGAACATGACCAACTGGTGATACAAATGAATATCTTTGGCCTGTAGTGCAAAGATGAATATTTGATTAAAGATGTATATTGATTGTTGTTACAGGGATAAAATATTGATGATGGACTTTTAAATCTTAGAAGATAGTAGAACTCATTCTCTACTTGACTCTTCTAATGGATTGTTATTTCCGCTGCAGTTGTTGATCTAAAACTTGTTGTCTATTATATTTTATCCGATTTTTTCCTGTTGAAGACTAATGATAAATTGTTGTATATTATCTTAGTCATAATTGTAACGCCCGAGAAAATCGAATTTTTGAGAATTAAATTTTTATTTTTATTAAATGAATTTAATTGATTATTTATGGAGCAAGCTAATCGAAGGTCGTTATATGACCTACATATGTCAGAATATCGTAGTATTTTGGCTACGTGGTAGAATTAAAGTGTTTGAATTTTCATGACGAAAATAAAAGTTTTTCGGGAACAAAAATATTTTCGGGAAAAAAGACGAAATATGCACTATTCACCCGTTTCTGCTCGGAGATTTATTTTGAAATTCCGAGAAGTTATTGATTGCGTGAAATCTTGAGACGTGATGGAATATTCAATAATATTTCAGTTATGGCAAAAACGAAGTTTTCGCCTGCGGACTCAAAACCTAAGGGTTAGGGAAAGTGAGTTCCGCGAATGTAATGAGCATGTATAATAACTAATGTTATTATGCGTGAGAAATACGAGTATGATACTAGTTATTATACGAGTATAAAAAGAAGATTAGTACGACGTATAATACGAATATCGTACAAACAATATACGAAGAGGAGATGCGATTACGAGAAAGGAATGTGTAGAATACGATCGTAGAATGCGATAAGTCTTAATGGACTTTATGTTCATGAACTTTGTAGAATCCAATTGGACTTGGATTATGTCAAGCCCAATGATTTGTGAAGTTAAGCCCAAGTAATTTAGTAGGTTAATTAAACCTAAGCCCAATCTATAATTCAATGGGTTAGGGTGATCCATGGGGCAACCCATGATCATGTGGTTAGACTTGGTAACCAAGATAATGGAGTGATGAGCAAGTGTTGTGCTAATCAAGTATACTTAATGGCTAAGTTAAGTAGCAACCAAGTAATTAATGTGGTGACCAAGTAATTTATTTGGAGAGCAAGTAAACTTGGTGGCAAAGCTTGGAATAGTAAGGAGGTTAAGGGCGAAATGACCAAATTGCCCTAGCTTTGGTTTTTCTATAAATAGAAACCTAGAATTTCATTTTCTAGGATTTTGAAAATCCTACACTTGAGAGAGATAGAGAGAGCTCGGTTGGGAGAAGAAGAGGAAGAGAGTGAGCTTGAACGATCGGATCAAAAGTGATCGTGAAATAGAATAGCTAGCGAATCGCCGGCTTTGTATAACGGAAGAGGATTAACGAAGAACGGTAATCCGAACCCTAATTTCTTCTAATATTTTTCTTTAAGTTTTCTATGTTTAAAACATAGCTTAAAGAGAATAAGAAGTAAAAGAAGTTAAGAATGATTTCATATGGTTGAAATCATGAGAAAACAAAGAAATAAGAATAAGAAATGTAGTTTATAAATTTCTTAAGGATGTATAAGATTCGTAAGGATTTTGAGCGATCCGAATGAATCTTATGAATGAGTATGTCAAATTAGTAAGGAATGATGTTCTATAACATCAAATTCCAAGAAAAAGTAGAATCGTAATCCAAAATATCGATTAAAACGAAGAACGAACGAAGAACGCGAAGAACACGCGAAGAACACGTAGAATGTTGTTGATGGACAAATTTAAAACCATCATAGTGTAAATGTTGTTGATGGACAAGTTTAAAACCATCGTGTATAAGTTAGTTGCTTCTTGCTTGGTTAGGAGCATTAGAAACGTTCATGAAGAACAGATTAAAATTGAGCTATAACGAAGTTATAGCAAAATTTTCGTAAAAGACGAGCGAGAATTTGAAAGTTAGTAAATGAACCCGGACGTGTAGGATTTCATAAGAATGTAAGAGAACGTAGAAAACGTGGGTCATGGACTCAAGAACGATCGAGTTCCGAGTTCGGATGACCGAATTACGGACGAACGAGCGAAGAACGTTAAAAGCGTAAAATGAACGAAGAGTGAAGTTTAAGCCAATTGAATGGCACGTTAATGAGTTTAGATCGAATTTCTGCTTGATGGGTGTTAAAGTATGGGAGATAACGAAGAGAATGGCTTTGGAACGACCTCGTTCCGAGTTATAACGAAGGAGTTATGAGATCACAAAGTAAGCATCTCAAAACTTGATTCAACACTTAGAAAAATTTTCTAGGGTTTAAGATTCGCGCCGCAGCGCCGAGAAGTGGCGCCGCAGCGTGAACTCGGGCTTCAAGTGTTGTTAAGTGGTGCCGCAGCGCGAAAAATAACTAAGGGTTTGGCGCCGCAGCGCCAGACCAAGGGAGGAGATAGAAGTAGGTCGCGTCGCAGCGAGAGAGAGAGAGGGAAGGATGGCGCCGCAGCGCCGGTGCAAGGCCATGCCCAGAAATGAGAATTTTATTTCTCAGATACTAGGGGATGTGCAAGAAAGAAGTATGAACATATAGTTCACGTAATGTAACACTTAGTCAAGTGTTTTAAACCTTTAGCAAATGTTGAACGAAAAGATTTAACGTGATTAAAAGACGGAGAATGTAAGCGTTAGATTACGTAACCGATATCCGGAGACCGTAGTCGCGACAAACGAACATGAGGGATTGCTATGATTGTAATTCCTTAGACGTTGAGTGATAAGGTAATGAATAACATTCCGATGGTATGTCATAGTAATGAGAGATGAAGGTAAAGCGTTTAGACGCTGTGAACGCAATGTTGTTGCGATGAACGATCGGTCTTAGCATACAACGAACGGTATGTCTTCGACATAAAGGAAGAATAATGAACATGGGGTTCATGGGTTGAATAAACGATGAAAACGATTGAAACCTTGAGTGAAGGTTGAATGAAAGATTAAGAGACGATCAAGTTAATGTCAAATACATAACGATCCTCGTGAATCGTATTTGTGTTGGACGAACGTTCTAAGTATACCCTAGTTGTATGACTTAGACGTTGACGAAGGTAGTAAGTAAGATATGAATTATCAAGGAAAGCCGTAACAACTAGTAGTGAGATTAAAGAAAGTCCGAGTGTGAGTCGGATAGAGAATGATAGAAGATTATGTATGGTTTAACCATAATTAAATGAAGAATGTAGAGGGTAATAAGAAACCGTGAATGATGTTCAACGTTGGTAGTTCACCAACGATGATCGAAAGTTGGTTAATAACGTAAGAACGTTAATGAGCCGTAACGAAGCATGGAAAGTCGATTTGACTTTATTAATGAAATGAGCATGATTAAGTATACCAGATGAAAGATAGTTAATTGATGATGAATTAATTAACTTAAAGTAGCATCTTCGATGATGACAATAACGTTGAGAGTTACAACTAAAAGTTGTTGAATATTACGTGAATGTGAACGGTATGCAATAAGTATACTTAGCCAATAAACGATCGAATTTCGATTGATAATGTAAGAACGTTGGTAAGACATGAGGAAAGGTGATTAACTCAAAACGAGTGGTATTAATGAAGTAAATCCACTTACAACATAGAAGAGAAAGAAGTTGGTTATAAACGGCAAGCCGGAACCAATAATAAACAATCTAATAAATAATTAGATTGAGAAGAAGGGTAAGATTCATTAGGAACCATGTATGTTCGCTCATGACCTAATGTGGTATGTTATGTGATAGAAACAATGTGAATAGTTGTTTGATAGCTAATTACAGTGTGCTATGTGAATATATCATGTAGATTCTGTAAAGGCTGTGGTCAGTCGAGTAAGTTATCTGAAGACGCTGAAAGGCAAGTCTTCTTAACGCTTGTCTAATTTCCATGTTAGCCAAGTTTTTATGTGATTCGTTAAACTGAATTGCAAGACATGTTTCAAAGAAAGGGTCGATGCCAACTTTTAACTCGGCTAGACTATTCGTAATATATAGATTGATTATCATACATGTCATTCTATATAGAAATGTTAACGCTATCCTATGCCAAGAAATTGGTACGGGCGTGAAGGTAAGGTTTGTCTATGAACAAACAAAAGTATTTTTCATCGATTATTCGATGGGCACGCGAGTTTGCCAAAAATATTAAACGTAAATACGTTTAATGAATGTAGTGTTGATCAACATAGGGTACTATGGGCTGATCACCCAGATGTACTCGTAAGTTATACGGATGAACGACCTTAGTGCTGTGGACTCCTTTTCAAGTATGAAAACTGAAAGTTACTGTTCATGGTCTATCGACCGGTTCAGAATTCCTAAGCTATTATATATATACTTTGGAATTGTTGTTATGACATGAGAAGTACTAGTCAAATGTTTCATAGTGCTTCGTAGTTAATTGGTCAGTTAAAGGGGAATAAAGCATGAAATTGTTAATGTGATAGTCATATGATTCGTTGTTAAGACTTGCTGAGCTAGTTATGCTCATTCTTGCTTAAACCATATGTTTGTAGCTAAAGCCGAACGAACTGAGAGTTCTAAGAGAGATAAAGGCAAGGCTAAGATGGATGCTTAGGCATTGTGTAATAGTTTAGTAAGTTTGTATGTATTATACATTATGAACAATGAACGATGTAACCGGTTTATGAACCTGGGAAGGATTATACTTTGAATTTGATGAGATTATAGTAATTACTCTCATTTTGTTGTAATTCAATGGAATGATTGTATGGATGTTAGTACAGTGGAGCACCATCTGTCGGGTTAGAAGATACCCGAAGTTGGGGGCGTCACAGGTTGGTATCAAAGCGTTAGGTTATAAAACTTAAGGGGGGAAGAACCTTAGGCTAATAACCTCGTTAAGGAAGAGAAATCCGAAGGAAGTAAACTCGAGCTTTACTTAAGTCGAAGGAGTTAATAAGGTATTGAGGAAACTCAGTACCGAAAGATTTAAAAGATGAAAAATAACCCTAAATGAATTAAATGTGATTTGTGCATATACTATTGTGTGTTAAGTACTAATCAACATGTTATGGGTTATTGTAGGGTGGCGAACGATAGCTTGATGTTTAGAAACGTGGAGATGATAAGTGAGGACTCAGTGAACCGAGTAGGGCTTGTAACCATGCCAGTGGCGGAGGTACCATTAGTAACTCTAGAAGAGTCGGAGCCAAAGGAGTACTTTTCTGAGGAAGACTGCTCCGAGGGAGATGTAGCTTTGACATCATACCTTGATATGATGGTCTATGAGGAGGAGGAAATGGAGGTAGCCTCGGTTATTACGGAGGTACCTATACTAGAGTCAACATCTCTAGATGCAATGAGAGCATTGTATCTGGCAGTGCTTGACAAAAATGTGCAACTGAGTACAGTTGTGCAGAACCAGAATGAAGAGATTGATTATCTCCATGAAGCTAAGATATCTGCAGAAGTAGATTTTGAGTCAGAGCACGATAAGCATGTGCTTATGACAAAGCAGGCTAGGAACTATAAGGAAGAGGCCGACGAGCTTCGTAAGAAACTGGTTGAGAAAGACCAGAAGATAGCACGGATGTCTTACATCCATGAGAGTGCTCATAGGGATTTCAAAAGTTGCGTGTTATTCCACTGAGTCGTGATAGACTCGATATACTATTAGTCAGGATACTATAGTGATGATTGAAAATGAACTCAAAGATGCAGTTACGCATTATTAGGAGTTTAGAATTTTAAACATGTGTGTAGTGACGTAAAACCCTCTTTTGTAAAAAGGATAGTCTTTTTGTAAATCCCAACTTTTGTGAAGTTCAATTGTGGGATAGAAATGTAATAGCTTTTGGCTATGGAAGCAAATTGTAAATAGTTTCAAACTATGAAGAAGCATATTAATATAATGAAGTTCTTATTTAATGTGCTTTGATGTATCATGCGTTATTATTGTGGAATGATAACCAAGGGGGTAAGAACAACCCTATGCAAGAGTTCGTTAATTTATTAACGGCGGCATTTAACGAAAAAAAATTAGGGGTAGAGCACCCACGGAACCTAGGGTAGCCAGAATGACTACCCTTAAAGAATTTAAAAGCGTTGGTCCGCCAGAGTTCAAAGGAACGACGGAACCATTAGAAGCCCAGACATGGGTAAAAGAAATAGAGAAGGCGTTTGTTATTACGAACGTAGCTGAGGCGCAAAAGACTTCTTTTGCGACCTATATATATAAAAAAAAGCCAACTTTTGGTGGGAGGCTCACCAGGGTGGGGCTAGAACAGATGCGGTAATGTGGGAACAATTCAAGAAGGTTGTCTTCGAGAATTATTTCCCTACAAGTATGCAGAGGAAGATGAAGATTAAATTCTTAGAACTAAGAAATGGGACATGACAGTTCCCCAATACGCATCCAAATTTAAAGAATTGGTAAGGTTTGCTCCACACCAAGAAAACACTGAGAAGAGGAAGGCTCGTAGGTTTGAGCAGGGCCTGAAACCCTGGCTCTATAGTAGGATTTTGGTATTCCAGAGTGTTTCCTATGGGACTATTCTGGAGAAGTTGATGGTAGCATAAGGCGATATTGAGTTGTAGACTCAATACCACAAAGAGGGAGGAACTAAGGCAGAGAATGCCGGGGGTAGTGGCGATATGCCGAAAAGAAAGAATTTTAACTCCTGGAATACTGGAGTGGAACAAAGGGATCCTAAACATAGGATGTAAGCATGTAAGATATGTGGAAAGACTCCTTTAAGAGTCTGTCTGAAGGGGAAATCGGGTAAACCTATGGCCCGTACTTTTAATAGAATTGTCCAAGATGCGGTTGCATCAGCGGATGTAATGACATGTATCATTCCAGTCGATACAATGAATGCTTATGTGCAATTTGATTGGAGTGCTACTTGATCTTTTATAGCATGTGAATTTGCTAAGTGATTAAGTTCATTCCCGAAAAGGATTATAAATACCTTTAAATGTTAAGGTAGAGAATAAAGAAATAACTTTATTTGATGATATTCGTGAAAATTGTTTCATGAATAAAAGAGTAAGTAAGTATCGGTAGATAAGAACCGATAAAGTTGAGAGAATTTGAAGTAATTCTCGGTATGAATGGGTTGATTAACCATAAAACCTTAACAAATGGTCTAAGGAAAAGTATGAATCTTCGGTTTTCTAAGAAACCCAAGATAGTAAGTTACGATAATTAATTACCGAAACAGTCTTGTTGTCTAATCAAGACGCAATCTAAAAGGATGTTAAGATAAGTTTAGGTTGTGGTACAATCGTAATCTTTGATGGTTGACATATGGGAACTGGGCTAAACAATTCCTTCAGAGAGCGAAGGAATATACGAAACTGGCAACCGATCTAACTCACTGTGATGGCAGTGTAGATGAGACGGGAACTTATTTGTTGGTTGTTTGTGGGAAACCACTCAGAGTACCATATGGACTACTAGCAGAGAAGTGATGTGTGCTGAATCCTAGAAAAGTTGTAAGAAGAAGATAATAATGTAAATCATCAAGAATGATGAACGTATTAAGTAAGACATCTCCGTATGTCATGAAGCTGTAAACCAGTAATGAAAGTAGGTCGCGTAAACTTGGGTTGAAAGAACGCGAACCCTAAGAAGTAAAGTAAGTAAACCAATACGTAAGTCAAATATATGACTAATTTGTTAACAGTTAAGAATAAATACCCATTTCCTAGGATCGATGATCTATTTGATCAGTTGAAAAGGGCAAAGTAAAATTTTTCCGTGATAGATTTGTGTATGGGGTATCATCGGTTGAAAGTAAGGAAGAAGGAGGTACCTAAAACTACGTTCAGAACTCGTTATGGTCATCACGAGTTTCTGGGTATATCATTTGGGTTGACTAATACATTGAAGTTATACTTTCTTTAAGGGGCGCCGAGCAAGTCGGTGGTACGCTGATAGGTACTCTTGTGCAATGCTATGGTTGGAATTACCATTAGCATCACAGAGTGTTCGAATAATATTTGGACGAGTGGGTTGTAATGATCATTGGTGATATTCTAGTCTTTCTAAGACATCAGAAGATGATGCAGGATAAGTAGAAGACTAAGTATAGTCTTATTTTGAGGGAGGAATTTGAGTTCCATATAAATTCAAGTTAAAAGGATAACTGAGATGATATATAGATTGTGTAATGTGTTAATAAGCGTTTAACTTCCAACTCAGATTTATTGATAGGAAGTGATACGTCATGTGAATTAAGATAATACAATTGTTGAAGGTGAAATAAAAGAACCCCAATGTCGAAGAAGCATTATGGGAACTCGAGATTTAAATGATGGAATTTTTTTCCTCATTTAGTGTATGTAATTATAAGCTAAGATTCTGGGGACAGAATCCTTATAAGGGGGGTAGAATGTAACGCCCGAGAAAATCGGATTTTTGAGAATTAAATTTTTATTTTTATTAAATGAATTTAATTAATTATTTATGGAGCAAGCTAATCGAAGGTCATTATATGACCTAGATATGTCAGAACATCGTAGTATTTTGGCTACATGGTAGAATTAAAGTGTTTGAATTTCCATGACGAAAATAAAAGTTTTTCGGGAACAAAAATATTTTCGGGAAAAAAGACGAAATAGGCACTATTCACCCGTTTCTGCTCGGAGATTTATTTTGAAATTCCGAGAAGTTATTGATTGCGTGAAATCTTGAGACGTGATGGAATATTCAATAATATTTCAATTATGGCAAAAACGAAGTTTTCGCCTGCGGACTCAAAACCTAAGGGTTAGGGAAAGTGAGTTCCGCGAATGTAATGAGCATGTATAATAACTAATGTTATTATGCGTGAGAAATACGAGTATGATACTAGTTATTATACGACTATAAAAAGAAGATTAGTACGACGTATAATACGAATATCGTACAAACAATATACGAAGAGGAGACGCGATTACGAGAAAGGAATGTGTAGAATACGATCGTAGAATACGATCGTAGAATGCGATAAGTCTTAATGGACTTTATGTTCATGAACTTTGTAGAATCCAATTGGACTTGGATTATGTCAAGCCCAATGATTTGTGAAGTTAAGCCCATGTAATTTAGTAGGTTAATTAAACCTAAGCCCAAGCTATAATTCAATGGGTTAGGGTGATCCATGGGGCAACCCATGATCATGTGGTTAGACTTGGTAACCAAGATAATGGAGTGATGAGCAAGTGTTGTGCTAATCAAGTATACTTAATGGCTAAGTTAAGTAACAACCAAGTAATTAATGTGGTGACCAAGTAATTTATTTGGAGAGCAAGTAAACTTGGTGGCAAAGCTTGGAATAGTAAGGAGGTTAAGGGTGAAATGACCAAATTGCCCTAGCTTTGGTTTTTCTATAAATAGAAACCTAGAATTTCATTTTCTAGGATTTTGAAAATCCTACACTTGAGAGAGATAGAGAGAGCTCGGTTGGGAGAAGAAGAGGAAGAGAGTGAGCTTGAAAGATCGGATCAAAAGTGACCGTGAAATAGAATAGCTAGCGAATCGCCGGCTTTGTATAACGAAAGAGGATTAATGAAGAACGGTAATCCGAAACCTAATTTCTTCTAATATTTTTCTTTAAGTTTTCTATGTTTAAAACTTAGCTTAAAGAGAAGAAGAAGTAAAAGAAATTAAGAATGATTTCATATGGTTGAAATAATGAGAAAACAAAGAAATAAGAAAAAGAAATGTAGTTTATAAATTTCTTAAGGATGTATAAGATTCGTAAGAATTTTGAGCGATCCGAATGAATCTTATGAATGAGTATGTCAAATTAGTAAGGAATGATGTTCTATAACATCAAATTCCAAGAAAAAGTAGAATCGTAATCCAAAATATCGATTAAAACGAAGAACGAACGAAGAACGCGAAGAACACGCGAAGAACACGTAGAATGTTGTTGATGGACAAATTTAAAACCATCATAGTGTAAATGTTGTTGATGGACAAGTTTAAAACCATCGTGTATAAGTTAGTTGCTTCTTGCTTGGTTAGGAGCGTTAGAAACGTTCATGAAGAATAGATTAAAATTGAGCTATAGCGAAGTTATGGCAAAATTTTCGTAAAAGACGAGCGAGAATTTGAAAGTTAGTAAATGAACCCGGACGTGTAGGGTTTCATAAGAATGTAAGAGAACGTAGAAAACATGAGTCGTGGACTCAAGAACGATCGAGTTCCGAGTTCGGTGACCGAATTACGGACGAACGAGCGAAGAACGTTAAAAGCGTAAAATGAACGAAGAGTGAAGTTTAAGCCAATTGAATGACACGTTAATAAGTTTAGATCGAATTTCTGCTTGATGGGTGTTAAAGTATGGGAGATAACGAAGAGAATGGCTTTGGAACGACCTCGTTCCGAGTTATAAAGAAGGAGTTATGAGATCGCAAAGTAAGCATCTCAAAACTTGATTCAACACTTAGAAAAATTTTCTAGGGTTTAAGATTCGCGTTGCAGCGCCGAGAAGTGGCGCCGCAGCGCCGAGAAGTGGCGACGCAGCGTGAACTCGGGCTTCAGGTGCTGTTAAGTGGCGCCGCAGCGCCAAAAATAACTAAGGGTTTGGCGCCTCAGCGCCAGACCAAGGGAGGAGATAGAAGTAGGTCGCGCCGCAGCGCGAGAGAGAGTGGGAAGGATGGCACCGTAGCGCCGGTGCAAGGCCATGCCCAGAAATGAGAATTTTATTTCTCAGATACTGGGGGATGTGCAAGAAAGAAGTATGAACATATAGTTCACGTAATGTAACACTTAGTCAAGTGTTTTAAACCTTTAGCAAATGTTGAACGAAAAGATTTAACGTGATTAAAAGACGGAGAATGTAAGCGTTAGATTACGTAATCGATATCCGGAGACCGTAGTCGCGACAAACGAACATGAGGGATTGCTATGATTGTAATTCCTTAGACGTTGAGTGATAAGGTAATGAATAACATTATGATGTTATGTCATAGTAATGAGAGATGAAGGTAAAGCGTTTAGACGCTGTGAACGCAATGTTATTGCGATGAACGATCGGTCTTAGCATACAACGAACGGTATGTCTTCGACATAAAGGAAGAATAATGAACATGGGGTTCATGGGTTGAATAAACGATGAAAATGATTGAAACCTTGAGTGAAGGTTGAATGAAAGATTAAGAGACGATCAAGTTAATGTTAAATACATAACGATCCTCGTGAATCGTATTCGTGTTGGACGAACGTTCTAAGTATACTCTAGTTGTATGACTTAGATGTTGACGAAGGTAGTAAGTAAGATATGAATTATCAAGGAAAGCCGTAACAACTGGTAGTGAGATTAAAGAAAGTCCGAGTGTGAGTCGGATAGAGAATGATAGAAGATTATGTATGGTTTAACCATAATTAAATGAAGAACATAAGAGGGTAATAAGAAACCGTGAATGATGTTCAACGTTGGTAGTTCACTAACGATGATCGAAAGTTGGTTAATAACGTAAGAACGTTAATGAGCCGTAACGAAGCATCGAAAGTCGATTTGACTTTATTAATGATATGAGCATGATTAAGTATACCAGATGAAAGATAGTTAATTGATGATGAATTAATTAACTTAAAGTAGCATCTTCGATGATGACAATAACGTTGAGAGTTACAACTAAAAGTTGTTGAATATTACGTGAATGTGAATGGTATGCAATAAGTATACTTAGCCAATAAACGATCGACTTTCGATTGATAATGTAAGAACGTTGGTAAGACGTGAGGAAAGGTGATTAACTCAAAACGAGTGGTATTAATGAAGTAAATCCACTTACAACATAAAAGAGAAAGAAGTTGGTTATAAACGGCAAGCCAGAACCAATAATAAACAATCTAATAAATAATTTGATTGAGAAGAAGGGTAAGATTCATTTGGAACCATGTATGTTCGCTCATGACCTAATGTGGTATGTTATGTGATGGAAACAATGTGAATAGTTGTTTGATAGCTAATTACAGTGTGCTATGTGAATATATCATGTAGATTCTGTAAAGGCTGTGGTCAGTCGAGTAAGTTATCTGAAGACGCTGAAAGGCTAGTCTTCTTAGCGCTTGTCTAACTTCCATGTTAGCCAAGTTTTTATGTGATTCGTTGAACTGAATTGCAAGACTTGTTTCAAAGAAAGGGTCGATGCCAACTTTTAACTCGGCTAGACTATTCGTAATATATAGATTGATTATCATACATGTCATTCTATATAGAAATGTTAACGCTATCCTATGCCAAGAAATTGGTACGGGCGTGAAGGTAAGGTTTGTCTATGAACAAACAAAAGTATTTTTCATCGATTATTCGATGGGCACGCGAGTTTGCCAAAAATATTAAACGTAAATACGTTTAATGAATGTAGTGTTGATCAACATAGGGTACTATGGGCTGATCACCCAGATGTACTCGTAAGTTATACGGATGAACGACCTTAGTGCTGTGGACTCCTTTTCAAGTATGAAAACTAAAAGTTACTGTTCATGGTCTATCGACCGGTTCAGAATTCCTAAGCTATTATATATATACTTTGGAATTGTTGTTATGACATGAGAAGTACTAGTCAAATGTTTCATAGTGCTTCGTAGTTAATTGGTCAGTTAAAGGGGAATAAAGCATGAAATTGTTAATGTGATAGTCATATGATTCGTTGTTAAGACTTGCTGAGCTAGTTATGCTCATTCTTGCTTAAACCATATGTTTGCAGCTAAAGCCGAACGAACTGAGAGTTCTAAGAGAGATAAAGGCAAGGCTAAGATGGATGCTTAGGCATTGTGTAATAGTTTAGTAAGTTTGTATGTATTATACATTATGAACAATGAACGATGTAACCGGTTTATGAACCTGGGAAGAATTATACTTTGATTTTGATGAGAATATAGTAATTACTCTTATTTTGTTGTAATTCAATGGTATGATTGTATGGATGTTAGTACAGTGGAGCACCATCTGTCGGGTTAGAAGATAGCCGAATTTGGGGGCGTCACAATAATATTCTTTATTGGGCTAGTTGAGCTCACCCTTTTCCTTTTTGTTCCATTTTTCTTCTTAGGAGGTGAGAACATAGCAGGATCTAGTCGGGGTATGAAGTGATGGTTCTAGAAAGATATTTTAGCAGTCCTCACTATTTTTGTAAAATAGTGTTTTAATAATTATAATGAGGACTTATTTGAGTGTGGATATTGTCTAGAAGACAATATTTGTATTTAAACCCACAGTATGTGTTATCGTATTTTGCACGACAATTGTATTATTGAAGTTGTAGTTTGCTTTCTGTACCATGTATTTGGCGACTCAGAATGGGTGTTGTATACCTATTTTGGAGGCGTCACAGTTGGTATCAAAGCTTAGGGATATGGTCTCTAGTGGAGATCAGGGAATAGGACTAGGAGGGAAGAGATGAGTAAATTCTTCGCTAGTGTGTCCTATCTAAGCTTATTTGTCGGTCGGTCATAATATAGGGATATTATGTGATATGTCAATTTATTTAATTAACCCTTGTTTTATGACAGTATTTAAGAATGGCTACTGAGAACGTTAACAATAGAGTGTATGAGACTGTGAAACAACCTTTAGTCACAAACCAAAAGAACGTACAACAGGAAGGCAATATTTCTCCTGTAAATAATACTACCGAGCAAACGATGAATGATGGAATGTTTAGGAGCTTTTTGTAGTTCATGCAAAATCAGACGAGGGAGACTCGTGTACAAAATACGGGTGGAAGTGATAGCAACGCGCGGTCTGTCACAGCCAAGCAGTTTAAGGAGTTGGGACCACTAAAATTTATTGAAAAGCCGGATCCGATCAAGGCGGAAACATGGGTCAAATAAATTACCAAGATATTCGATGTCCTGGGATGCACGGAGGAACAGAAGGTTCCATTCGCCACCTTTATGTTCCGCGGTGAGGCAGACTACTGGTGGGAGTCTGTGAAGCGTACCCAGCCTGCCGCACTCAACATGTCTTGGGAAAAGTTTCAAAAACTATTCAATGAAAAGTACTTTCCTGAAAGTATTCGTCAAATGAAGGAGGTAGAGTTTATCAGACTGGAGCAAAACAACATGACGGTGTCCCAGTACGAGGCGAAGTTCGCTGAGTTATCCAGGTTTGCACCTCATTTGGTAGAGAATGAGGAACGAATGACAAGGATGTTTCTGAGAGGTCTAAAACTCGAGATTCGTCAATACCTTATCTCTCATAAATTTTCTCTGTATTCAGATGTTGTCAACATGACTCAATTATTAGAGCGAGATAGTGAATATGTTCAACCGAGGGACCACAACCAGGGTCATACCGGTGACAGCAGTCATCAGAGCGATGATAACCAGTGAGGAGGGAAAAATACGAACAAAGGCGGTAACCACTCGGGTGGTCATCGTGGCCATGATAATAGAAGAGGTGAGTCAAGTAGAAATTTTAAAAAGAGGAGATTCAACAATGATGGGAAGACATCAACACCAACACCAACAACAAATTTTAGGGGAGGAGAACGACCACCGGTCGTGTGTTATAAATGCTGGAAAGAGGGACATATCAGTCCAAACTGTCCACAACAATCCAAGGTATGTTATAATTGTGGAAAGGAGGGCCATATAGCTCGAGACTGTTCTGTAGCAAAACCAAGTTCAGCAGGGATGGTAACTCCAAAGGCTGTCCCGGATAAGTCAAAATCAGCGGTTTCTGGAAGAGCGTTTGTCGTGACTGGCCAAAACGCGAGAAACCTGAATGAGGTGATCACGGGTAAGCTAATCTTGAATTCTTACGAAGTTTATACCTTACTAGATACCGGTTCTACCCATTCTTTTATCTCTCCTGCCTGTGCTCAACGTTTAAATTTGACTCCGAAGAAATTAGACTTTGATTTATCAGTGGAGACTCCGTTGGGTGAAACTTTCGTTACATCCACTGTTTATAAATCTTGCTTAATCCAAGTTGGCACCATCACATTACCTGTTGATCTTATCTCTTTAAAGATACTTGCTTTTGATGTGATTTTAGGAATTGATTGGTTAACCACTCATCATGCCAAAATCGATTGTTTTCGTAAGGTTGTTAGTTTTCATATTCTTAACCAACCTTTTATGCGAATTCAAGCAACTAAACCACTAAAATCAGTCACTGTTATATCAAGCCATAAAGCTATTCGTTTATTAAAAAATGAATGTAAAGCTTTCTTAGCCCATGCTATGGATTTGAACAAAGACAAGTCAGATTTGAATAATATTTCTGTTGTTAGAGAATTTTCTGATGTATTTCCTAAAGAACTTCCCGGTCTACCCCCAGAACGTGATGTTGAAATCTTTATTGACCTTGAACCGGGTACAAAACCCATTTCTAAAACCCCATATCGAATGGCTCCTATTGAACTTCAGGAGTTAAAAGTCCAACTACAGGAATTGTTAGACATCAATTTCATTCGTCCTAGTACATCTCCTTGGGGTGCTCCTGTTTTATTCGTAAAGAAGAAAGACGGGAGTATGCGACTTTGTATTGACTACCGAGAATTAAATCATGTCACCATCAAGAATAGGTATCCGCTACCTCGCATTGATGACCTATTTGACCAGTTGCAAGGAGCACAATTCTTTTCAAAGATCGATCTTCATTCTGGATATCATCAGCTGAAGATTAAAACTGAGGATATTCCAAAGACTGCCTTCAGAACTCGGTACGGGCATTATGAATTCTTAGTCATGTCTTTTGGATTGACTAATGCTCTTGCTGCTTTCATGGATATGATGAACCGTGTATTCAAGAAATATTTGGATCAGTTCGTTGTTGTCTTTATTGATGACATCCTTATCTATTCCAAAAGCCGTGAAGATTATGAGCACCATTTGAAGCTGATACTTGAAAGGCTTCGTGAAAACAAGCTATATGCCAAGCTGAAAAAAATGCGAGTTCTGGCTTGAGAAAGTAGCATTCCTTGGGCACGTGGTGTCAAAATATGGAGTATCTGTTGACCCAACGAAGATTGAAGCAATACAAAGTTGGGAGCAACCGAAGTCGGTGACCGAAGCAATACGATTTGGGTTATTGTTGATAGATTAACCAAGTCTACTCATTTCTTACCGATATGTGAGCCTTATTCCCTTGAACGTCTTGCTCGTATATACGTGAATGAGATTGTGAAATTGCATGGCATGCCAGTATCCATAGTTTCAGATCGTGGCCCAAGATTCACTTCAAGATTTTGGGTTAGCTTGCAGAAAGCTATGGGCACATATTTACAATTTAGTTCAGCATACCATCCTCAAACGGACAGGCAATCGGAAAGGACTATTCAAACCCTTGAAGATCTATTAAGACTTTGTGTCCTAGATTTTAAAGGAAGTTGGGATAAGTACTTGCCACTGGTAGAATTCTCCTACAACAACAGTTATCAAGCAAGTATAGGCATGGCTCCATTCAAAGCGTTGTATGGACGAAAGTGTCGTTCTCCAGTATGCTGGGACGAGGTGGGAGAATCAAAGTTGTTGGGACCAGAATTAGTACGCATGACTACAGAAAAGATCCAAATAATTCGACAACGTATTCAAACCTCACAAGATTGACAAAAGAATTATGCTGATCTTTATCGAAAGGATGTGAAATTTAATATTGGAGATCATGTACTGCTACGTATTGCTCCATGGAAGGGAGTTACAAGATTTGGAAAGAGAGGAAAGCTCAATCCACGATTTGTTGGTCCATTTGAGATTCTTGACCGAATAGGAAATGTGGCCTATAGACTCGCATTACCTCCAAGTATGTCTCGTGTTCATATTATTTTTCACATATCCATGCTTCGTAAATATGTGAAAGACCCGAACCATATTATTGCTTTAGAACCAGACGAGATAGCCAAAGATTTAACGTACGAAGAGGTACCTGTTAAGATCTTGGATAGGAAAGAGCATGTCCTACGCACCAAGGTCATACCACAAGTTAAGGTTTTGTGGAGAAACCATGCTATTGAGAAAATGACCTGGGAGTTAGAATCAGAAATGAAAGCGAGGTACCCTCACATTTTCGAAACACCATGTACGTACGTCAATTTCAAGGACGAAAGTTCATAAGGAGGAGAGGTTGTAAGACCCCAACTTATTATGAATAAAATTGAATTTCCTCTATTTATTATTGTGAATAATAAGGTGTTAAATTGATATAATATTTTGGTTATGGGTGAAATGTGAAAATTTTGCAAAATAAGCAAGTGGTTATAAAATATTCATTGTTGTCGGGGAATATTTGTTTGGTCGTGGAATATCCTTGTTGTCGGGAAATAGTCATATGACAGCGCAGTCATTTGTGGGCCCCATAACAGAATAACTGTCGGATGAAGAAAACGACAAGTTTGAGTTTTTATAAATAACGACGTAGTTGTTACCGTTAACACTGTTGGAATACTCGGTGATTAAAATATAGTAATACGCGTGGTTGCACAGTAGCACACGATTTTTGCACAATATTTTTGAATTATTGATTCTTACGTAAGAAGACACTACTCAAGAATTGTTACAGTAATTACTGTTCAATATTTTATTTTATTGGTTCAATAATTGCTGCGTTGATATTTTATATTATTGTTGTTTCAATAATTATCACTGCACAGTATTTTTCATTATCGGATCAATAATTCATATTATTTGAATAATATTATGAGATAGCATTATTGACAATGTCTAGAAAGTTCTGTCAAGGAGAGGTTTGGTCACCTAATTGCGCGTCAGTAAGGAGAAATCTTTATTGGAAAGCCCCCTCTTTCCTGAGAACTGTCTGGTTGTCATAATTGTGATTCTGTAATATTATTTGTGAATAATTAATTATTGATTTATATGATAAGGAAATATTTATTTGATGTGGATATAAATGATGCATTTATTTATTTATGTGATTATAAATGAAGGAATTAATGCTGAGGTGTTTTATCAGTATTTTGTCGGAGTGGAGGTATTAAAAATCACCCGTTTATGGATTTCAGATACTTTCTGTTTGGTATTTGGAAAAACTTTCTTCTGCAAAGTTGTAGAGAATTTGATTTCGTGTGGAATGAACATAAAATTCGTATTTTTCTGATAAACGGGCTATTTTCTATGAATTACTGAAATTTCAGAAAATAAAATAATTTTTATTAATTTATGGGTGGGACCCACTTTTGTGATTTAAAGCATGAGGGCTGCTGGGATTTTTCAAGAGTGGCATGCTGGTCTTTGTTGGCTAGCATGCGTAGAATGAAGAATAAATAAAATAATATTTTATTATTTTAGTCTCCTATGGCGTTCTAGCATTTTCCTATAAATAGACGCTTAAGTTAGAATTGAAAATCATACCAGAAACAAGTTTTCTTTCTCTCTAGATTATCGAGCGTATTTTTGTGAGTATTTTGATACTTTGAGAGTTGCTATTCAGTACAAGTTTCTGTCAGCACTATATCCGAAATGCAGTCAGAAGTACGGTTATTTTAAGGTAAGGGATGTTATTTTTTTCGTAAATGATATTATTTCTTTCGATATCATTATGCCAAAATATTGGTTTGAAATTTTTATCAAATTTGGAACTTTTTGTTTCGGGGTTACTATTCACGTATACGACACTATTCACGAATACGACACTATTCACCGAAAAAATAAACTTTTTTCTTTTTGTCCAAGATGTCTATTATGGTTACTTTATTTGATTGTATCCATATTTTGATCTTTATTTTTGAATTCTGCTTTACAATTGGTTATTATGAAGTATTATTGATCTTGGATAAATGGTTATACGAATCCCTACTATTTTTCCTTCTGTCTCACTGGATTCGTTTTTTTTAAAATATTTTTCATCATCCTCAGTCCTAAATGATGATATTACTGAATATCTTTGGCCTGTAGTGCAAAGATGAATGATTAACTGATGAATATCTTTGGTCCGTAGTGCAAAGATGAACAGGTGTTGAGATGAACATGACCAACTGGTGATATAATTGAATATCTTTGGCCTGTAGTGCAAAGATGAATATTTGATTAAAGATGTATATTAATTGTTGTTACAGGGATAAAATATTGATGATGGACTTTTAAATCTTAGAAGATAGTAGAATTCATTCTCTACTTGACACTTCTAATGGTTTGCTGTTTCCGCTGTAGTTTTTGATCTAAAACTTGTTGTCGATTATATTCTATCAGATTTTTCCCTATTGAATACTAATGATAATTTGTTGTATATTATCTTAGTCATAATATTATTTACTGGGCTAGTTGAGCTCACCCTTTTCCTTTTTGTTCCATTTTTCTTCTTAGGAGGTGAGAACATAGCAGGATCTAGTCGGGTATGGAGTGATGGTTCTAGAAAGATGTTTTAGCAGTCCTCACTATTTATGTAAAATAGTGTTTGAATAATTATAATGAGGACTTATTTGAGTGTGGATATTATCTAGAAGACAATATTTGTATTTAAACTCACAATATGTGTTGTCGTATTTTTCACGACAATTATATTATTAAAGTTGTAGTTTGCTTTCTGTACCATGTATTTGGCGACTCAGAATGGGTGTTGTATACCTATTTTGGGGGCGTTACACTTGAGGTTGCGAGTTTAAACCTAGGGAGAGACAAATTTTTGGAAATAATTCTAAAGATGCCGCGTCAGATGTGCCACGTAGGCGCCACGTGTGCCACATCAGTAGGTCAACACACATGTGGCGCTTGGGTCCAAATTTTTGAATAGAAAAGGGCTCAATTTGCGTTGACCGGAAGAAAGAGGCTCAATATCCAAATATCAGAAAAGTTCAATGGTCGACTTTGCATTAAACCCATTCTTTTGGTCATTCAGAAGCTATCGAACATGCCTTTAGGTGGTGTTTAATAAAATTAAGTAATTGAGATCTGAATGGTTAATAAAATAACATCTGAATTTAAAAAATTGTTTGATAACTAAAAGTGTAAAACATCTAAATGACACTATTTTACCATTTTAACCCTCTTAGTTATTTAAAAATTTTATTTGAATGATTTTAAAATTTGAAATTGAAGGAGTACAACATTTATTGAGACTATTTTTGTACATAATTTTTAAATAAAGTATCAAGAGACAACTCTTAATAGTCAAGATTTGAGTTTCTGTCTTAACGATTAAGAGTCATAAAAAGGTAAAAAAAAATTTAACCAAACAAGATTTGCCTCTAACTGAATTAGAGACAGATGAATTAGAAGACATTCAGACACAAACAAACACCACCTTAGTCTTAACTAATACTTTTTGGCCTTTGGTTCTAGTGTCCCAATGGAATGAACTAGAAGAAAGAAAAAGACTCGTAATCATTTAAATTCTCACATCACATTCACTTACTCTTACTATTTATTGATAGTGGAGATGTGGAGCATGGCGAGTTCTGGCTTTTCCAAAGGCTACACGATTCTCCACACCAACGGAATGATATTAATTTGTGAAGCGTGGAACAAGCTCACCACACATTTTGGAACACAGTTTGGCCTCCATGGTTAAATATTCATCTGAGGCATCCTACAAGAACATTCTGGAGTCATCCTGAAGATCGAAAGAATATAGATAATTGGATTAAGAGGACAATTAAGAGCTTACCCTGCTCAACTGTTGCTTCTCAAGCAGTCCATGTAGACGACTACGACGATGCGCAGGGACATGCCTCGAGCCATGAGAACACTTAAACCACATCAATCCTTAAGTGGGAAACAATTTCAAACAACTGAATTTAAACATCCAACCAAAATGTAATCCAAACAACTTGCGCAGTCTACAAATACAATCCATGAAGTTTCAAACAATTTCGACATAATTCAAACATCCTTGACAGAAATCAAAGTTTCAAACAACTTCCACAACACAATACAAATTTAAAACAAAGAATATACATAAAATAGCAAATTCAAATTCTAAGGTGCCTCCAATCTGAGATTTTTTCCACTAGCACAGCTGTTAGATTAGTCCATACAAGGCACCACCAATCTAAGGCCCGGTCTTTCCACGTCTACCAAATGTGCTGCCAAGTGACTTTCACTTGCATTGTGTCTTTTATAGAAAGCTCTGATACACCAGCTTGTTGTGCAGGGAAGAGTAGTTTTGCACTAGGAAATACCTTGTTGTTGGTTCTTAGATGTGCACGAACTAAGAGGTTGGAATTGATTGGCACAGCTACTACAGATCTGGACAATTGAATTGGCTTCCCTGACACTACTGGTATGCTTCGACTAAAGTCCTCCTTCAGGAAGAGGATAATCTCATAAGCATCCTCTTTAATCATATCATTTCTGGCTGCAATAAGCCTATAAACGCTAGATTCTGGTTCTTCATCTTTCAGCCAAACCTCCACAATGACTTGAACGGCTTTACGGAACAAGGCGTACAATATGGTTACAGAACATTTATTATCCTTGGCCAGAACCTAGTAACTTAAGAATTTGTCAAAAATTTCTTCAGATGGTCTAAAAACTAGGCCCTCACTGAACTTGTCCTCCTTGAACATGCCGTTCTTGCAAAAGCTGCCCTTACAGTTGGTGATGCGAACGAAGTTGCCCCCAACGACATCATCAAGTTCATCATCGGTGTTGTTCTTCTCCATGTCATAAATCTCGGTCTCGAAGTAGTCGTCGAGGCTACCCATACTGTCGTGGTAGTGGAAAATGGGATGGTCCTTGATGGGGTGGTCCTTGAAGGGTTTGTGTTGGGGTATATCGCAGTTGGTGAGGGGTTGGTGTTCAGAGCTGGAGAGCAGCAGATCCATAAAGGTACAGACAATATCACTCGACGGAATGACATGATATCGGCCACTCACAGTCGTCAGCAGATCGCACCCTTCCTTAATAGGCTTAACATATTGTCCAGGTTCACCTCCTTGCTTGTAGATATATATATGATGAGATAGGTTACTGAAATAGATTTTACCAGACAGATAACCTTCTCTTCCTCCTTCCACGTCGATTATCACCCGAAACACCTCCGTCGTAATTGTTCCACGAAGCTTTTTTTCAGGGACTGCAGGGTAGGCTAAATTTGAGTTAAAGTCTTTGTCAAGGTAGGGCTTCCTGAAGGAGAAATCCATGTTTTCCGTCTGAAAGTTGTCCATCTCCATATCTGATTCAACCTGACAATCCAAACAACAACAACAAATATAAAATAAATAAATGATTCGTTTCAATAGAACACGAAATTGATAAGAACTTAATTGATTTCAATCTATACGATTGTGAATATTGTAATCTATTTGAAAAATACAAATATTACTATTTTCAAGACTTAGATGAGGTCACAACAATTTTAAAATGGAACTCTTGTTTGGAGTAGAGGGAGAAAATTTATGCCTTGAATAAAAAAAGCCCCAATAAAATCTGTTTACAAACAAATATATACATATACATACATATATATATAGGACCTCCATCAGCATACTCATAATAACTCACCTTCCTATCATCATCCTTGTCTTGGTCTCGGAACCTTTTCCCGAGAAGGGAATTCCTTTTCTCCTGCCGAAAATTAATGTCCATCACCATCTCCAGATCTGATTCAACCTCACAATTTAAACAACAACAAAACTATATCTATAACAAGAACAAAATAACTAACTATAAATAGAGTATGAAGGTGGTAGAAATAAGACCGGCGAAAGTAGAGAATCCATACCTTTTTTTATGAGAGAGAGAAAAAGAGGCCGCCGCGGTTGAAACGATCGGGAGAGAGGTTATCTTCTACGATCTTTTTATTATTCCGATTTGTATGCGATTATAGGATGGGATGGGATGGCTTGGGTTGGATTGGGTTGATAACAATTGACCTTTCAATTTTGGGTGAATTACATATTCTATTACATTTTGAAAAATAATTACAATAATAGTGTACTCATAAAATCTTTACACAATTTATACAATTTCATATTTATTTACAATATTAATGCAATTAGGATTCCTTAATTTAAGGCATTAGTATGCAATTAGGATTCCTTAATTTAGGGATTAGTTTCTTCTCTCTCTCCTCATCTATAACAACTGCATTAGTTAATCATCACCCTTCTTCTTCATTCAACGTATTCTTTCTATATATATATATATATATAAAATAATATATATAATGATATATATATATATATATATATATATATATATATATATATATATTTATTTATATATGCAAGTATCTGAATTTTATAGATTAATTCAGATAAATTCATACACTTGTTTCATTCAACGTATTCCATGACCCGGTTACGGTGTGGATGATTACAAGTCCAGTCCGGCCACTGCATACTGCACAGGAGTTGCTTGTTTGCGTGAAGAGATGATTAACTAAACTACAGTAGTTTCCAAAAAGAAGACGTTCCAATTCCGGATCAGATCAGATCAAATTTTCCGATACATATGCTCTCTAGGGTTTTGTTTTGATATAGAAATGAAGGAGAAGCAAAAGAAGAACAAGTACAGTATAATAGTCCCCACTTACAACGAACGTCTCAACATCGCCCTCGTTGTCTACCTCGTCTTCAAGCATCTCCTGTACGAATCTCTCTCTCTGTCGATCTCATAATCGGCTCTTTTTGATTGATTATTTATTGAACTTGAAACTCTCACAAAGAAATTCTACAATTATTATATTCGTTGCTGCTATTGGCTTTTGGAGTCTCAAATTTGATCTATTTTTGTTGCTAATATCTCTTATTCTTCCTTCTTAAATGAATTGGTTAATCTTCATAATTAAATTTAACATTTGCTTCAAAATGGAGGTGGGTATGAAGATTCAGCCGGTGGTGGCGGTGGATATGATTGTAACCAAACTTTCATATCAAGGTAACCAAACTGTCATATCAAAGTAACTAATCAACCTCCACACTTTCAATTTTTTCTTAGTGCAGTTGGCAACCAAACCTTCAAATCAAGGTAAGCAAACCTTCATACCAAGGTAACAAAACCTTCATACCAAGGTAACCAATTCACATCCACACCTGTAGTAGTGCAGTTGGTAGCCGAACCTTCAAACCAAGGTAACCAATTCAGTTTTATTAAGTTACCAATTTCGTTTGAATGTGATGCAATTGGTAGCCAACCATTCATACAAAGGTAACCATTTTAGTATTTATGAGTAACAAATTCACTTCCCTGTTAAATATATATATATATATATATATATATATATATATATATATATATATATATATATATATATATATGTAAAACTCACTTCTTCTTGAATATATAAATTTTATCTTGATTTATTACAAACCACAGGAACCTCCTATCAAAAGGCAGCGGACCGTGCAAGTTCATTATATGTCCCAGTAGGCAAATCAAGTATTAGAGAGAAATCTGAAGTTATTTTAGAGAATAGAAGATGCAGATTCAGATCTGCTATGAACGAGCTAGATGGAATTTGTTAGTTACAAAGGACAGTGAAAATATGAAAAGGGAGATGAATATTTGAATTTGAATTATTATTTTGAATTTAAATTTGTTTTTGTTGTTAGATCCCAAATATTTGAATTTGAATGATTAATTATGACAGTTAATTCTCCTTTATTTTAGGTTTCTTTATTAATGTGAATTGTACTATTTTTGTAATATGAGTCCTAATTACACTCTTTTTGTAAAGATTTTATGTGTACACTATTGTTGTAATTATTTTCTAATTGTTGTATATTTATGTAAAGAACCCTTCAATTTTTATTACAGCCCGACCAAGCCCAACCCAGCCCAATCTTTAATCTTTTATTTGAAGTAAAGTAATTCATCTTTACTTACAAGACGGTATGAAATGGAGCATATTTATCTTTCACATACTTTAAAATTTAAAATAATATATATTATCATTTTTTATTTAAATTCAAAATATATTTATTTACATTTATACTTCCATATAATTATATATTTACCACTCCTTTTATTATTATAAATTTGTTTAATTTTTAGGAGGGTGTAGTCAATTAAGAATTTTAAAGACTTTAAAAGTTCGGTTGTATTCAATCAAGACATTAAAAGAGTTTACAAAAGTTTATTGATATTCAATTACAATTTTTGTAATGTCTTTAAAAGTTAGGTGGTATTGAATTGAGACTTTTACAAAGTCTATAAAAGTATTTTGGTATTCAAAAAGTCATAAAATTTTTAGATTTCTATTAAATGAAAGAGTTTGACAAACTTTAGAAGAAGAGATACCCTTATCCAAAATTTGACATCATCTCTAAAGACTTTCAAATATTTGAAAAAGATAGAAGATGAACAGAGAAGGAGAAAGAGAAATATAAAGATAAAGAGATAAATGAAATCAAACAAAGAAGAGAAAAATAATATATATATATATATATATATATATATATATATATATATATATATATATATATATTGTAAGACCCCGAATTTTATGAAATAAAAGTATTCAATTTTTTTATAATTATTCTATTTAGTAAATGGTTAAATTGATAAAAGGTTAAAGTTAAGGGTGATATGTGAAAATTTTTGTAAAGTAAGCAAGTTGTCATAATAATCGGTGATAAATGTACAGTAATATGCGTGGTTGTATAGTAGTACTCGGTATTGATTATTAATGCTTACGTGAGAAGTCACTCAGTTTTATTCAATTATTATCACAATATTTTATATTATTAAATTAATAATTGAGACGACAAAGTTATTCATATTATTATTTGTAATATTGACAATGTCTAGAAGTTCTGTCAAGAAGAGGTTAGATAATCTAATTGCGTGCCAAAATGGAGAATTCCTTATTGGAAAGCCCCCTCTTTCTTGAGAACGACCTAGTTGTTAAATATTGCGAATTATAATAATAATGAATAAATGTTATTAAAAATCGAATTTGAGTTCGGAGTTGAATTTGGAGACGCGGACGTGATATTTGAGTCTGGAACGATGAAATTAGTAAAAATAGACTATAAACACAAAATTTATCGGGGTTGACTTTTTGGTCAAAAAGTCAACAGTTGACTTTTTCAGAAAAAGTCAAACTTCGAAATTTCAAAAATAAAATTATTGATAAAAATAGTTCCATTATGTTGGAATTATTAGTGTTAGTGGAAATCGACATTTATTTCGATATTAATTGATGTATGGAAGTTATACTGACCAATCGGGTAATTAATCGGATAAATGAGCAATTAATTGCTATTAATTCACATGAATATAACTATTTGTTCACATGTGTGTACTATTGATTCACATTCTTGTACTATTAGGGGAGGTGGTGCAAGATTGATAATACTTGCATGACTAAGTTAAAAATGGAGGTATAGATGGAGGTACTATACTGTAATTCGTATTTTTCACATGTCTAGAACTATTGATTCACATGATTTACTATTAGGAGAGGTGGTGCAAGTTTGATAATACTTGAAGGACTAAATTAAAAATAAAAGAAAAGAGGAAGGTATTATACTGTAATATTCTGAGCCCCAAAACGTGCAATTATCGAAACTATATTTTCCTATAAATAGAAGCTCATTCCTTCATTATTCTTCACCAATTCACTAAAGTTATAGAACAATTATTATAGAGAGAAATTATAGGGAGAAAGAAGAAGAGAAGTCTGCTACCTCACTATTCTAGTATCCAGTCTGTAGACAGGTTAAGAAATGAATATGAAGGGTCATTCACCATGCATGCGGTAGTCCACGTAGACAGGTTATTCCAATAGAATAATAAATAATAGAACCAGGTCATGCGTAATCTGCACGGACAGGTTATTCCAACAGATTAATAAAGAATGAAACCAGGTCATGCGTAATCCGTACAGACAGGATATTCCAACAGACTTCTCTTCTTCTTTCTCTCTATAATTTCTCTCTATAATAATTGCTCTATAGTTTTAGTGAATTGGTGAAGAATAATGAAGGAAGAATGAGCTTCTATTTATAGAAAAATATAGTTTCGATAATTGCACGTTTTGGGACTCGAAATATTACCGTATAATACCTTCCTCTTTTTCTTCATTTTTAATTTAGTCCTGCAAGTATTATCAAACTTGCACCACCTCCCCTAATAGTAAATCATGTGAATCAATAGTAAATCATGTGAATCAATAGTTCTAGACATGTGAAAATACGAATTACAGTATAATACCTTCATCTATACCTCTATTTTTAACTTAGTCATGCAAGTATTATCAATCTTGCACCAACTCCCCTAATAGTAAATGAATGTGAATCAATAGTACACACATGTGAACACATAGTTATAAACATGTGAATTAATAGCAATTAATTGCTCATTTATCCGGTGAATTATCCGATTGGTCAATATAACCTTCAGACATCAATTATTATCGAAATAAATATCGATTTCCACTAACACTAATAATTTCCACACAATGGAACTATCAATTTTATCTTTAATCAACACGAACTTATTCATCATTAATATTATAACTCACAATATTTAACAACCAGGTCATTCCAAGAAAAGAGGGGGTTTTTCGATAAGGATTTCTCTTTATTGGCGCGCAATTAGGTGACTAAACCTCTCCTTGACAGAACTTCTAGACATTGTCAATATTACAAATAATAATATGAATAACTTTGTTGTGACGCTCCCAAAATAGGTATACATCACCCATCTTGAGTCGCCAAATACATGGTATAAAATTCAAATACAATCTTAAATATACAACATGAGCTGTGAGTTTTAATACAAACATTGTCTTCTAGACAACATTAAAACTCAAAATAAGTCCTCAATACAATTATTAACACATTATTTCATAGAATAGTGAGGACTACTAATGCTATCATTTGGACCGTCACTCCGTTTCCCGACTAGTCCCTGCTACGTTTTCATTTCCTGAAGAGAACAGTGAAAGAAAGGGTGAGCTCAACTAGCCAAGTAAGAAATATTATGGCTAATACAAAGTAGAATAAATTATCCTTAGTCTTCAATAGTGTTAAACTGATACAATGTAACAAACATCAAGTTTAACTGCAGTGGAACAATCAATCCATTAAAAGAGTCAAATAAAAAAAATAAAATTTACTATCTTTTATGATTTAAAAGGTTTTTTTTATCACTTTTATCGCTGAGACTCAACTTAATAAATAATCCACATCATCGAATCACTCCTACACTACGGCCAAGGATATTATTTAGTATCACGACCACAAATTATTCATGCACTACGGGCCAAGGATATTCGTGTATTCATTAATGGTCATGATCATGCCAACAACTGTCCATCAATGCACTACAGGCCAATGAGGACTTTTTTCACATCATTTGTAACATTACGGTCATGATTACACCGAATAATCCCTGGTCATAATCATACCAAGTCCATCTATGCACTACAAGCCACAGATGACTTTCAACATAATATAAACATGAGGATGATGACAATGATATAAGAATTCAATAAAATAAGTTCAAGAATTAATTTATCCATGAACCAATAACGTCCAAATTGTCAACATGATACTTTTTTTGTGGAGTAAAATTCAAGAATGCTCAGAAGAATATTTTCATGAAAAGATACTAGATGAAGCGCAAATATCAAGGATATTCCACTAATTTTATGGAGTATAGAAGTCAAAACTTTAACCAACTGAGTATAATAAAGAATGGAGTAACAAAAGAAATCACCAGGCATGCAATAGACCGCATAGACAGGTTATTCCAATAGAATAATAAATAACGGAACTAGGTCTTGCGTAAACGCACAAACAGGATATTCCAACAGAATGATAAATAATGGAACCAGGTCATGCGTAAAGCACAGACAGGATGTTCCAACAGAATGATAAAGAAAGGAACCAGGTCATGCTTAAAGCACAGACAGGATGTTCCAACAGAATGATAAAGAATGGAATAATAACAGAAATCACCATGCATGCAGTATTTCGCATAGACATGTTATTCCAACATAATGATAAAGAATGGAATAACAGAAGAATTTCACCAAGTATAGGGTAGCCCGCGTATACATGTTATTCCAACAGAATAATGTAGAATGGAATAACAGACTTTCTCTTCATGAATACGAAAAAAATAATACCCCATACCTTCGAAAGAATAGTACTGGATATAGAAGTAGTGAAGTAGCAGAACACTTTTCTTCTTTCTCTCTATAGTTTCTCTCTCTAGAGTTTCAGTGAATTCGTAAAAAATAATGAAGGAATGAGCTTCTATTTATAGAAAAATGGACTACATAGTAACTAATTCATGAACGATCCAGATTGATTTACTTTAAACGGACGGTCCAGATTTTAAACAAAATCTTTTAAATAAAATATAATATATTCTATTTATAATCTAATAAAACGAATAACTTTATAAAAATATTCTATTTTATATAAAAAGATTTTACTATGCAGAACACTATGCAGGCACTATGCAATACTATGCATAATAAAATATAATATATTCTAATTATTGTCTAATAAAACAAATAACTTTATAAAAGTATTCTGTTTTATATAAAAAGTTTTTCTGTTTTACTACATTAATAATACTAATAAAACAAACTTTATCACCATTATTATAATTCACAATATTAATCGACCAGGTCGTTCTCAGGAAAGAAAATGCTTTTCAATAAGGATTTCTCCCTATTGGCGCGCAATTAGGTGACCAAACCTCTCCTTGACAGAACTTCTAGACATCGTTAATATTTCAAATAATAATATTAATAACCTTGTCGTCTCAATTATTGATTTAATAACATATAAAATATTGACAATAATTGAATCAAATAACGTGAGATACTATGTAGCAATTACTGTAGCAATAATTGAACAAAACTGAGTGACTTCTCACGTAAGCATCAATAATCAATACCGTGTGCTACTATGCAGCCACGCGTATTACTGTACTTTTAACACCGGGTGTTTCAATAGTTAACGGTAAAAACTTCCACCATTATTTTCATAAAGTATTTTTGTCATTTTCTCAATCCGACAATAATTCCGTTGTGGGGACCACCAATGATTGTGCCGCTGTACGAATATTCCCTGTTAAAATGAATATTCCCCGACTAATCGAATATTATATAACAACTTGCGTACTTTGTAAAATTTATAAATATTATCCACAACTATAACATTATATCAAATTTACTCCATAATATTCAAAAATGATATTTATAGAAAATTCATCTTTATTTATAAAAATTGGGGACTTACAACCTCCCCTTCTTATGAAATTTCGCCCTCAAAATTAGGGTACGTACCTGGTATGTCGAAGAGGTAAGGATACCTTGATTTTATTTCAGATTCTAACTCCCAGGTCATTTTCTCAACATCGTGGTTTCTCCATAAAACTTTGACATGAGGTATAACCTTGGAGCGTAGAATATGTTCCTTCTTATCCAAGATTTAAACAAGAACCTCTACATACGTCAAATCTTCTGCTATTTCGTCCGGTTCTAACTCAATAATGTGGTTCGGGTCTTCCACATATTTACGTAACATGGATATGTGAAAAACGTTATGAGCACGAGACATACTTGGGGGTAAAGCGAGTCTAGAGGCCACAGTTCCTACTCGATCGAGGATTAAAAATGGGCCGATGAATCGAGGATTGAGCTTTTCTCTCTTTTTAAATCTCGTAACTCCTTTCTATGGAGCAACATGTAACAACACATGATCTCTTATATCGAATTCCACGTCCTTTCGATGAAGATTAAAATAACTCTTTTGTCGATCTTGTGAGGTTTTTATACGTTGTCGGATCGTTTGAATCTTTTTTATAGTCATACGTACCAACTCTGGTCCCAACAACGTTGCTTCACCCACCTCATCCCAGCAAACTGGAGAACGACACTTTCTTCCATACAACGCTTCGAATGGAGCCATGCCAATACTTGCTTGATAGCTGCTGTTGTAGAAAAACTCCATCAATGGTAAGAACTTGCTCCAACTTCCCTTGAAGTCAAGGACACAGAGTCTTAATAGATCTTTAAGAGTTTGAATCGTCCTCTCCGACTGCCCGTCCGTCTGAGGATGATATGCCGAGCTAAATCATAAATACGTGCCCATAGATTTTTGCAAACTAACCCAAAATCTTGAAGTAAATCTTGGGTCTCGATCAGAAATTATGGATACTAGCATACCATGTAATCTTATAATCTCGTTTATGTACATACGAGCAAGACGTTTAAGTGTATAAGTTTCTCGTATCGATAAGAAATGAGCAGACTTGGTCAATCTATCAACAATGACCCAAATCGCATCTATGGACCTTTTGGTACTTGATGCTCCGCCTTGACTCGTTGACAAGTTAGACACCTTGAGATAAACAGTTCTATCTCTCTCTTCATATTGCTCCACCAAAATGTATGACGAAGATCGCGATATATTTTGGTACTTCCAGGATGGATTGTAAACGGTGTATTGTGTGCCTCCATCATGATTTTATACTTTAAATCAGGGTCGTTAGGAACACAAAGTCTGGAGTTGACTCGAAGTATTCCTTCTTCATCAATTCTTGCTTCCGGCATAGCACTTTCTTGCACTTTCTTCCTCATACGCATCAGTTCCAGGTCTATAGCTTGAGTAGCTTTAACTTTATCGATTAAAGTCGGTTCTACTCATATATTCGCCATCATCACATGGGTCCCCGGAGTCTTTAACTCTATTTCCATCCTTGGAAGTCACACAAAATGAGCCTTTGCGTTGACAATATCGCACTCGTACCCGCATATGATCTTCTACTTAATGCGTCAGCTACCACGTTCGCTTTTCCAAGATGGTATTGGATGGTATGATCATAATCTTTCAACAGTTCAAGCCAACGTCATTGTCGCATGTTGAGTTTCTTTTGAGTGAAGAAATATTTGAGGCTTTTATGATCCGTAAAGATCTCCACTTTCTCTCCATACAAGTAATGCCTCCAAATTTTAAGTGCGAAGACAATAGCTGCTAACTCTAGATCATGAGTAGAATAATTCCTCTCATATTGTTTGACTTATCTTGAGGCATAGGCTATGACTTTTCCATGTTGCATGAGAACACATCCTAACCCTTTGCCCGAAGCATCACTGTAGATGACAAATCCCTCCGAGCCAGATGGTATTATCAGAACATGTGTTGAAATGAGTCTCCTCTTGAGTTCTTGAAAACTCTTCTCATATTCCTCGCTCCAACCGAATTTTATATCTTTTCGAGTCAGCTGAGTTAATGGAGTAGCGATTCGAGAAAATTCTTCCACGAATCTCCAATAATAACTAGCTAAGCCGAGAAAGCTACGTACTTCGGTCACTGATTTAGGTTGCTCCCAGCTTTGAATAACTTCAATCTTTGTCGGGTCAACAGATATTCCATGACTTGATACTACGTGTCCAAGGAATGCTACTTCCTCAAGCTAGAACTCGCATTTCTTCAACTTGGCATAAAGCTTGTATTCACGAAGCTTTTGAAGTATCAGCGTCAAGTGTTGCTCATGATCTTCACGGCTTTTGGAATAAAGAAGGATATCATCAATAAAGACGACCACAAAGTGACCCAAATATTCCTTGAATACTCGGTTCATCATATCCATGAAGGCAGCAGGTGCATTAGTCAATCCAAAGGACATGACTAGGAATTCATAATGCCCGTGCCGAGTTCTAAAAGCCGTCTTTGGAATGTCATCAGTTCTAATCTTCAATTGGTGATATCCGGAATGAAGATCAATCTTTGAAAAGAATTTGGCTTCTTGTAACTGGTCAAACAGGTCATCAATACGTGGCAATGGGTACCTATTTTTGATGGTGACATGATTCAACTCCCGATAATCAATACAAAGTTGCATACTTCCATCTTTCTTCTTCACGAATAGAACAGGAGCACCCCAAGGAGAAGTACTAAGACGAATAAAGCCAATGTCTAACAATTCCTGCAGTTGGGTCTTTAACTCCTGAAGTTCAATAGGAGCCATTCGATATGGAGCTTTGGAAATGGGTTTTGTACCGGGTTCAAGGTCGATACAAAATTCAATTTCACGCTCTAGGGGTAGGCCAGGAAGTTCTTCAGGAAATACATCAGGAAATTTATTAACAATAGAAATATCATTCAAAACTGACATATTTTTGTTTAGATCCGTGACATGAGCTAAGAAAGCTTGACATCCATTTTTCAATAAATGAATAGCTTTATGGCTTGAGATGACAGTGATTGATTTTAATGGTTTGGTTGCTTGAATTCGCATAATAGGTTGGTTAGGAATATGAAAGCTAACAACCTTACGAAAATAATCAATTTTTGCATGATGAGTAGTTAACCAATCAATCCTTAGAATCACATCAAATGCAAGTATTTTTAATGAAATAAGATCGACAAGTAATGTGAGGGTACCGATTTGAACCAAACAATACTTATAAACAGTGGATGTAATGAAGGTTTCTCCCAATGGAGTTTCTACAGATAAGTCAAAGTTTAATTTCTCTGGAGTCAAATTTAATTGTTGAGCGCAAGTAGGAGAAATAAAAGAATGGGTAGAACCGGTATCAAATAAGTTATAGACTTCGCTAGAGTTTATTGTAACAATCCAAAATTTTAGTTGTAATTTAAAATATTTATTAAATTAAATAAATATTTTATTTATGTGATTGTTGTAACATTTTAGAATTTTAAAGTGTAATATTAAATATTTATTGATTTATATAAGTATTTAATGGAGATGGATATTGTTGGATAAATAAGTGTTCAATTTGAATTTATGTGCTGTAGTTATTTATTTGTTAAATAAATAATCAAAGATTTAATATTAAATATTTATGTGTAATATTAAATATTTATTGAATTATATGACAATTTGAGTCGATGTGATTTAATGAATTATTTGTTGAGGAGCTAAGAAAATTAGTTGTTATGAGATTATATAATAATTGAATTTAATAAGTAAGCTAGAGAGCTTATGGTGATTAAATAAGTTATAATATTTTAAATGAGAAATTGTAATTTAAAATATTAGTTGGTTAAATAAGATTATAATTATAAAAGAAATTATAATTATGTGATAATGATTTATGTGTTAAAGTAATTTAATAAATTAATGTTTTAATTGATTTATTTAATTAAATAAAAGTGTGACTAATAACCTTACTATAAAGGAGTTACCAAAATAAATTAAGGGAGTTTAATTCAGTTTTGCCAAACAAGGCCTAATGCTTATTAAGTCTTTTATCTAATTGGGTTTTACCAAACATGAAATAAGGGTTAATGAGTTATTTTTAAGTTAGTTAACCAAACAAGCCTTATGGCTTTTGATTTTTTAAAACTCAAATAACTGATATCAGTTATAAGTTTTATATTTATATTATATAATAAATATATATTATATCTTATACGTTATATCCTAAGTACGTAAGAATAGAGGAGAGAGGTTAGAGAGAAAGAAAGAAATCTCAGAGGAAGAAGAAGAGAAGAAAAAGAGAAGAAAGGAAGAAAGGCTAGAGAATTAAGAAGAAAACTTAATAATCAAAAAGGAAAACTCTCATCTTCATAATCCAAGGTAGGAACTTAAACCCTTTCTTTAAAAAAATTAGTTTTTTTTCTTTCCTCTTCCCAAAAAGTCTCTGTGAAAACTTGGTAAAAGATAAATTGTTGTTATGTATATAGTTTTGTATGATTGCTATTATACAATTGAATTATAGTGATGGTATGTGATTATGAGGATTATAACTAGTGTTAGATGAAGAATTGTATGATAAATTACGTTTGCAAGAAGGATATAGTTTTTACAGTGAATATATATGTATAAACGTATGTTTTGCATGATAACAAAAAAATTAGTAGGTGATTGTATGCTATTTATGAAATTGAACGTCATGTATGTTTATTTGGTATGAATTTCAGAAAATTCGTAGTTCAAAGGAATCAAATTGGTTATAACCATGGAATTACAGTTTACTGTAGTTTATATATCGATAATGGAGTTTTGATTTTTAAAAACAGTGTTTTCAAAGATTTAGTTTCCTAGTATTGTTGATTAGTTGTGTTAAAACTAGTATATGCATGTTGGGTAGTGTGTATATGTGTAATTTATATAAGTTATACATGTTAATTGGGGTTAATTGCTGTTAAAAATAATGACAGTAGCTTTGTTATGTCTTCGTGGTTGGGTTCTGCAAATTTCGGCGCACCAGCGCCAAAATTTGAGCCCCAGCGCCAAAAATCGCGCCCCAGCGCCAGAGGTTGGCGCCCCAGCGCTGACATTCGCGCCCCAGCGCCAATCTCGCGCCCCAGCGCGGGGACAGAAGTCTGACTTGGACAGTTTTGACCTCCTGTAGTAAAATGGCCATAACTTCCTCATACGAACTCTGATTGAGGTGATTCAAGATGATCCGGAACGAGGACGAGTAGACCTACAACTTTTGTTCTTTAAGTTTTTCAATTGGAGGTCATTAGGATGGGTCAAAATGGTCATCTTTAGGACTGTTGTGTTTTCGGAGGCAATCGGAGGGTGTCGGGCATGCACATATGCATGTGTAGTGCTCCAGACCGTAAAAGATGATGTCCTAAGTTATAAAACATGAATCTTAGTAAATATAATGATGCTTAACATTAATAAATAATATATTAGATAAGTTATAGAAGCATAGTAAGCATACACAAGAGAGGCAAATCGGGCGTGTGACGATTGAACGTCGAAACGCCGTGCCAAGTGTTAATGAACTTAAAAAGTGTTTCAATTCTATTGAAATGGATATTATAAGATATGGAATGGGTTTAATATAAAACCAATAAGTAGTCCTAGCAAGACTTAAGCACTTGAACTTCGAGTTTGACTAAGAAGAAATATAGTGAGTCATAAGTCGAAAAGTTAACACAATCTAATTGACCATTGTGTATTTATTAATAGGAAAGATTATGAGATGTGGAGTAGAGTTTACATTACAATGTGTGACTAATAGTTGATGTGTATGATTATATAATTGTGTAGGGCACGTGAAGTGCAGATAACTGTAAGCTGTTAAGCTATTATTGGTAAACAACGATCAAGGCAAGTCTTTCGGTTCCTATTTTCTACGTGGACTTGATGAACTGTTTTAAATTGCATGATATGTTATGCATGTTGAATCATGAAATGTTAAAGTCGATATATGACTGCATTGTTTTGGCTAAGTAATGACGATTGAGTAAGGAACTCAATCTTTATATTTACTATGTGAATTAAAAGCATGTATGCCATGTTACTTTAATGAGATGTATATCAAGCATGTTATTATGTGATATGTGATGCATGAAAACTGTTAGACTTTGCTGGGCTGTCGAGCTCACTCTTGCAAATAACCACTTTTGTAGGTCAAGATTTTAAGGTAAAGATACGTGCTATGTGAGTTATAGAGATCTATATTCACGAAGATTACTTATGTTTTATGAGAAATGTATTTCATATTTTGAACGTAACATGTTGTTAAATGTAAGTTGAGCTATCTAATGTATATGGATATTTAGTTATGATGTAAGACTTTGTATAGTTATTTTGTTGTAACGATTCATGACATAAGATTGAATCACAGAGATGTAATGTAATGGTTGCGATTCAGGGCAAGAAAGAAGGAAATGTATAAAAGTTTTAAATATTCCACAATTTTATTAAGTTTAACATCGAATAATGATGTATTATTTAGAGGTTGAATGTATGGTTAACGACCGAAGTCGGGATTTAAATGGTATGAATTTTGGGGTCGTTAATAACACATTCAACCTCTAATTTTATATCATTAAACGATAACACAACCATTGAAATTTGCGGAATAATTAAAATTTTCTATTACAAACTATCCTCGTTCCCAAAACCTTCAACCTTTACATCTAAATGTCTCAGAATCATTTTAATACTACAATAGTTTACATTCGCAAAATAATATTACAATTCAACATTAATACATTATTCGAAACATTAGACATGGTTTACAAGAATAACAACTTAGCTAGGATATTAAATCTTCATATATAACTTTTGATCCATAACAATCAAGTAGCACATAGCGTTACCTCAAATTCTTGAATCTGCAAAAATGGTTATTTGCAAGAATGAGCTCGACAGCTCAGCAAAATCTAACAGTTTTCATGCATCACGTAGCACATAATAACATGCTCAACATACAAGAATAATCATAAACAAACATAGCATACATGTTTAGTTCACATAACAACTATAAAGATTGAGTTCCTTACTCAATCAACATTCATAGTTCAATCATCATAGTCATAGATTGACTTTCACATTTCATACTTTTGACATATATAATACATCATACACTAAAATTTTAAAGCAGATCATCATCAAGTTCACATAGCAAAAAGGAACTGAAAGACTTGCCTTTACCGGCGTTTTACCAGCACGCTAATATTTCGCGTCCTTGCCCAACCTACACTGTATGCGAGATTGATAATAAATAAAATCAATACTTAATCTCATGGTCAAATTTATTCTAAGACCTTACTTTATCTTATTATCCTTTATAATATCTTTATAGACATCTAACTGTGTTTTATATGAAACTCGATTTTATTTTAATTTTCATCACCACACATGCTAGACTATCTCACTTGTAGTTTAATGTACGTATATCACACCGTTTTATTTTTACCAATTTGGTTTCAAAAATGCAAATTCAACACATTGTTTACATGTTTAATTTTCTTTCATAAATCAAAAATTATCCTTTTCGATTTCTTTCCATTATTATTCTTGTATTATCATTTTTTTCATACTTAGATATCCAATATTAGCCATTAGTTAGACACTTTGTGTACCAAAGTTTAGAAACGCTATTACTTTAAGGCATTTTATCGAGCACGTTATGTGCACATATTAACTTATCTCAACTCTTGATCTTAAATGGTTAATTATGCATAGAATATGATAACACATATCTATATTCATTACATACGTCAAAACATATTTTTAATCATCAAAATATACCATCACCCAAAATCTTAATTCAAACATAATTATAAAACTTCATCTTCACAATTTTTTTAACAAAACGTTGTTTTCATTTTTAACGTATCTCCTTCGTTACATGTCCGTTTTTGTTCATTCTTATATAGAATTAACCCTTACTCAGTGTACTACAACCTCATCTAGGCCTTAAAGTATCTAAACTAGATTCTGCAATTCATCAACTAGTGTAGAAAATTTCATTTTCTGGACATCCTTACTAAACAATTTATTTCGGACATGATCCGGTCCATAAAATGGCTCAATCTCGCGAGTCTACCTAGCAAACGTCTATATCTACAACTTTGCAATTTTAAGTTTCTTCAGATTCAAAACACACGAATTTATATGAATTTTTCAAAGTCAGAAACCGTAACAGTTTTGATTTTCTGGACAGATTATTTTCCCTTCGGACCAGCCTTACTAAAACAAACATTGCGAAAAATCTACAAAGAGTTTTCATGTGATTCCACTTTCAGAATATAGCTTACTTCCATATCTTCGATTTGATATAAGGCTCATTTTCTAACTCATTATACCCAAAGAGATATGAATTTCACAAGATATGTCCACAATAACTCAAAACCTACAAATTTTGTTCTTCAAATTTACTTTCCATTTCATTTTCTTTCTTGAATCCTCTTGTTTAATTCTTGATAATCCAAGATTAAACCAATACAAACAAGATTAAGCATGATCTATTACCCTAGAACATAAATCTACCCAAAAATCAAAGATTAAATAAGAGTTTAGAAGTTACCTTCTTCTAACTTTTTCTTCTTCTTCTTCTAGCTCATCTCAATTCCTCTATCTCTCTAGATTTCTCAATACAACTTTTATATAACCATTATCCTACATTTGAAGAACATAAAATATAATTAAAATAAAGAATTTAGATTATAGACTTATTAGTATGAATTTATGAGAGAGATGAAGATGATGATTATGTGGCTTGTTTTGTCTTCTCAAAGCTTTACCTTCTTCTTCTTTTTCTTCCTTTTTCTTCCTCTTCTTCTTCTCCTACAACTCTCTCTAACTCTCTTCTTCTTTCTTTGGTTTATTTTTTAAAACTAACATACTAACTTGTAGTATATACATATAATATACAATACTAGTAATATATGTAACTCCTAGTAATTATTAGATATACTAATTACTAGTTAATACATAGGTTACACCAATTTGAACTTGAAAAACCTAAGACCATGTTTGGCAAATACTAATTATTTTAATTAATCAATAGCTTAACATCAATCAATCTCATCAAATTGTCATATAATTATATTTACTTGTTAATTATAATTTTGTGTAACAATCACCACATAACTCATCTAATTTAATTACCTCAATTAAATTAGAACTATAACATAAAATTATTATATTAATTAAATTAAATACTAAATATTCATTTAATTAATTTGCTACACTTAATTACCTTACTCTATAATCAAAACAAAATTTATTTATTTAACTCAATAAATAATTCAATTAAATATTTATATATATTAAAAATTAATATATAACATTCTCTTCACATCAATTCATATATTCTAGAATATATGACATACACATACTCACACCCAACATAACTCATAAATAATAATTTTATTTATAAAATTCTCATTTATAAATTCTAAAAATCTGGGATGTCACATCCTTCCCTCCTTATAAGGATTCCGTCCTCGGAATCACCGAAACCTTACCTTACTCAGGTTTTCCTCAAATCTATTCATTGAATAACTTCAACACATTACCTTTATATATGTTTTATATTTTCTACTCTCACCATTCTTGATAATAAATTCTTATAAGTTTTATTTCATAACATTTACTTAGACTCAATTATATTTGAGTATTATATATTCTTTGACCCGTTCATTATCTTTCTCTAAAGATCATTATCATATATTATATGATCAAACTCTCGGGACATTACATTCACCCCTTCTAAGAATTTCGTCCTCGAAATTTTTATTTATTACTCTTCATTCATTCAATCTATCAAAGTAGATTTTTACGTCACTACTTCATTCATTTATTGGTTTCTATAACCACTTTCTTTCCACAAACATCATTCTACAATTATTAAACTTTTCTATTAAAAGTTTTACATTATTCTTTGATAGCTCATATCCTTCTCACTTCAAAAAAAAATAAAAAATTAAATTTCTCACTTATTCAGCACATTCATCATTCAGTGTCGTATTCTACGACTTACGTCTTTCTAAGGAATACTTTCCTTTTTCACTTCCATCTTGCAGAATAACAAGAATCCTCCACAATTGTTCAATAATTGGGAACTAATATGAATAACTCAGGAATTTAAAAGATTCCAAATCATGCTGAGGGTCACAAGACCATGAACTCTATTCTCTTGGTTTAATAGTGCTTCACCCCCGGTTCTTCACACTTTAAACCCTCTTTGGCAGAATGTTTATCAATCACAAAGACTGAAAACACCCTCCGCAAGTACTCTAGGTGATCAACCTATTGTACATGTATTGTATACAAACATTTCAGCGCAAAGTATAAAACTAAGCGCAACCCCTAATAATAGGGTTGTTCATCTCAGCTTTTCAACATCTGAATCCGCACCAAAATAATTTGGTTTGGCATAACTTCTCAAGAAACTCTTGAATTTCATGAACATATTTCAATATTTGTCTAGCTGAATCAAATAGCATAGACCTCTACAATAATTCGGACATCAACCAAAATATACATATACATACATACATATGTATTCTCATATCCCAAAAAAATCTCAAAAATCTTTTTATGACGTCATGATACCGCACTGTATTTACAGTCCGTTGAGGATTCCGTCATTTGGTGATTTTATCATACTACATCATACCATAGTGGGCTGACGATCCTTAGATCACATCCAACACTAGATAATAAAGCATTGATGACTCCATCATTTTTTATCATCTTTGCACCAGGTTACATGATGCATTAATGATATAAAATACATTTTGATATATTGTAAATCATTTTTGTCTAGCCGAAGCAATTAGCATAGACATACGAATAACAGTATTGTTATTAAAACTCATTGGTTCCATCATTTGATCCAATATTTTTCAAGAAAATAGAAGTGTAAACATCAGCACGAAGTCAATAAATTTCGAAAGTCTAGCATAGCTAGTAGATTTAGAGTACCTATGCTTCCACCATCAACTCCACTTTCTATAATGATCCATTGCTTAATAGGTCTATCTATTCCTATCATCCTCAATACTCCATTTACACTTATCTATACCCAGTTCGTCAAACTTACCACACGTTATGAGTTCAGGAACTTGCCACAATCATATGAGTTTAAGAACTTATCCTAGTCAGACCATAGGCGTCCATTCGCTGAGGGGTTCAAAAACATACCATATAATTATGAGCCACGAACCTACCATAAGTATGAGTTTTAAGAACTCGTACTAAACATTATAATATTCTCTAACTATACTCTACCTATCTGTTATACACATGAGAAAAGAATCACCTTCTCAACAGGCATATAGCAAATAGCGCGACACAAACATTCTAATGATTATCAATGTGATAAACTGAGTGCAAGCACAAAACCCTCGCCCATACAAAGGTTTGTACAACTCAGCCATCACACGAGTCCTCAATTGAAATTCCACCTAACTCTATCTTGCTTATAACTTGCTCTTTGCTCGATACGAATTCCTCGTATCACATCATCTATAACTCCTCATGAGTTATCTCATACTATTTCATAGTACTCCATCTTCATAGCATTAAGCTATAATTATTCAAACATTATAGACCATCTTTCTTTTATAACTTAAACAGACCACGTCGTGATCTTATTCTATAATCATCTCCCTTAAAATTATTTTCTTAACTCGTGATCGTTTTATTTTACGATCCTCTTTCTTTCTCTTTTATTTTTCATTTACGACATTATTCGTTATCTTGGCTATTGGAGTTAGGTAACTCCCATTTCTTATCTACATATCTCTTCAAGATTCTTCTTTGAATCTTCTTGTTTATATAACAATTCCTACTTTAAGAATTTTCAACTTCATTTACATCGCTCAAAATTTCATTCAAGTTCTACACTCTCATCATACGTGTCCATTTCCATACTTGGTACACATCGAGTCTCTAACAGTTTCAATATGGTACGCTGAGTGGTTTCCCACAAACAATCAACAAACTAGGTTCCGAGTTACTAGTTCGTATATACCTCCGCTCTATGAAGGAATCGTTTAGCCCAGATACCATACATCAACTACTAAAGAGTACGATTGTACCACACTTAGTATAACTTTTTGATTCTTAACTTCTTTATCACTCTCTTCTTATAGACATTGTCTATTTATTATCACCTTACAACCTTATTATTGGAGTTAGGTAACCCCACATTCATATTCCTTATAACTCTGCGACATTCTTCTTTGAATCATTTCACGCAAGTTTTATCCCTTCTTTATACATTTCTTACATTACTTCTTATTGTTCAAACTCTATTTGAGCTTATTCTTTCATTATCTACACCTTCCTTCTTTAAGGTTATAGCCTAGGGTACCCCTACCTAAGGTTTATAACCTACAGCTTTGATACCAACTATAACGACCCCAAAAATTCATACAATTTAATTCTCGACTTCGGTCGTTAATAACACATTCAACCTCTAATTTTATATCATTAAACGATAACACAACCATTGAAATTTGCGGAATAATTAAAATTTTCTATTACAAACTATCCTCGTTCCCAAAACCTTCAACCTTTACATCTAAATGTCTCAGAATCATTTTTATACTACAATAGTTTACATTCGCAAAATAATATTACAATTCGACATTAATACATTATTCGAAACATTAGACATGGTTTACAAGAATAACAACTTAGCTAGGATATTAAATCTTCATATATAACTTTTGATCCATAACAATCAAGTAGCACATAACGTTACCTCAAATTCTTGAATCTGCAAAAATGGTTATTTGCAGAGTTATCAGGAATATGAATGTGGGGTTACCCAACTCCAATAATAAGGATGTAATGTGATAATAAATAGACAGTGTCTATAAGAAGAGTGATAAAGAAGTTAAGAAAAGAGAGTTATATCTAAGTATGGTGCAATTGTACTCTTTAGTAGTTGATGTATGGTATCTGGGCTAAACGATTCCTTCATAGAGCGGAGGTATATACGAACTAGCAACTCGGAACCTAGTTTATTGGTTGTTTGTGGGAAACCACTCAGCGTACCATACTAATACTATTAGAGACTCGATGTGTACCAAGTGTAGAGAATGGATGTGTATGATGAAAGTTTAGAACTCGAATGAAATGTTAAGCGATGTAAATGAAGTTAAAATTCTTAAAGGAAGAATTGTTATATAAACAAGAAGATTCAAAGAAGAATCTTGAAGAGATATAAAGATAAGAAAATGGGAGTTTCCTAACTCCAAAAGCCAAGATAACGAATAATGTTGTAAATGATGAAAAAAAAAAGAAAGAATGAGGATCGTAAAGCAAAACGATCACAAGTTAACAAAAGAATTTTAAGAGAGATGATTATAGAATAAGGTCACGACGTGATCTGTTTAAGTTATAAAAGAAAGATGGTCTGTAATATTTGAATGATTATAGCTTAATGCTATGAAGATGGTGTACTATGAAATAGTACGAGATAACTCATGAGGAGTTATAGATGATGTGATATGAGAAATTCGTATCGAGCAAAGAGCAAGTTAAAAGAAAGATAGAGTTAGGTGGGATTTCAATTGAGAACTCTTGTGATGGCTGAGTTGTACAAACCTTTGTATGGGCGAGGGTTTTGTGCTTGCACTCAGTTTATCACAATGATAATCATTGGAATGTTTGTGTCGCGCTATTTGCTATATGCATGTTGAGAAGGTGATTCTTTTCTCATGTGTATAACAGATAGGTAGAGTATAGTTAGAGAATATTATAAGGTAAGTGCGAGTTCTTAAAACTCATACTTATGGCAGGTTCGTGACTCATAATTATATGGTATGTTTTTGAACCCCTCAGCGAATGGATGCCTATGGTCTGACTAGGATAAGTTCTTAAACTCATATGATTGTGGCAAGTTCCTGAACTCATAACGTGTGGTAAGTTTGATGAACTAAGGTATAATTAAGTGTGAATGGAGTATTGAGGATGATAGAAATAGATAGACCTATTAAGCAATGGATCATTATAGAAAGTGGAGTTGATAGTGGAAGCATAGGTATTCTAAATCTACTAGCTATGCTAGACTTTCGAAATTTATTGACTTCGTGCTGATGTTTACACATTTATTTTCTTGAAAAAATAACATTGGATCAAATGATGGAACCAATGAGTTTTAACAACAATACTGTTATTCGTATGTCTATGCAAATTGCTTCGGCTAGACAAAAATGATTTGCAATATATCAAAATGTATTTTATATCATTAATGCATCATGTAACCTGGTGCAAAGATGATAAAAAAAAATAGACGATGGAGTCATCAATGCAGTATTACTTAGTGTTGGATGTGATCTAAGGATCGTCATCCCACTATGGTATGATGTAGTATGATAAAATCACCAAATGAAGGAATCCCCAACGGACTGTAAATACAGTGCGGTATCATGACGTCATAAAAAGATTTTTGAGATTTCTTTAAGATATGAGAATACATATGTATGTATGTATATGTATATTTCGATTGATGTTCGAATTGTTGTAGAGGTCTATGCTATTTGATTCAGCTAGACAAATATTGAAAGATGTTCATGAAATGCATGCGTTTCTTGAGAAGTTACGCCAAACTAAATTGTTTTGGTGCGGATTCAGATGTTGAAAAGCTGAGATGAACAACCCTTTTATAGGGGATTACGCAGAGGCGTTGAGATGTTTGTGTACAATACATTGTACGAATGGCTGATCACCCTAAGTACGAGGAGTCCCTATAGTCTTATGGCTGTTAAATTTTAAGTTGAAAGATTACTTATAACTATGGACATATGAATAGCGTTTAAATATTTGTGCACAATACATCGTACAAAGGGCTTAACACCCTAAGTACGGGGGTCCTTATAGTCTTATGACTGTTAAAGTTAAAGTTGAAAGATTACTTGCAACTGTGGACATAGTTCGTGGTCTTATGACCCTCAGCATGATTTGGAATATTTTAAATTCCTGAGTTATTCATACTACTTCCCAATTATTGAACAATTGTGGAAGATTCTTGTTACTCTGTAAGATGGAAGTGAAAAAGGAAAGTATTCCTTAGAAAGAAGTGAGTCGTAGAATGCGGCACTGAATGATGAATATATTGAATAAGTGAGAAAAGAAGTGTTGATATGAGAAGGAGATGAGCTATCAAAGAATAATGTAAAACTTTTAATAGAAAAGTTAATAAATGTAGAAAGATCTTTGTGGAAAGGAAATGGTTATAGAATCCAATGAATGAATAAGGTATTAAGGTAAAATCTATTTTTGGATAGATTGAATGAATAAAGATTAATAAATAAAAATTTTGAGGACGAAATTCTTAGGAGAAAGGGTGAATGTAATATCCTGAGAGTTTAATCATATAGTATATGATGATGATCCTTAGAGAAAGATAGTGAACGAGTCAAAGAATATAGATAATACTCAGAATATAATTGAGTTAAAGTGAAAGTTATGAAATAAAACCTAGAATGTAGTAGGAAATATAATACCTATATTAAGGTCATGTGTTGAATTATTCAAAGAAAATATTTGACGAAAACCTGAGTAAGGTAGGATTTCGGTGATTCCGAGGACGGAATCCTTATAAGGAAGGGAGAATGTGACGAATAAATTATTTGAGTTGTGATTCTAGGGACAGAATCATTGTAAGGAGGGAATAATGTAACAATCTAAAATTTTAGTTGTAATTTAAAATATTTATTAAATTAAATAAATATTTTATTTATGTGATTGTTGTAACATTTTAGAATTTTAAAGTGTAATATTAAATATTTATTGATTTATATAAGTATTTAATGGAGATGGATATTGTTGGATAAATAAGTGTTCAATTTGAATTTATGTGCTGTAGTTATTTATTTGTTAAATAAATAATCAAAGATTCAAAGATTTATTGAATTAATATTATATTTTTTTATATTTAATGTGGATTTGATATAATAGTTATGGGTAGTATTTATAAATTTTGCAAAGTATGCAAGTTGTCATATTATATTCGATTGGTCGGGGAATATTCTTTTTGTCGGGGAATATCCGTACGACGGTACAATCATTGGTGGACCCCACAACAGAATTATTGTCAGATTGAGAAAACGACAAAAATACTTTATGAAAATAACGGCGGAAGTTTTACCGTTGATACTGTTGAACTACTCGGTAGTAAAAGTACAGTAATACGCGTTGTTGCATAGTAACACACGGTATTGATTATTAATGCTTATGTGAGAAGTCACTCAGTTTGATTCAATTATTATCAGTTAATAATATGAATTATTTAGCGATAATGACGTTTTGTTTTATTCGTATTATTAACGTAATAAAACAGAAACATCTTTTTATATAAAACAGAATACTTTATTAAAGTTATTCTATAAATAGTATATATTATATTTTATTTAAAAGATTTTTCTTTAAATATGGACCATCAGATTAAAGTAATCAATCTGGACCGTTCATAGATTAGTTACTATGCATTCTATTTTTCTATAAATAGCAGCTCATTCCTTCATTATTTCTTACGAATTCACTGAACTCTAGAGAGAGAAACTATAGAGAGAGAGAAGAAGAGTATTCTGCTACTTAACTACTTCCTTATTTCTAATCTTCTTTAAAACGGTAAGGGGTGTTATTCTTTCTTATTCATGAAGAGAACTGTTGTTATTCCATTTCTTATTATTCTGTTGGAATAACCTGTATACGCGGTCTACCCTATACTTGGTGACATTCTTCTATTATTCTGTTGGAACATCTTGTCTGTGTGTTTTACACCGGACCTGGTTCCGTTTTTATTATTATTCTGTTGGAACATCCTGTCTGTGTGTTTTACACCAGACCTGGTTCCGTCTTTATTATTATTCTGCTGGAACATCCTGTCTGTGTGTTTTACACCGGACCTGGTTCCATTATTTATTATTCTGTCGGAATATCCTGTCTGTGCGTCTACGCCGGACCTGGTTCTATTTTTTATTATTCTGTCGGAATATCCTGTCTGTGCGTTTACGCCGGACCTGGTTCCATTATTATTATTCTGTTAAGAATAACCTGTCTGTGCGGTCTATCGCATGCATGGTGATTTCTTTTGTTATTCCATTCTTTATTATACTCAGTTGATTAAAACTTTGACTTCTATACTCCATGAAATTGTGGAATATCCTTGATAATTGCGTTTCATCCAGTATCTTTTCATGAAAATATTCTTCTAAGCATTCTTGAATTTTACTCCACAACGCAGTATCATGTTGATAATTTGGACGTTATTAATTCTTGGATAAATTAATTCTTGAACTTGTTTTATTGAATTCTTATATCATTGTCATCATCCTCATGTTTATAAAATGTTGAAAGTCATCTGTGGCATGTAGTGCATAGATGGACTTGGTATGATTATGACCAGGGATTATTCGGTATAATCATGACCGTAATGTTACAAATGATGTGGTAAAAGTCATCATTGGCCCGTAGTGCATTGATGGACAGTTGTTGGCATGATCATGACCATTAATGAATACACGAATATCCTTGGCCGTAGTGCAGGGGTGATTCGATGATGTGGATTATTTTATTAAGCTGAGTCTCAGCGATCACAGTGTTAAAAAACTTTTTAAATCATAAAAGATAGTAGAGTTTATTTTCTACTTGGCTCTTTTAATGGATTGCTTGTTCCGCTGCAGTTAAACTTGATGTCTATTATATTTTATCAGTTTAACATTGTTGAAGGCTAATGATAATTTATTCTGCATTATCTTAGTCATAATATTTCTTACTGGGCTAGTTGAGCTCACCCTTTCTTTCACTGTTCTCTTCAGGAAATGAGAACGTAGCTGGGGCAAGTCGGGGAACGGAGTGATGGTCCGAATGATAGTATTAGTTAGTAGTCCTCACTATTCTATATAATAGTGTGTTAATAAATGTAATGAGGACTCCTTTTGAGTATGAATACTCTCTAGAAGATAATATTTGTATTCAAACTCACAGCATATGTTTTGTCGTATTGTACACGACAATTGTTGTAATAAAGTTGTAGTTGTTTTCTGTACCATATATTTGACGACTCAGAATAGGTTGGATGGAATGGACCTGTTTTGGGGTTGTCACAGTTGGTATCAGAGCTTAGGGATATGATCCCTGGCTAGGATGTGAGAATAGAACTAGGAGGGGAGAGACGGGGAATTCTTTCGCTAGTATGACCTACCTAAGTTTATTTGGTATTTAATTGGTCGGTCAAAGTATATGGATAATATGTTATATGTTAATTAACCCTTGTTTTGTTGCAGTATTTGCAAATGGCATCCGAAAATGTTGAGATAAACAATGAAACACATGAGACCATTGAATCACCAACGATCAATGCTCAGGGTAATGTGCAACCAGAGGACAATAATCCTCATGAAAATAATAACACCGATGAAATGGTGAATGATGGGATGGTCAGAGACTTTATGCAATTCATGCAACAACAAAATAACTCTCGGACAGTCACCGCTAAGCAGTTCAAGGAGCAATTCATGCAACAACGGGCGAGAGCGGCTCCTATCCAAAATGAAGGAGGAAACAATGACAACCCACGGTTGGTCACCGCTAAGAAATTCAAGGAGCTAGGACCACCGGAGTTTTTAGGAAAGCCAGAACCACTTAAGGCGGAGACGTGGTTAAAGCAGATCACCAAGATATTTGATGTCTTGGGATGCTCCGAGGAGCAAAAGGTTCTCTTTGCCACTTTTATGTTGCGTGAAGAGGCAGATTACTGGTGGGAATCTGTAAAACGTACCCAGCCTGACGCACTCAAGATGTCTTGGGAGAAGTTCCAAGAACTGTTCAATGACAAGTACTTTCCCGAAAGTATTCGTCACATGAAGGAGGTGGAATTTATCAAGTTGGAGCAAAACAACATGACCGTGTCGCAGTACGAAGCCAAGTTTGCCGAGTTGTCCCGGTTTGCGTCCCACTTGCTGGATAATGAAGAGAGAATGACGCGAATGTTTTTGCGAGATTTGAAACCTGAGATACGTCAACATCTTATTTTTCATAAACTGTGTTTGTATTCAGATGTTGTGAATAGGGCTCAGTTAGTGGAGCGCGATAACGAGTCAACGCAATCAAAAGAGAGCAGTCGGCAAAATGATAATACTGGTGATAACAGTCATCAAAGCGGTGACAATAAGCATGGAGGGAATCAACATGCCAGAAATGGTAACCACTTCAATGGTAATCATGGCCAAAATAATAAGAATGGACATTTCAAGAAGAGGAAATTCAACAATGATGGAAAGACGTCAGCACCAGCACCCGTTGTTAAGGAAGGAGAACGACCACCTATCATATGCTTCAAATGCGGAGGGGAGGGACACATCAGTCCAAACTGCGCGATGCCATCCAAAGCATGCTATAATTATGGAAGAGAAGGTCATTTAGCCCGATTTTGTCGTTCACCGAAGACAAGTTCAGATAGGATGGAGGCACCAAAGACCGTCCCAGAAAAACCAAAGCCAGTAGTTTAAGAGAGAGCATTTTTTTCGTAACGAGGAACCTGAATAAAATTATCACGGGTATGTTAGTCATAAACTCTTGTGAAGTCTATACTGTGTTAGATACCGGTTCTACTCACTCTTTTATTTCACCTAGTTGTGTTCAATGTTTGAGCTTAACTCCGGAGAAGTTAGACTTTGATTTATTTGTTGAAATTCCGTTGGGAGAAACCTTTGTTACCTCCACTATTTATAAATCTTGTTCAAATCAACACTTTCACGTTACCTGTTGATCTTATCTCTTTGAAAATACTTGCATTGATGTGATTTTTGGAAATGATTGGTTAACTGCTCATCATGCTTTTCGTAAGGTTGTTAGCTTTCATATTCCTAACCAACCTATTATGCGAATTCAAGTAACCAAATCACTAAAGTCAATCATTGTCGTATCAAGCCATAAGTAAAAATCCCCGTTCCTTTCGTTGTTGACTTCTTGGTGTGGAATGCACCGAAGCTAGACTTTCCATAGGAGACGTTGTAAATGACGATGGCAAGTTGATAGGTATCAATGTGACGTGTTATCCAAGTCTTGGATGAGGGTCACAGTTTTGAACGATATTTCTATTGTTAATAAATTTCTTGACGTATTCTTGAAGACTTCTTAGCCTACCCCAGAGCGTAAAATTGAATTTTGTATTGACCCCAGTACAAAACCCATTTCTTAAACCCTCAAATAGTTCTTCAACTAAAACGAACGTATTATGCGCCAAAGACATTGGCTCGAGCTGTTGAAGATTACGATCGTACCATTCAATAATATCGTGGAAAAGCGAACGTGGTAGCTGACGCGTTGTGTAGAAGATCGTATACGGTTACAAGTACGAATATACAAACCCACGTGAAGATAACGAATATACGATTAAAATCGACTTTAATCGATAAAGTTAAAGCCGCTCAAGCTACATACTCAGAGCTGATAAATGTGAAGAAGAAGGTTCAAGAGGGCGTTATTCTAGAAGCAAGAATCGACGAAGAGAGGAAATCTCAACTCTCGATTTAATTGGCCCATTTGAAATCCTCGATGAAGTAGGAACTGTGGCCTATAGACTCGTTTTACCGCCAAGTATGTTGCGTGTTCAGAACATTTTTTTTTACATATCGATGTTACGTAAATATGTGGACGACCCGAACCACATTATTAATTTAGAACCGGACGAGATAGCGAAATATTTAACGTATGAGGAGATACGTGTTAACATCTTGGATAAGAAGGATCATATTCGATGCTTAAAAGTTATACCTCAAGAGTTAGAATTTGAAGTGAAGTCAAAGTATCCTCACATGTTCGGCATACCAAGTACGTACGTAAATTTCGAGGGCGAAATTCCATAAGGAGGGGAGATTGTGATACCCCAGATTTTATGAATAAATATTTAATTTTTCTCAAAATAATTTTTTTTATATTATGGTGTGGATTTGATATAATAGTTATGGGTAATATTTATAAATTTTGCAAAGTATGCAAGTTGTCATATTATATTCGATTGGTCGGGGAATATTCTTTTTGTCGGGAAATATCCGTACGACGGTACAATCATTGGTGGACCCCACAACAGAATTATTGTCGGATTGAGAAAACGACAAAAATACTTTATGAAAATAACGGCGGAAGTTTTACCGTTGATACTGTTGAACTACTCGGTAGTAAAAGTACAGTAATACGCGTTGTTGCATAGTAACACACGGTATTGATTATTAATGCTTATGTGAGAAGTCACTCAGTTTGATTCAATTATTATCAGTTAATAATATGAATTATTTAGCGATAATGACGTTTTGTTTTATTCGTATTATTAACGTAATAAAACAGAAACATCTTTTTATATAAAACAGAATACTTTATTAAAGTTATTCTATAAATAGAATATATTATATTTTATTTAAAAGATTTTTCTTTAAATATGGACCGTCAGATTAAAGTAATCAATCTGGACCGTTCATAGATTAGTTACTATGCATTCTATTTTTCTATAAATAGCAGCTCATTCCTTCATTATTTCTTACGAATTCACTGAACTCTAGAGAGAGAAACTATAGAGAGAGAGAAGAAGAGTATTCTGCTACTTAACTACTTCCTTATTTCTGATCTTCTTTAAAACGGTAAGGGGTGTTATTCTTTCTTATTCATGAAGAGAACTGTTGTTATTCCATTTCTTATTATTCTGTTGGAATAACCTGTATACGCGGTCTACCCTATACTTGGTGACATTCTTCTATTATTCTGTTGGAACATCTTGTCTGTGTGTTTTACACCGGACCTGGTTCCGTTTTTATTATTATTCTGTTGGAACATCCTGTCTGTGTGTTTTACACCAGACCTGGTTCCGTCTTTATTATTATTCTGCTGGAACATCCTGTCTGTGTGTTTTACACCGAACCTGGTTCCATTATTTATTATTCTGTCGGAATATCCTGTCTGTGCGTCTACGCCGGACCTGGTTCCATTATTTATTATTCTGTCGGAATATCCTGTCTGTGCGTTTACGCCGGACCTGGTTCCATTATTATTATTCTGTTAAGAATAACCTGTCTGTGCGGTCTATCGCATGCATGGTGATTTCTTTTGTTATTCCATTCTTTATTATACTCAGTTGATTAAAACTTTGACTTCTATACTCCATGAAATTGTGGAATATCCTTGATAATTGCGTTTCATCCAGTATCTTTTCATGAAAATATTCTTCTAAGCATTCTTGAATTTTACTCCACAACGCAGTATCATGTTGATAATTTGGACGTTATTAATTCTTGGATAAATTAATTCTTGAACTTGTTTTATTGAATTCTTATATCATTGTCATCATCCTCATGTTTATAAAATGTTGAAAGTCATCTGTGGCATGTAGTGCATAGATGGACTTGGTATGATTATGACCAGGGATTATTCGGTATAATCATGACCGTAATGTTACAAATGATGTGGTAAAAGTCATCATTGGCCCGTAGTGCATTGATGGACAGTTGTTGGCATGATCATGACCATTAATGAATACACGAATATCCTTGGCCGTAGTGCAGGGGTGATTCGATGATGTGGATTATTTTATTAAGCTGAGTCTCAGCGATCACAGTGTTGAAAAACTTTTTAAATCATAAAAGATAGTAGAGTTTATTTTCTACTTGGCTCTTTTAATGGATTGCTTGTTCCGCTGCAGTTAAACTTGATGTCTATTATATTTTATCAGTTTAACATTGTTGAAGGCTAATGATAATTTATTCTGCATTATCTTAGTCATAATATTTCTTACTGGGCTAGTTGAGCTCACCCTTTCTTTCACTGTTCTCTTCAGGAAATGAGAACGTAGCTGGGGCAAGTCGGGGAACGGAGTGATGGTCCGAATGATAGTATTAGTTAGTAGTCCTCACTATTCTATGTAATAGTGTGTTAATAAATGTAATGAGGACTCCTTTTGAGTATGAATACTCTCTAGAAGATAATATTTGTATTCAAACTCACAGCATATGTTTTGTCGTATTGTACACGACAATTGTTGTAATAAAGTTGTAGTTGTTTTCTGTACCATATATTTGACGACTCAGAATAGGTTGGATGGAATGGACCTGTTTTGGGGTTGTCACAGTTGGTATCAGAGCTTAGGGATATGATCCCTGGCTAGGATGTGAGAATAGAACTAGGAGGGGAGAGACGGGGAATTCTTTCGCTAGTATGACCTACCTAAGTTTATTTGGTATTTAATTGGTCGGTCAAAGTATATGGATAATATGTTATATGTTAATTAACCCTTGTTTTGTTGCAGTATTTGCAAATGGCATCCGAAAATGTTGAGATAAACAATGAAAAACATGAGACCATTGAATCACCAACGATCAATGCTCAGGGTAATGTGCAACCAGAGGACAATAATCCTCATGAAAATAATAACACCGATGAAATGGTGAATGATGGGATGGTCAGAGACTTTATGCAATTCATGCAACAACAAAATAACTCTCGGACAGTCACCGCTAAGCAGTTCAAGGAGCAATTCATGCAACAACGGGCGAGAGCGGCTCCTATCCAAAATGAAGGAGGAAACAATGACAACCCACGGTTGGTCACCGCTAAGCAATTCAAGGAGCTAGGACCACCGGAGTTTTTAGGAAAGCCAGAACCACTTAAGGCGGAGACGTGGTTAAAGCAGATCACCAAGATATTTGATGTCTTGGGATGCTCCGAGGAGCAAAAGGTTCTCTTTGCCACTTTTATGTTGCGTGAAGAGGCAGATTACTGGTGGGAATCTGTAAAACGTACCCAGCCTGACGCACTCAAGATGTCTTGGGAGAAGTTCCAAGAACTGTTCAATGACAAGTACTTTCCCGAAAGTATTCGTCACATGAAGGAGGTGGAATTTATCAAGTTGGAGCAAAACAACATGACCGTGTCGCAGTACGAAGCCAAGTTTGCCGAGTTGTCCCGGTTTGCGTCCCACTTGCTGGATAATGAAGAGAGAATGACGCGAATGTTTTTGCGAGGTTTAAAACCTGAGATACGTCAACATCTTATTTCTCATAAACTGTGTTTGTATTCAGATGTTGTGAATAGGGCTCAGTTAGTGGAGCGCGATAACGAGTCAACGCAATCAAAAGAGAGCAGTCGGCAAAATGATAATACTGGTGATAACAGTCATCAAAGCGGTGACAATAAGCATGGAGGGAATCAACATGCCAGAAATGGTAACCACTTCAATGGTAATCATGGCCAAAATAATAAGAATGGACATTTCAAGAAGAGGAAATTCAACAATGATGGAAAGACGTCAGCACCAGCACCCGTTGTTAAGGAAGGAGAACGACCACCTATCATATGCTTCAAATGCGGAGGGGAGGGACACATCAGTCCAAACTGCGCGATGCCATCCAAAGCATGCTATAATTATGGAAGAGAAGGTCATTTAGCCCGATTTTGTCGTTCACCGAAGACAAGTTCAGATAGGATGGAGGCACCAAAGACCGTCCCAGAAAAGCCAAAGCCAGTAGTTTAAGAGAGAGCGTTTTTTTCGTAACGAGGAACCTGAATAAAATTATCACGGGTATGTTAGTCATAAACTCTTGTGAAGTCTATACCGTGTTAGATACCGGTTCTACTCACTCTTTTATTTCACCTAGTTGTGTTCAATGTTTGAGCTTAACTTCGGAGAAGTTAGACTTTGATTTATTTGTTGAAATTCCGTTGGGAGAAACCTTTGTTACCTCCACTATTTATAAATCTTGTTCAAATCAACACTTTCACGTTACCTGTTGATCTTATCTCTTTGAAAATACTTGCATTGATGTGATTTTTGGAAACGATTGGTTAACTGCTCATCATGCTTTTCGTAAGGTTGTTAGCTTTCATATTCCTAACCAACCTATTATGCGAATTCAAGTAACCAAATCACTAAAGTCAATCATTGTCGTATCAAGCCATAAGTAAAAATCCCCGTTCCTTTCGTTGTTGACTTCCTGGTGTGGAATGCACCGAAGCTAGACTTTCCATAGGAGACGTTGTAAATGACGATGACAAGTTGATAGGTATCAATGTGACGTGTTATCCAAGTCTTGGATGAGGGTCACAGTTTTGAACGATATTTCTATTGTTAATAAATTTCTTGACGTATTCTTGAAGACTTCTTAGCCTACCCCAGAGCGTAAAATTGAATTTTGTATTGACCCCAGTACAAAACCCATTTCTTAAACCCTCAAATAGTTCTTCAACTAAAACGAACGTATTATGCGCCAAAGACATTGGCTCGAGCTGTTGAAGATTACGATCGTACCATTCAATAATATCGTGGAAAAGCGAACGTGGTAGCTGACGCGTTGTGTAGAAGATCGTATACGGTTACAAGTACGAATATACAAACCCACGTGAAGATAACGAATATACGATTAAAATCGACTTTAATCGATAAAGTTAAAGCCGCTCAAGCTACATACTCAGAGCTGATAAATGTGAAGAAGAAGGTTCAAGAGGGCGTTATTCTAGAAGCAAGAATCGACGAAGAGAGGAAATCTCAACTCTCGATTTAATTGGCCCATTTGAAATCCTCGATGAAGTAGGAACTGTGGCCTATAGACTCGTTTTACCGCCAAGTATGTTGCGTGTTCAGAACATTTTTTTTACATATCGATGTTACGTAAATATGTGGACGACCCGAACCACATTATTAATTTAGAACCGGACGAGATAGCGAAATATTTAACGTATGAGGAGATACGTGTTAACATCTTGGATAAGAAGGATCATATTCGATGCTTAAAGGTTATACCTCAAGAGTTAGAATTTGAAGTGAAGTCAAAGTATCCTCACATGTTCGGCATACCAAGTACGTACGTAAATTTCGAGGGCGAAATTCCATAAGGAGGGGAGATTGTGAGACCCCAGATTTTATGAATAAATATTTAATTTTTCTCAAAATAATTTTTTTTATATTATGGTGTGGATTTGATATAATAGTTATGGGTAGTATTTATAAATTTTGCAAAGTATGCAAGTTGTCATATTATATTCGATTGGTCGGGGAATATTCTTTTTGTCGGGGAATATCCGTACGACGGTACAATCATTGGTGGACCCCACAACAGAATTATTGTCGGATTGAGAAAACGACAAAAATACTTTATGAAAATAACGGCGGAAGTTTTACCGTTGATACTGTTGAACTACTCGGTAGTAAAAGTACAGTAATACGCGTTGTTGCATAGTAACACACGGTATTGATTATTAATGCTTATGTGAGAAGTCACTCAGTTTGATTCAATTATTATCAGTTAATAATATGAATTATTTAGCGATAATGACGTTTTGTTTTATTCGTATTATTAACGTAATAAAACAGAAACATCTTTTTATATAAAACAGAATACTTTATTAAAGTTATTCTATAAATAGAATATATTATATTTTATTTAAAAGATTTTTCTTTAAATATGGACCGTCAGATTAAAGTAATCAATCTGGACCGTTCATAGATTAGTTACTATGCATTCTATTTTTCTATAAATAGCAGCTCATTCCTTCATTATTTCTTACGAATTCACTGAACTCTAGAGAGAGAAACTATAGAGAGAGAGAAGAAGAGTATTCTGCTACTTAACTACTTCCTTATTTCTGATCTTCTTTAAAACGGTAAGGGGTGTTATTCTTTCTTATTCATGAAGAGAACTGTTGTTATTCCATTTCTTATTATTCTGTTGGAATAACCTGTATACGCGGTCTACCCTATACTTGGTGACATTCTTCTATTATTCTGTTGGAACATCTTGTCTGTGTGTTTTACACCGGACCTGGTTCCGTTTTTATTATTATTCTGTTGGAACATCCTGTCTGTGTGTTTTACACCAGACCTGGTTCCGTCTTTATTATTATTCTGCTGGAACATCCTGTCTGTGTGTTTTACACCGGACCTGGTTCCATTATTTATTATTCTGTCGGAATATCCTGTCTGTGCGTCTACGCCGGACCTGGTTCTATTTTTATTATTCTGTCGGAATATCCTGTCTGTGCGTTTACGCCGGACCTGGTTCCATTATTATTATTCTGTTAATAATAACCTGTCTGTGCGGTCTATCGCATGCATGGTGATTTCTTTTGTTATTCCATTCTTTATTATACTCAGTTGATTAAAACTTTGACTTCTATACTCCATGAAATTGTGGAATATCCTTGGTAATTGCGTTTCATCCAGTATCTTTTCATGAAAATATTCTTCTAAGCATTCTTCAATTTTACTCCACAACGCAATATCATGTTGATAATTTGGACGTTATTAATTCTTGGATAAATTAATTCTTGAACTTATTTTATTGAATTCTTATATCATTGTCATCATCCTCATGTTTATAAAATGTTGAAAGTCATCTGTGGCATGTAGTGCATAGATGGACTTGGTATGATTATGACCAGGGATTATTCGGTATAATCATGACCGTAATGTTACAAATGATGTGGTAAAAGTCATCATTGGCCCGTAGTGCATTGATGGACAGTTGTTGGCATGATCATGACCATTAATGAATACACGAATATCCTTGGCCGTAGTGCAGGGGTGATTCGATGATGTGGATTATTTTATTAAGCTGAGTCTCAGCGATCACAGTGTTGAAAAACTTTTTAAATCATAAAAGATAGTAGAGTTTATTTTCTACTTGACTCTTTTAATGGATTGCTTGTTCCGCTGCAGTTAAACTTGATGTCTATTATATTTTATCAGTTTAACATTGTTGAAGGCTAATGATAATTTATTCTGCATTATCTTAGTCATAATATTTCTTACTGGGCTAGTTGAGCTCACCCTTTCTTTCACTGTTCTCTTCAGGAAATGAGAACGTAGCTGGGGCAAGTCGGGGAACGGAGTGATGGTCCGAATGATAGTATTAGTTAGTAGTCCTCACTATTCTATGTAATAGTGTGTTAATAAATGTAATGAGGACTCCTTTTGAGTATGAATACTCTCTAGAAGATAATATTTGTATTCAAACTCACAGTTTATGTTTTGTCGTATTGTACACGACAATTGTATTAGTAAGTTGTATTTGATTTCTGTACCATGTATCTGGCGACCCAAGATGGGTGATGTATACCTAATTTTGGGGGCGTCACAACTGCTCTCACTGGTATTATTATTTTACCGGCTGCTTTCTCTCAGTTGCGTTGACTCGTTATTGCGCTCCAAAAATTGAGCCATATTTACAACATCTGAATACAAACACAGTTTATGAGAAATTAGATATTGACGTATCTCGGGTTTCAAACCTCTTAGAAACATCCGCGTCATTCTCACCTCATTGTCAACCAAGTGAGGCGCAAACCGGGAAAACTCGTCAAACTTAGCTTCGTACTGCGACACGGTCATATTGTTCTGCTCTAACTTGATGAACTCTACCTCTTTCATGTGACTAATACTTTCGGGAAAGTACTTGTCGTTGAATAGTTCTTGGAACTTCCTGTTAGGTTTGTAATATTCATGAACACAATCAAATTGCACAAAATAAGCAGAAACGTGAAAAATCAGAGTTTTAAAAATTTTACAAACCATATACCCGGATCACCCTTTATGCACAATTATTAATTAAACGAAAAAGAAAGAATAAGAATCATACACTTGAAGATCCGAGCTTCCTCAGGTACAACTTCACCTCCAATCCTTTTTCGCGTTCAACTTGAATCCACCGGATTTGATTCCTTCCTTTGATCAACATTAGCCACCCAAGTGTTTGGCCTCTAGAGGTGATCCACCAAGGAAGAAGAATAATTCAAGAAGATGGGTGTTTGGTTAAACCTTAGTTTTTTCTATCTCTATAGAAAATGAGCGTACTCTCCAACAATTGGAATAACGTATGTTGTTAAAGTCAACAACTACTCTACATCCAAAATAAGACTCCTCTTATTTATAGATGTGGGCAACTCTCCTTAACAATTAAGGAATTGAGTTTTATTTTAATTAATTAAACTCCTTTAATTAATTAGGCTCCTAATCTTATTAGGAATAATTAATTAAAATTTTAATTAATTAACCTCCTAATCTTATTAGGAATAAATGAGAGTACTTTTATTAATTAATTCTCTAACTCTTTTAGGAATTAAATAATAAGAATAGTAATAATAATAATAAGACTCCTCTTATTAATTTATATTTAATATTTCTAAAATATTAAATAATAAATATTAAGCTATTTAATTTATTCTATCACCATAGATTAAATTAAATATACTTAACTTATTATTACGATTATGCAATTTGCTTCTTAAATAATAATTATTCCTTTTATGGTGTGACCCTTTAGGTTCTCCATATTAAATCGGTTGTGAATAAATCAATTAGAACAATTCTAATCTTATTTAAATAAATAAATTAAACTATTAATTTATTTAAATAAATAATATTTATTCTACAATAGGGATAAGCCTCCCTAGTGATCAACGACTTTCCAGATAATATAGATTTTAACATTAATCATAAAAGAACATTTGAGTAAATAGTTACCGTACAATTCAATCATTCCATCATACAATGACCCAATTAAATATAAGACATGTAATTACTGTCAAGTCTTATTTTATTTAATTATATGTTTTTCGACTCTTAAATGCACAACACCAAATAATACAAATTAGAAACTCCTTTCTAATTTCATTCTGCCTTGGCCAAGGACTGCTGGGTTGTCATTTATCGAATCACATAGGACATTTCTCTTCTTTTATTAGAAGTGGTACATTCTTTATTGATCATACATTATCTCCATGTACAATTTATTATACCCAAGCATACCCTTTGATATACCCTAAGGGTCTTAAGGAATAAGTCAAAGTATAACTCATCATACACAAGATACTATGATGATCTCAAGTCCAAGGATCACTTGTACTACTATCACTACAAGAATTCCTATTGACAAGAAAGTAAAACTCCATTAGGTATTCCTTAGCGAGCCACGTTCAGTGAACTTATTCTCTAATAAGCACCTACATACTTGCTTTAGTGTCTCCACACAAATGATCATGAGATCAATCATCCTCATCCAATGAGCAAGCAACGTATGTACCAATCTATCCGGATTCACTAATCCCCAATTTAGTAATCCAACGATTGTGAACTATTTTAGTTTTAAGCTTTCTAAGAATTTAGATCTCATTAGAATGATCATCATCATTATTCTAAAAGCATTGCTTAAAACTATGGATTTATCACATATTATAAAATAATATCATGTAGATAATTAAAAGCCTTTAATAAATTAATACCTTTTATTAATAAATGAATAAGATTGTTATAAAGTATATGATTTATCATCAAATATGATTGACTTGTATGCATACTACTTTCAATCTCCCACTTGCACTAAAGCCAATCGTCATGGTATCTCATACTCTTCTTCTCTAAGTGACGATTATCCTGCTGTTGGATAAGCTTCAGTAAATGGATATGTAATGTTGTTCTTGAGAGTCCATTATCTCTATAGTGATTTTCCATCTTTCAATGATTCTTATAATCAAATGAAAGTGCCACAACACATGTTTAGATCCAAGATGAGACTTAGGAACTATTCCTAGTTCTGTAATGAACTTTTATCCAAATAATCAATTTCCAGCTTCATTTATAGCTACTTACTTTGTCTTTATCACTAAACCAGCAACTCTTTGCTGTTTGGAACCTTTTCAATTCACTGCACCACTGTTCAAGGTAACCCTTTACCTTAAAGTGGATTTTCTATCGTCTTGGTCTGTCTGAAAAACTTGAGTCTGTTAAGCCCTCTAGTTTTAATTCAGACTCACCATAAATCTGATCACATCCTTAGTGCCGGTTAAGTACTTTAAGATATTTTTCAATGTCTCACAGTGAACTTCTCCAGAATATGACTGATCAACATCACGTCTCGTACATTTCATTGCATACATGATAATTACTCATGCGATCTCTCCTTTTGGAGTCTTTGGGGACTATTAAGAGAGATACACTCCATGTCTCATCAACATGAGATATCTCTTGGAATTTGCCATGCTAAACGACTTTAGCATCAAATGAATGTACGTTCCTTGGGTTAAGCCGAGCATCCTATTAAATCTATCTATATTGATTTTTATCCCCAATTAAGATACTCTTCCAAAATCATTTATGGAGGAATGTTTAGACAACTTTATATTTACTGATTGTAGCATAAGTATGTCATTCCTTATCCATAGTATATCAACATATAATATTAGGAATGTCACGACGCTCCCACTGTCCCTTTTGTGCACACTAGAATTCTTACCTCATCGTATGAAACTCTGGATCATCATCTTCTATGATGCGTACCTTATCATCATCATCATCTATGATGAATCCATACCTCCTAGGTATCTTTGGTACTATTCCAGATTTACGACTCAGTTGTGGTACAATAGGTCTATCTACAAGTTCCTCTTATTTGACTTATAATGTTTTGTGGTTCTTGAAGTCTTCAAGATTCTATTATCCTCCCACTAGCCCTTTCAATGATAAACATATTTATCTTAGAAAGTAGCAAGTTTCGCAACAAACACCTTTTGCTAAGTAGGATTATAGAACATATATCCTAAACTTACTTTAGGATGTCCCACAAATCTGTACATGCCAAATCTTGTCCCAAGCTTATCCTTTGAAATCATTTCACATAAGTTGGACAACCCCTTATCTTAACATAATTAAGATTAGGAATCCTCCCTGTCCATAACTTTTATGGAGTCTTGGGGCTGGATTTTGAGGTTACCTTTTCGTAGATATGCAGTCATTTCTAGGGCATTATCCCAGAAGGATACTGGAATGTGGGTAAAATTATTATGGACCGCACCATGTCCAACAAGGTACAATTTTTTCTTTTAGATACATCAAACAATTATTACGTATTGGGAGGCGTCCATTATGAGAAAACCATTTGAGATGATCTAGAAACTTATTGCACAAGTATTTATTCCTTGATCTAATCAAAGAATCTTAATACTTTGTCAATTTATTTCACTTCTGAATTATTTGAACCTTTCAAATAATACACACTTGTATTTCAGCAAATACACGCATTCAACTCTTTGAATGATCATCTCCTTTTCTTATACTAGTTTGTTCAATTTATAAAATTATTTTCACGTAAGTCAAGTATACAAAATCCATTAAGTAATATTCCAGTTCTATACAAAACATTATTATTATAAATAGAACAACAATTGTTCTTAAATATAATACCAAAGATTTCATTGTCCAACAACAAAATGGAAATAATGTTTCTAACAAGAACTGAAATACAATAACAACTTATTGACTTAATAGATTTGCTCGTAGGGATTGCTAAACTATAAGTTTCTATGGCTAATGCAGCAACCTTTACTTCATTTCCCACACATAGGATTGCTTATCTTTATTTAGCTTTCTACTTCTGCTTGGTCCCTTCATAAATCTATATTTATGATAACCAAAGTCGGTATCAAATACCCAAGTAGAACCTTGACTTAAAGAAAAATTATTTTAAATCATGAACAAATTTGTATTTATAATCGAAACTTCACTAAGCTTCTTTGGTTAGCTTCTGCAAGATACTTCTTGCATTTTCTTTCCAGTGTCCAGGCTTATTGCAGTTGAAGCAAACTCCTTTGCTATCCGTATCAATTTTGTTCTTATTATCCTTTGTTTTTGCCTTTCTATTTACCTTCTTTGAATCGTTCTTCTTTTCAGAAGATCCTTTGGCCCCTATCAGTAAGACATGGTCTTTCTTAGTTGGAAAGTGACTCTCAACATTTTTCAACATGTTAAGCAAATCAGCGAGGCTGATATCTAGCTTGTTCATATGAAAAATTCACAACAATTGTGAAAGGAGTTTCGGAGTGAGTGCAAGATCAAATCTTGGCTCAACTCTCCATCCATGACAATGCCTGTTGTCCTGATTGTTCAATCAAATTGATCATGTTTAGGACATGTGTCTGTACTATAGTGCCGTTGGTCATTCTAGATCGGAAGAGCTCCTTAGATATCTGATATCTATTAGTCCTACTTTCCTCACCATCAACTACTTGACGTGCAGGAGTATAGTAGGAGCATCCATAGTTTCATGCTGACGCCGAAGCTCGTTACTCACGGATGAGAGCATGATACATTGAGCCAACTGTGCATCATCTTGCCACTTTCTAAAAGTAACAATATCTTCCTCAAAGGCATTGTCTACAACCAATGCAGTGATAGGCGTATTAAGGACATAAGATAGCTTTTCAGCCATGAGAACTATTCTCAAATTCCTTAACCAATCCGTTTAATACGGTCCGGTTAAATATCATCTAATATGCTTCGTAGAGATAGTAATTTAGACATTGTAAAATTCTATAAATGAATTTGTAATTAACAACATTTTAGCATACATTCTTTTATTAATTACCAAAATAATTTAGGTCTTGTTTTAAATTGGTATCTCCCACTATTTTCTTCAAACTATATTACCCTCAATATATATAGTTCGACAAAATCTAACTAAAGATTTTCTAGTGAGAATAAGGATCTCATTTCAAATGTATATAACCTTGTGATGACACAACAAACTATATATAAATATATAGGTAGACAACTCTTGTCAATTACATCAACTATGCAACTCCTTGTATTTTGCCTCTTAGATTATTTTGATCAAGTGGTGGCACATCCAAATCAAAATTATCTAAGTTAAGTCCAACCTAGTACTCCATATATTCAAAAAAGAAAAATATCGTCCTTGTGGTGACACAACAAAACAATACTGTTCAATTTTCTTTATAAGCATCAAATGTGATAAATTAACATCTTAAATACTTAATACTTGCCTTGTGGTGACACAACAAACTCATATTAAATATTTAATACTCTATTAATTTTATCATGCTAGAAGGCGACGTTCGATATTCCAAATATCTTTGAACGCTTAGGACTTAATATAAAATATTTGAGGGGTTTGTTATTAATTTGTCTCAATTTGTTTAGCGCGCATGCACACACACACACACACACACACACACACACACACACACACACACACACACACACACACACATATATATATATATATATATATATATATATATATATATATATATATATATAATACGCGTCATATTAATTAACATGCGAAGCATATTTGCATAATATATAATATATATAGTATAGCATGCACATATAGAATACTATATTCTACCCGGATTGATTATGAACTTTTATTCTAGTTTGGTTCACTAGAGCCACCAAGTGAACCAAAAGGTCAAACCCTAGGGGTGCAAGAATTATTATTTAAATATAACTATTACATTTAAACCCGGGCTCCATTACAAACGGGTCTTCACGCGCTCCTTGCTCCTTGATTTCCAATTCTTCAAAATTAATTCTAACTATTCCTATTATAAAACTATTTAAAATAAATAGAAACCTTGATCAGCAGTCAAGAAAAAGTATATAGGAGAGAGATAGAATTTACATTAAGAAAAAATAGAGAAGACGAGGTACGCAGACCCCATTTAATAAAACTCATACACTCATGCATCCAACTAAAATAAAATCCAATCACATTGGTCAATAGTCCATAATCAATCACATTTATTATCATACACATCACCATATGCATTAATAAATAACATTCATCTCATGAATAATAAACATTTAATATATATATTGATATCATTTAATGGGCAAATTTAGTTAGTATAAAATCTAATTTTGAATCAAAATAAACTCCTTTATTTTAATCTAAATTTAAATCAAAATAAACCTCTTTTATTTTAATTTATCCAATTTTGAATAAAATAAACTATTTTATTTTAATCAAAATCTTTAATCAAAATAAACTCCTTTATTTTAATTAATTATGGAATCCAATTCCATGTAAAAAAAATAAAACTCATTTATTAAAGGAAAAATGGATTCTCTTTCCTATTCACAAATAAACTCTTTTATTTTGAATAATATGAAATCATATTTCATATCTAAATAAACTCCTTTATTTAAGGAAATACGGATTCTCTTTCCTATTCACAAATAAACTCCTTTATTTTGAATAACATGAAATCTTATTTCATATCTAAATAAACTCCTTTATTTAAGGAAACATGGAATCCAATTTCAACTCCAATTAGTTATCATGAAATTCAATTCTAACTCTAATTAGTTAGCATGAAATTTAATTTTATAATTAAAATAAACTTTATATTTTAATATTAAAATAATTTTTTTAATTATAAAATAATTAAGGATATATATATATATATATATATATATATATATATATATATATATATATATATATATATATATATATATATATATATATATATCCTAGAATCCATACATGCAGGAAGTTAAAATGAGATAACTTGATTACTAATATATACACTACTTTAGTTAGAAACATGATATTATATTAATATAAAGTTCCCTTCCTGTAACTAACTTAGTGACTCACGTGAAAGGGAAGGAATCTTCCATGGGAAACAGAATGTAATATATATTAATAATAAGCGATTCACATTATCCTCCATTCCTGCTATGTATCAGTTTTTGAACAGTCCACGAATCAGCAGGGAAAAAAAAATGTTTCCGCGATTTTTTATTTTTTTATTTTTAATTAAATTTTATACAACAAAATTATGCCCAATTAAATTGTTCTAAACACATATCAATATACATATCAAATTAGAACAATTAATAATTCGCATAAAGATTTGGCTCTGATGCCACTGTTAGGTTTGTAATATTCATGAACGCAATCAAATTGCACAAAATAAGCGGAAACGTGAAAAATCAGAGTTTTAAAAATTTTACAAACCATATACCCGGATCACCCTTTATGCACAATTATTAATTAAACGAAAAAGAAAGAATAAGAATCATACACTTGAAGATCCGAGCTTCCTCAGGTACAACTTCACCTCCAATCCTTTTTCGCGTTCAACTTGAATCCACCGGATTTGGTTCCTTCCTTTGATCAACGTTAGCCACCCAAGTGTTTGGCCTCTAGAGGTGATCCACCAAGGAAGAAGAAGAATTCAAGAAGATGGGTGTTTGGCTAAACCCTAGTTTTTTCTATCTCTATAGAAAACGAGCGTACTGTCCAACAATTGGAATAACGTATGTTGTTAAAGTCAACAACTACTCTACATCCAAAATAAGACTCCTCTTATTTATAGATGTGGGCAACTCTCCTTAACAATTAAGAATTGAGTTTTATTTTAATTAATTAAACTCCTTTAATTAATTAGGCTCCTAATCTTATTAGGAATAATTAATTAAACTTTTAATTAATTAGCCTCCTAATCTTATTAGAAATAAATGAGAGTACTTTTATTAATTAATTCTCAAACTCTTTTAGGAATTAAATAATAATAATAGTAATAATAATAATAAGACTCCTCTTATTAATTTATATTTAATATTTCTAAAATATTAAATAATAAATATTAAGCTATTTAATTTATTCTATCACCATAGATTAAATTAAATATACTTAACTTATTATTACGATTATGCCATTTGCTTCTTAAATAATAATTATTCCTTTTATGGTGTGACCCTTTAGGTTCTCCATATTAAACCGGTTGTGAATAAATCAATTAGAACAATTCTAATCTTATTTAAATAAATAAATTAAACTATTAATTTATTTAAATAAATAATATTTATTCTACAATAGGGATAAGCCTCCCTAGCGATCAACGACTTTCCAGATAATATAGATTTTAACATTAATCATAAAAGAACTTTTGAGTAAATAGTTACCGTACAATTCAATCCTTCCACCATACAATGACCCAATTAAATATAAGACATGTAATTACTGTCAAGTCTTATTTTATTTAATTATATGTTTTTCGACTCTTAAATGCACAACACCAAATAATACAAATTAGAAACTCATTTCTAATTTCATTCTGCCTTGGCCAAGGACTACTGGGTTGTCATTTATCGAATTACATAGGACATTTCTCTTCTTTTACTAGAAGTAGTAGATTCTTTATTGATCATACATTATCTCCATGTACAATTTATTATACCCAAGCATACCCTTTGATATACCCTAAGGGTCTTAAGGAATAAGTCAAAGTATAACTCATCATACACAAGATACTATGATGATCTCAAGTCCAAGGATCACTTGTACTACTATCACTACAGGAATTCCTATTGACAGGCAAGTAAAACTCCATTAGGTATTCCTTAGCGAGCCACGTTCAGTGAACTTATTCTCTAATAAGCACCTACATACTTGCTTTAGTGTCTCCACACAAATGATCATGAGATCAATCATCCTCATCCAATGAGTAAGCAACGTATGTACCAATCTATCCGGATTCACTAATCCCCAATTTAGTAATCCAACGATTGTGAACTATTTTAGTTTTAAGCTTTCTAAGAATTTAGATCTCATTAGAATGATCATCATCATTATTCTAAAAGTATTACTTAAAACTATGTGTTTATCACCTATTATAAAACAGCATCATGTAGATAATTAAAAGCCTTTAATAAATTAATACCTTTTATTAATAAATGAATAAGATTGTTATAAAGTATATGCTTTATCATCAAACATGATTGGCTTGTATGCATACTACTTTCACTTCTCCCAAGACATCTTTAGTGCAGCATGTTGAGTACGCTTTACCGATTCCACCAGTAATCTGCCTCTCCTCACAACATAAAGGTGGCAAAGGGAACCTTTTGCTCCTCGGAGCATCCCAAGACATCAAATATCTTGGTGATCTGCTTTATCCACATCTCCGCCTTAATTGGTTTTGGTTCTCCAATAAACTCCAGTGGTCCCAGCTCCTTGAACTGTTTAGCGGTGACCGTCCGAGAGTTGTCAGTGTTTCCACCTGTATTTTGGATAGGAGTCTCTCTTGCCTGATGTTGTATGAATTGCAGAAAGCTCCTAAACATTCCGTAGTTCGCCATTTTGTCGGTGTTGTTGTTCATCTGAGGATTATTGCCTTCCTGATGCACATTATCCTGGGTGTTGATTTGTGGTGACTCAACGGTTTCCTGTGCTCCATTGATATTCTCAACATTCTCGGATGTCATTTTCAGATACTGCCACAAAACAAGGGTTAATTGACATGTAACATATTATCACTATACTCTGACTGACCAATTAAATATCAAATAAACTTAGGTAGGTCATACTAGCGAAGGAAATCCCCGTCTCTCCCCTCCTAGTTCTAGTCTCACATCTTAGCCAGGGATCATATCCTAAGCTTTGATACCAACTGTGACGCCCCCAAAATAGGTATACATCACCCATCTTGAATCGCCAAATACATGGTACAAAATTCAAATGCAATCTTAAATATACAACATGAGCTGTGAATTTTAATACAAACATTGTCTTCTAGACAACATTAAAACTCAAAATAAGTTTTTAATACATTTATTAACACACTATTTCACAGAATAGTGAGGACTATAAATGCTATCCTCTGGGCCGCCACTCCGTTCCCCGACTAGTCCCTGCTACGTTCTCATTTCCTGAAGAGAACAGTGAAAGAAAGGGTGAGCTCAACTAGCCCAGTAAGAAATATTATGACTAAGATAAAGCAGAATAAATTATCCTTAGTCTTCAATAGTGTTAAACTGATACAATATAACAAACATCAAGTTTAACTGCAGCGGAACAAGTAATCCATTAAAAGAGTCAAGTAGAAAATAAAATCTACTATCTTTTATGATTTAAAAGGTTTTTCATCACTTTTATCGCTGAGAATCAGCTTAATAAATAATCCACATTATTGAATCACCCATGCACTATGGCTAAGGATATTCTTTAGTATCATGACCACAAATTATTCATGCACTACGAGCTAAGGATATTCGTGTATTCATTAATGGTCATGATCATGCCAACAACTGTCCATCAATGCACTACGGGCCAATGATAACTTTTTTCACATCATTTGTAACATTACGGTTATGATTACACCGAATAATCCCTGATCATAATTATACCAAGTCCATCTATGCACTACAGGCCACATATGACTTTCAACATAATATAAATATTAGGATGATGACAATGACATAAGAATTCAATAAAATAAGTTCAAGAATTAATTTATCCAGGAACCAATAATGTCTAAATTGTCAACATGATACTTTTTTTTGTGGAGTAAAATTCAAGAATGCTCAGAAGAATATTTTCATGAAAAGATACTGGATGAAGTGCAAATATCAAGGATATTCCACTAATTTCATGGAGTATAGAAGTCAAAACTTTAACTAACTGAGTATAATAAAGAATGGAATAGCAAAAGAAATCACTAGGCATGCGATAGACTGCACAGACAGGTTATTCCAACAGAATAATGAATAACGGAACCAGGTCATGCGTAAACGAACAGATATGATGTTCCAACAGAATGATAAATAATGGAACCAGGTCATGCGTAAAACATAGACAGGATGTTCCAACAGAATGATAAAGAACGAAACTAGGTTATGCGTAAAGCACAGACAATATGTTCCAACAGAATGATAAATAACGGAATAATAACAGAAATCACCATGCATGCGATACTTCGCATAGACATGTTATTCCAACATAATGATAAAGAATGGAATAACAGAAGAATTTCACCAAGTATAGGGTAGCCCGCGTATATATGTTATTCCAACAGAATAATAAAGAATGGAATAACAGACTTTCTCTTCATGAATACGAAAGAAATAATACCCATTACCTTAGAAAGAATAGTATTGGATATAGAAGTAGTGAAGTAGCATGACACTTTTCTTCTTTCTCTCTATAGTTTCTCTCTCTAGAGTTTCAGTGAATTCATAAGAAATAATGAATGAATGAGCTTCTATTTATAGAAGAATGGACTGCATAGTAATTAATTCATGAACAGTCCATATTGATTTACTTTAAACGGACGGTCCAGATTTAAAACAAAATCTTTTAAATAAAATATAATATATTCTATTTATAATCTAATAAAACGAATAACTTTATAAAAGTATTCTGCTTTATATAAAAATATTTTAATATACAAAACACTATACAGGCACTATGCAACACTATGCATAATAAAATATAATATATTCTAATTATTGTCTAATAAAACAAATAACTTTATAAAAGTATTCTGTTATATAAAAAATATTTTTCTGTTTTATTACATTAATAATACTAATAAAACAAACTTTATCACCATTATTATAATTCACAATATTAATCGACCAGGTCGTTTTCAGGAAAGAGAGGGCTTTCCAATAAGGATTTCTCCTTATTGGTGCACAATTACGTGACCAAACCTCTCCTTAACAGAACTTCTAGACATCGTTAATATTGTAAATAATAATAATAATAACCTTGTCGTCTCAATTATTGATTTAATAATATATAAATTATTGACAATAATTGAATCAAATAACGTGAGATACTATGCAACAATTACTGTAGCAATAATTGAACAAAATTGAGTAACTTCTCATGTAAGTATCAATAATCAATACCGTGTGCTACTATGCAACCACGCGTATTACTGTACTTTTAATACCGGGTGTTTCAACAGTTAACGGTAAAAACTTTCACCGTTATTTTTATAAAGTATTTTTGTCATTTTGTCAATCCGACAATAATTCTATTGTGGGTCCACCAATGATTGTACCGTTGTACGAATATTCCCTGTTAAAATGAATATTCCCCGACCAATCGAATATTATATAACAACTTGCGTACTTTGTAAAATTTATAAATATTACCCATAACTATAACATTATATCAAATTTACTCCATAATATTTAAAAATGATATTTATAAAAAATTTATCTTTATTTATAAAAGTTGGGGTCTTACATTTGTCGTCTCAATTATTGATTTAATAATATAAAATATTATGCAGATGATACTGTGACAATAATTGAATCAATAATATGAGAGATATGATACAGCAATTACTGTAGCAATAATTGAGTATAACTGAGTGACTTTTAACGTAAGCATCAATAATCAATACCGTGTGCTACTATGCAACCACGCGTATTACTGTACTTTTACTGCCGAGTAGTTTAACAGTTTTAACAGTAACACTTTCGCCGTTATTTTTATAAAAAGATAATTCTGTCATTTTCTAACTATGACAATACTTTCGTTGTGGGGTATACCAATGATTGTGCCGTCGTACGAATATTCCTTGTTAAAAAGAATATTCTCCGACCAATCGAATATTATATGACAACTTGCTTACTTTGCAAAATTTATAAATATTACCCACTACTATAACATTATATCAAATCCACACCATAATATTCAAAAAAATATTTCGAGAAATTTAAATATTTATTCATAAAATCTGGGTCTCACATGTTTTGTCACTATCATACAAGATGTCTAATGACATACAACCTCGTGTTGTCATAAGACAAGGTTGTGCACATCCACTTGCTGAGTATATCTACAAGCACTACCTATATGATCTTGGAGTTTGGTTAAAATATAATTTGTAATTGCAGACAGTGAAGATAGTTATATGTCAAGAGAAGACTCACCATTGGAAAGAACATGATAGTAGTTTTCTCATTTTTCTTTGGGGTCTATTGAGTCAACCAAGGATAATTCTATGGACATATAATATCTATCATAACCTAGACGCATGGTAATTCTATTGAGAGTACATAGTTCAACCTAGACGCATGGTAACCTAGACGCATGGTAGTTTAACTGTGGTCGTATTTTGCACGACAGTTCAATTGTTGTATAAATGAAGTTTGTATTTGATTTTTATAGTATGATATCTGGCGACTCAGAATGGGTCGTGTGGACCTATTTTGGGGGCGTCACATATATCACTCTCTCTACCTCAATTCTCTCAAAAATAAAAATTCAAAGGGAATAGAGCTATTATAGCAGGCGAGGAGAGAAAAAAAGGGGGAGGATTTAAAAAGAGGGAGTAGTGTTAAGGGTTTCAAATAGAACCAATGGTATAAATGGAGATGACAACTATTTTAATATCATTTTATATTTCTTCTCTCCCATAAAAAAAATCTCATTTATTATGTTTGTAAGTATTAAGGAGGTATTTTGTTTTATGTTTATTTTTAAAAGTAATAAATTTGTTAATTTTGTTATTTGTTGAAAATTATAAATTGTTAGTTTAGTAATAATGAATTGATAGGAAAATAACAATGAACAATTTTAAAATCGAAATTGTTATTTTATATTACTGATAGTAGAAAATGATTTTTTTATGAAATAGAAAAATTATGAAGTAGGACATTTTCTTGTAACAGACTGAGTATGATCTTAATAATTCAACTTCAACAGTGCCCTTTATTTCAAATTAAGTTGTGATTTTTTTTAATATTGTACTCATTTCATCTAACATATAAGATATTTGTTGTAAGACGCCGATTTTTATGAAATAAAAGTCTAATTTAATTTATAATTATTATTCGAAAACTATAAAATGTTAAATTGATAAATGGTTAAACGAACAATTAAACTGATAAGTGAGTAAATAAAAGAGGGGGATTAAATCTTCTAGAAGTTTGGCATGTGAGTGGCGTCTAAGAGGCTGATAACTGAGCAAGGAATATTCTGATATTAATTTCCTACATGCTTCCAAACATTTTCCCAATTCCTCACCAAACTTATTTTTGATTTGTCTTTTAATTCAAATGGGTGGATGTTGGTTGTGTGATTAAGCCTAATAATGCAAAATCAATATTTTTTTTTCTCACACTCCCTCCTATAGCAACAATTGCAGAAGAAAAGAAAGAAAGAAGAAGGAAAGAAAAAAAAAATCCAAAAAGGTAATATATGTAAACATTGAGTAATCATTTGATTTCAATTATAGATGTTAATTTCATGGATTTTATGTATAGATACTATATTTATACTTATTTTTGATGATTTGAACAAGTATTAAATAAGACAAAATTACAAAATTAAAGAGATTAAACTTTGGCGGAATTTCGTTGAAAAACTTAGATCTAACGATGATTGGTGGGATGTTTTCAAATCTAATACCATGGTTGGACTCTTAAAATATAGTAGATCTGGTCTGGGCTGAAAAACACTAAAAAACTCATTGGAAAACTCGTCGAAAATTGGGCAGTCCGACGAAGAAGGTGACGAGAAAATATTTTCCGGGTAAGCCAGTTTCTCTATATTAGAGCTGGAATTTAAAAAAATTTTCTTCTAAAAAGTTGTAGAGAATTAAATTTTACATTAAAAGGACATAAGATCCGTATTTTTCTGATAAAAGGGCTAATTGTTATGAATATTTGAAATTTCTGCATATCAGAACTTTTAAATAAATTATTGAAAATATTTTTTGGGATGAAATAAATTTACTTTAACATTATAATGCTTTTTATGAATTACTGTAAAATTTTGAAGAATAATTGAAAATCAGAAGTATTTATTATATTTTTAAGCTATTTAAAGCTAGTTAAAAAATAGAAGAAATTCATAAAAAATTATATGAATGGTGAAAAATTATGAAATTTACTGGAAAATCTTATAATAATATAATGTTAATATTGATGATTTTTTTAAAGATATAAAAGTATGTGGAGTTAGTATTTGTATTTTAATGTTATTAAATGATAGTTTTTATAAATAGAAATAATTATAGAAAATTGTTGGATAATCCAAAAAATATGATTTTTTTTTTGAAAAGTTTAAAATAATATTTCAAATATTTTAGAAGTGTTATAAGCTCATAAGGTGTCGGGATGTAAATTCACAAGTAACAAATGTGTTATGATAAAAACAAAAATAATATTTTTGTTAAAGTAAAATGGTGATAATTGTGAGACCCTAAATTTTATGAATAAAGATTTAAATTTCTTAAAATATTTTTTTGAATATTATGGTGTGGATTTGATTTAATGTTTTAGTTGTGGGTAATATTTATAAATTTTACAAAGTAAGCAAGTGGTTATATAATATTTGATTGGTCGGGGAATATTCGTACGACGGCACAATCATTGGTGGACCCCACAATAGAAGTATTGTCGTAGAAAAAAAATGATAAATTTATCTTTTTATAAAAATAACGGCGAAAGTGTTACCTTTAAAACTGTTGAACTACTCGGTAGTAAAAGTACAGTAATACGCGTGGTTGCATAGTAGCACACGGTATTGATTATTGATGCTTACGTAAGAAGTCACTCAGTTATACTCAATTATTGCTACAGTAATTGCTGCATCATATCTCTCATATTATTGATGCAATTATTGTCACAGTATCATCTGCATAATATGATATATTAGTAAATCAATAATTGAGACGACAAAGTTATTCATATTATTATTTGTAATATTGAAAATGTCTAGAAGTTTTGTCAAAGAGAGGTTTGGTCACCTAATTGCGCGGCAATAAGGACAAATCCTTATCGGAAAGCCCCCTCTTTCCTGAGAACGACCTGATTGTTAAATATTGTGAGTTATAATATTAATGATGAATAAGTTCGTGTTGATTAAAGATAAAATTGATAGTTCCATTGTGTTAGAATTATTAGTGTTAGTGAAAATCGACATTTATTTCGATAATAATTGATGTCTGGAGGTTATACTGATCAATCGTGTAATTAACCAGATAAATGAGCAATTAATTGCTATTAATTCACATGATTATAACTATTTGTTCACACGTGTGTACTATTGATTCACATTCTTGTACTATTTGGGGAGGTGGTGTAAAATTGATAATACTTGCATGACTAAGTTAAAAATAGAGGTATAGATGGAGGAACTATACTGTAATTTATATTTTCACATGTCTAGAACTATTGATTCGCATGATTTACTATTGATTCACATGATTTACTATTAGGGGAGGTGGTGCAAGTTTGATAATACTTCCAGGACTAAATTAAAAATAAAGAAAAAGAGGAAGGTAACTGTAATATTTCGAGCCCAACACGTGCAATTATCGAAACTATATTTTTCTATAAATAGAAGCTCATTCTTCCTTCTTTTCTCACCAATTCACTAAAGCTATAGAGCAATTATTATAGAGAGAAATTATAGAGAGAAATAAGAAGAGAAGTCTGCTATCTCACTATTTCAGTATCCAGTCTTCTTTTGAGGTAAGGGGTATTATATCTTTCGTATTCATGAAGAGAGCTTCTGTTATTCCATTCTTTATTATTATGTTGGAATAACCTGTCTATGCGAAGTACCGCATACATGGTAAAATTCTTTTGTTATTCCATTCTTCATTATTATGTTGGAATAACCTGTCTATGCGAAGTACCGCATACATGGTGAAATTCTTCTGTTATTCTATTATATATTATTGTGTTGAAATAACCTGTCTATGCGAAGTACCGCATACATGGTGAAATTCTTTTGTTATTCTATTCGTTATTATTTTGTTGGAATATCCTGTCTGTGCGAATTACGCATGACCTGGTTCCATTCTTTATTATTCTATTAGAATATCCTGTCTGTGCGTATTACGCATGACCTGGTTCCATTATTTATTATTCTGTTAGGAATAACCTGTCTGTGCGGTCTATCGCATGCCTGGTGAATTCTTTTGTTATTCCATTCTTTATTATTCTATTAGAATAACTTGTCTATGTGGATTACCGCATGTATGGTGAATGACATTTCGTATTCATTCTTTATTAAATTGTGGAAATGATCTGTCTACGTGGATTACCGCATGGCGGATGAAAATCCATTTGAAGTTTCGTATATTCTATTATACTCGTATGAGATATCATTTCTTTTGTACTCGTCATGAAATATCATTTTATTTGATATTTTCTGTTACGAGTTACTATTTACGGGTTACTATTCACCCGAATACTATTCACTCTAGTATTATTCACTCGGGTATTCGGGGCACTTTTAATGCCGGAGTACTATTCACGAGTTACTATTCACCTAAATATTATTCACTCGGGTATTTGGGATATTTTTCATGTCGGGGTACTATTCTCGGGGTAATATTTCTGAAGTACTATTCATGGGGTACTATTCACGATGAAAAATTGATTCTTTTCTGTCCAAATTATTTTTGGTACATAAATATTATTCTTGAATGTTACTCTACAAAGCAGCATCATGTTGACAATTTGGACGTTATTGATTTCTGGATAAATTAGATTATAAATCTTTAAAAATTATCCTTGAACTTGTTTTACTGAATTATTATGTCATTGTCATCATCCTCATGCTTATATTGTGATGAAAGTCATCTTTGGCTTACGTGCATAGATGAACTTGGTATGATTATGACCAGGGATTATTCGGTATAATCATGACCGTAATGTAACGAATGGTGTGGTAATAGTTCTCATTGGCTTGCAGTTCATTGACGGACAGTTGTTGGTATGATTATGACCAGGGATTATTCGGTATAATCATGACCATTGATGATTACATGAATATCATTGGCCGTGGTGTAGGGATGATTCGATTTTATTTATTAAGCTGAGTCTCAACGATAAAGTTGATGAAAAACTTTTTAAATCATAGAAGATAGTAGATTTTATGCTCTACTTGACTCTTCTAATGGATTGCTTATTCCGCTGCAGTTGTTGATCTAAAACTTGTTGTCTATTATATTCTATCAGTTGTTATACTGTTGAAGGCTAAGGATAATTTATTCTGCATTATCTCAGTCATAATATTTCTTACTGGGCTAGTTGAGCTCACCCTTTTCTTTCACTGTTATCTTTTGGAAATGAGAATATAGCTGGGACGAGTTGGGGAATGGATTGACGGTCCAGATGGTTGCATTAGTAATCCTCACTATTCTGTGAAATAGTGAGATAATAAATGTAATACGATTGAATTTCAGTGTGGATATTGTCTAGATGACAATATTCGTTGTTAAAACTCTCAAATTATGTTTTGTCGTATTTTACACGATAGTTGTATAATTAAGTTGTATTTGGATTATGTACCATATATCTTGTGACAACCCCAAAACAAGTCCATTCCATCCAACCTATTCTGAGTCGCCAAATACATGGTACAGAAAATAATTACAACTTTATTACAACAATTGTCGTGCAAAATACAACAACACATATGCTGTGTGTTTGGATACAAATATATACCAAATGTGACAAATGTCCCATCAGTGGACAGCACCTCACAATGACACCTTACATAAAGGTATAGTCAAAAACTGTTTTAGAAATTAGAATCTTTGGGAAGTGCTCAAGGAAACCTTGGTACATGGGAGGCCATGCTTCTAGGTTGTGATAGATATCATATGGCCACAGAATTATCCTTGGTTGACCCAATATACCCTAAAGAAAAACGAGAAGATTACTATCATATTCTTCCCAATGGTGATTCTTCTCTTGACTTATCATTATCTCCACTGTCTCTAATTGAGAATTATACTTCAAACAAATACCAAGATTATATAGGTAGTGCTCGTAATTATACTCAGCAAGTGGATGAGCACAATCCTATCTTATGATGACACGAGGTTGTATGTCATTAGACATCTTGTATGATAGTGGCAAAACACCCTTCCAACATTGGGTTCGCTTCACTCTAGATGATTCACCAAATATAACTACTAAATGATGATCACCGTTCTATTCCCCTGTTACCCCCGCTCAACCCAGCTACACTCTTATTACCTGAAAGGAATTGTGAAACAGAAGGGTGAGCACAACTAGCCCAGTAAAGAATATCATGACTAAAGATAAATAAGTTATCAATAGCCTTCAACAGAATTAAATCAGAGATTTAAAATATATGGTAGATGATAAAAATTTCAACCATAGTTGCAGCGGAACGACCAATCCATTAGAAGAGTCAAATAGAACACAAAGTCTATTATCTTCTCCATGATAAAAATCCACCAACAATGTTTTATCCCTATAACATCAATCAACAATTCTGGTCCACAATCATATGAATAACTCATAATCATAATTGTAGTTCTAAATTCCTCTTCTCATCTAGGACGAAGATAATTTTCATCACCTATCTTTACCTGAAACATCAAAGATCATGGTTACAACAAATCACAGTTCATGTTCATAATCATACTAATAACTTCATCTTTGCACTACGCCCAAAGATGTGACATCCCAGATTTTTAGAATTTATAAATGAGAATTTTATAAATAAAATTATTATTTATGAGATATGTTGGGTGTGAGTATGTGTATGTCATATATTGTAGAATATGTGAATTGATGTGAAGAGAATGTTATATATTAATTTTTAATATATATAAATATTTAATTGAATTATTTATTGAGTTAAATAAATAAATTTTGTTTTGATTATAGAGTAAGGTAATTAAGTGTAGCAGATTAATTAAATGAATATTTAGTATTTAATTTAATTAATATAAGAATTTTATGTTATAGTTCTAATTTAATTGAGGTAGTTAAATTAGATGAGTTATGTGGTGATTGTTACACAAAATTATAATTAACAAGTAAATATAATTATATGACAATTTGATGAGATTGATTGATGTTAAGCTATTGATTAATTAAAATAATGAGTATTTGCCAAACATGGTCTTAGATTTTTTAAGTTCAAATTGGTGTAACCTATGTATTAATTAGTAATTAGTATATCTAATAATTACTAGGAGTTACATATATTATATATTACTAGTATTGTATATTATATGTATATACTACAAGTTAGTATGTTAGTTTTAGAAAATAAACCAAAGAAAGAAGAAGAGAGTTAGAGAGAGTTGTAGGAGAAGAAGAAGAGGAAGAAAAAGGAAGAAAAAGAAGAGGAAGAAAAAGAAGAAGAAGGGAAAGCTTTGAGAAGACAAAACAAGCCCCAGCATCATCATCATCTTCATCTCTCTCTTAAATTCATACTAATAAGACTATAATCTAAATTCTTTATTTTAATTATATTTTATGTTCTTCAAATGTAGGATAATGGTTATATAAAAGTTGTATTGAGAAATCTAGAGAGATAGAGGAATTGAGATGAGCTAGAAGAAGAAGAAGAAAAAGTTAGAAGAAGGTAACTTCTAAACTCTTATTTAATCTTTGATTTTTTGGAAGATTTATGTTCTAGGGTAATAGATCATGCTTAATCTTGTTTGTATTGGTTTAATCTTGGATTATCAAGAATTAAACAAGAGGATTCAAGAAAGAAAATGAAATGGAAAGTAAATTTGAAGAACAAAATTCGTAGGTTTTGAGTAATTGTGGACATATCTTGTGAAATTCATATCTCTTTGGGTATAATGAGTTAGAAAATGAGCCTTATATCAAATCGAAGATATGGAAGTAAGCTATATTCTGAAAGTGGAATCACATGAAAACTCTTTGTAGATTTTTCGCAATGTCTGTTTTAGTAAGGCTGGTCCGAAGGGAAAATAATCTGTCCAGAAAATCAAAACTGTTACGGTTTCTGACTTTGAAAAATTCATATAAATTCGTGTGTTTTGAATCTAAAGAAACTTAAAACTGCAAAGTTGTAGATATGGACGTTTACTAGCTATACTCGCGAGATTGAGCCATTTTATGGACCGGATCATGTCCGAAATAAATTGTTTAGTAAGGATGTCCAGAAAATGAAATTTTCTACACTAGTTGATGAATTGCAGATCTGGTTTAGATGGATAAGGGTCTGACTTTAAGGCCTAGATGAGGTTGTAGTACACTGAGTAAGGGTTAATTCTATATAAAATGGAACAAAAACGGACATGTAACGAAGGAGATACGTTAAAAATGAAAACAACGTTTTGTTAAAAAAAATTGTGAAGATGAAGTTTTATAATTATGTTTGAATTAAGATTTTGGGTAATGGTATATTTTGATGATTAAAAATATGTTTTGACGTATGTAATGAATATAGATATGTGTTATCATATTCTATGCATAATTATCCATTTAAGATCAAGAGTTGAGATAAGTTAATATGTGCACATAACGTGCTCGATAAAATGCCTTAAAGTAATAGTGTTTCTAAACTTTGGTATACAAAGTGTCTAACTAATGGCTAATATTGGATATCTAAGTATGAAAAAAATGATAATACAAGAATAATAATGGAAAGAAATCGAAAAGGGTAATTTTTGATTTATGAAAGAAAATTAAACATATAAACAATGTGTTGAATATGCATTTTTGAAACCAAATTGGTAAAAATAAAATGGTGTGATATACGTACATTAAACTACAAGTGAGATAGTCTAGCATGTGTGGTGATGAAAATTAAAATAAAATCGAGTTGCATATAAAACACAGTTAGATGTCTATAAAGATATTATAAAGGATAATAAGATAAAGTAAGGTCTTAGAATAAATTTGACCATGAGATTGAGTATTGATTTTATTTATTATCAATCTCGCATATAGTGTAGGTTGTGCAAGGACGCGAAGTATTAGCGTGTTGGTAAAACGCCGGTAAAGGCAAGTCTTTCAGTTCCTTTTTGCTATGTGAACTTGATGATGATCTGCTTTAAAATTTTAGTGTATGATGTATTATATATGTCAAAAGTATAAAATGTGAAAGTCAATCTATGACTGTGATGATTGAACTATGAATGTTGATTGAGTAATGAACTCAATCTTTATAGTTGTTATGTGAACTAAACATGTATGCTATGTTTGTTTATGATTATTCTTGTATGTTGAGCATGTTATTATGTGCTACGTGATGCATGAAAACTGTTAGATTTTGCTAAGCTGTCGAGCTCATTCTTGCAAATAACCATTTTTGCAGATTCAAGAATTGGAGGTAACGCTATGTGCTACTTGATTGTTATGGATCAAAAGTTATATATGAAGATTTAATATCCTAGCTAAGTTGTTATTCTTGTAAACCATGTCTAATGTTTCGAATAATGTATTAATGTTGAATTGTAATATTATTTTGCGAATGTAAACTATTGTAGTATTAAAATGATTCTGAGATATTTAGATGTAAAGGTTGAAGGTTTTGGGAACGAGGATAGTTTGTAATAGAAAATTTTAATTATTCCGCAAATTTCAATGGTTGTGTTATCGTTTAATGATATAAAATTAGAGGTTGAATGTGTTATTAACGACCGAAGTCGAGAATTAAATTGTATGAATTTTTGGGTCGTTACAGTTGGTATCAAAGCTGTAGGTTATAAACCTTAGGTAGGGGTACCTTAGGCTATAACCTTAAAGAAGGAAGGTGAAGATAATGAAAGAATAAGCTCAAATAGAGTTTGAACAATAAGAAGTAATGTAAGAAATGTATAAAGAAGGGATAAAACTTTCGTGAAATGATTCAAAGAAGAATCTCGCAGAGTTAAAAGGAATATGAATATGGGGTTACCCAACTCCAATAATAAGGTTGTAAGGTGATAATAAATAGACAATGTCTATAAGAAGAGAGTGATAAAGAAGTTAAGAATCAAAAAGTTATACTAAGTGTGGTACAATCGTACTCTTTAGTAGTTGATGTATGGTATCTGGGCTAAACGATTCCTTCATAGAGCGGAGGTATATACGAACTAGTAACTTAGAACCTAGTTTGTTGGTTGTTTGTGGAAAACCACTCAGCGTACCATATTGAAACTGTTAGAGACTCGATGTGTACCAACTATAGAAATGGACACGTATGATGAGAGTGTAGAACTTGAATGAAATTTTGAGCGATGTAAATGAAGTTGAAAAATTCTTAAAGTAGGAATTGTTATATAAACAAGAAGATTCAAAGAAGAATCTTGAAGAGATATGTAGATAAGAAATGGGAGTTACCTAACTCCAATAGCCAAGATAACGAATAATGTCGTAAATGAAAAAAAAGAAAGAAAGAGGATCGTAAAATAAAACGATCACGAGTTAAGAAAATAATTTTAAGGGAGATGATTATAGAATAAGATCACGACGTGGTCTGTTTAAGTTATAAAAGAAAGATGGTCTATAATGTTTGAATAATTATAGCTTAATGCTATGAAGATGGAGTACTATGAAATAGTACGAGATAACTCATGAGGAGTTATAGATGATGTGATACGAGGAATTCGTATCGAGCAAAGAGCAAGTTATAAGCAAGATAGAGTTAGGTGGGATTTCAATTGAGGACTCATGTGATGGCTGAGTTGTACAAAACTTTTTATGGGCGAGGGTTTTGTGCTTGCACTCAGTTTATCACATTGATAATCATTGGAATGTTTGTGTCGCGCTATTTGCTATATGCCTGTTGAGAAGGTGATTCTTTTCTCATGTGTATAACAGATAGGTAGAGTCTAGTTGGAGAATATTATAAGATTAAGTGCGAGTTCTTAAAACTCATACTTATGGTAGGTTCGTGACTCATAATTATATGGTATGTTTTTGAACCCCTCAGCGAATGGACGCCTATGGTCTGACTAGGATAAGTTCTTAAACTCATATGATTGTGGCAAGTTCCTGAACTCATAACGTGTGGTAAGTTTGACGAACTGGGTATAGATAAGTGTAAATGGAGTATTGAGGATGATAGGAATAGATAGACCTATTAAGCAATGGATCATTATAGAAAGTGGAGTTGATGGTGGAAGCATAGGTACTCTAAATCTACTAGCTATGCTAGACTTTCGAAATTTATTGACTTCGTGCTGATGTTTACACTTCTATTTTCTTGAAAAATATTGGATCAAATGATGGAACCAATGAGTTTTAACAACAATACTGTTATTCGTATGTCTATGCTAATTGCTTCGGCTAGACAAAAATGATTTGTAATATATCAAAATGTATTTTATATCATTAATGCATCATGTAACCCGGTGCAAAGATGATAAAAAATGATGGAGTCATCAATGCAGTATTACCTAGTGTTGGATGTGATCTAAGGATCGTCAGCCCACTATGGTATGATGTAGTATGATAAAATCACCAAATGACGGAATCCTCAACGGACTGTAAATACAGTGCGGTATCATGACGTCATAAAAAGATTTTTGAGATTTTTTTGGGATATGAGAATAGATATGTATGTATGTATATGTATATTTTGGTTGATGTCCGAATTATTGTAGAGGTCTATGCTATTTGATTCAGCTAGACAAATATTGAAAGATGTTCATGAAATTCAAGAGTTTCTTGAGAAGTTATGCCAAACTAAATTATTTTGGTGCGGATTCAGATGTTGAAAAGCTGAGATGAACAACCCTATTATCAGGGGTTGCGCTTAGTTTTATACTTTGCGCTGAAATGTTTGTATACAATACATGTACAATAGGTTGATCACCTAGAGTACTTGCGGAGGGTGTTTTCAGTCTTTGTGATTGATAAACATTCTGCCAAAGAGGGTTTAAAGTGTGAAGAACCGGGGGTGAAGCACTATTAAACCAAGAGAATAGAGTTCATGGTCTTGTGACCCTCAACATGATTTGGAATCTTTTAAATTCCTGAGTTATTCATACTACTTCCCAATTATTGAACAATTATGGAAGATTCTTGAAATTCTAAAAGGTGAATGTGGTAAGGATGACGTTCCTTTGAAAGAAGTAAGTCGTAGAATGCGACACTGAATGATGAGTATATGGAATAAGTGAGAAAAGAAATTTTGAAATGAGAAGGAGATGAGTTATCAAAGAATAATGTAAATCTTTTAATAGAAAAGTTTAATAATTGTATAATGATGTTTGTGGAAAGAAAGTGGTTATAGAAACCAATGAATGAATGAAGTAGTGACGTAAAAATCTACTTTAATAGATTGAATGAATGAAGAGTAATAAATAAAAATTTCGAGGATGAAATTCTTAGAAGAAGGGGTGAATGTAATGTCCCGAGAGTTTGATCATATAATATATGATAATGATCCTTAGAGAAAGATAATGAACGGGTCAAAAAATATATAATACTCAAATATAATTGAGTCTAAGTAAATGTTATGAAATAAAACTTACAAGAATTTATTATCAAGAATGGTGAGAGTAGAAAATATAAAACATATATAAAGGTAATGTGTTGAAGTTATTCAATGAATAGATTTGAGGAAAACCTGAGTAAGGTAGGGTTTCGGTGATTCCGAGGACGGAATCCTTATAAGGAGGGAAGGATGTGACATCCCAGATTTTTAGAATTTATAAATGAGAATTTTATAAATAAAATTATTATTTATGAGATATGTTGGGTGTGAGTATGTGTATGTCATATATTGTAGAATATGTGAATTGATGTGAAGAGAATGTTATATATTAATTTTTAATATATATAAATATTTAATTGAATTATTTATTGAGTTAAATAAATAAATTTTGTTTTGATTATAGAGTAAGGTAATTAAGTGTAGCAGATTAATTAAATGAATATTTAGTATTTAATTTAATTAATATAAGAATTTTATGTTATAGTTCTAATTTAATTGAGGTAGTTAAATTAGATGAGTTATGTGGTGATTGTTACACAAAATTATAATTAACAAGTAAATATAATTATATGACAATTTGATGAGATTGATTGATGTTAAGCTATTGATTAATTAAAATAATGAGTATTTGCCAAACATGGTCTTAGATTTTTTAAGTTCAAATTGGTGTAACCTATGTATTAATTAGTAATTAGTATATCTAATAATTACTAGGAGTTACATATATTATATATTACTAGTATTGTATATTATATGTATATACTACAAGTTAGTATGTTAGTTTTAGAAAATAAACCAAAGAAAGAAGAAGAGAGTTAGAGAGAGTTGTAGGAGAAGAAGAAGAGGAAGAAAAAGGAAGAAAAAGAAGAGGAAGAAAAAGAAGAAGAAGGGAAAGCTTTGAGAAGACAAAACAAGCCCCAGCATCATCATCATCTTCATCTCTCTCTTAAATTCATACTAATAAGACTATAATCTAAATTCTTTATTTTAATTATATTTTATGTTCTTCAAATGTAGGATAATGGTTATATAAAAGTTGTATTGAGAAATCTAGAGAGATAGAGGAATTGAGATGAGCTAGAAGAAGAAGAAGAAAAAGTTAGAAGAAGGTAACTTCTAAACTCTTATTTAATCTTTGATTTTTTGGTAGATTTATGTTCTAGGGTAATAGATCATGCTTAATCTTGTTTGTATTGGTTTAATCTTGGATTATCAAGAATTAAACAAGAGGATTCAAGAAAGAAAATGAAATGGAAAGTAAATTTGAAGAACAAAATTCGTAGGTTTTGAGTAATTGTGGACATATCTTGTGAAATTCATATCTCTTTGGGTATAATGAGTTAGAAAATGAGCCTTATATCAAATCGAAGATATGGAAGTAAGCTATATTCTGAAAGTGGAATCACATGAAAACTCTTTGTAGATTTTTCGCAATGTCTGTTTTAGTAAGGCTGGTCCGAAGGGAAAATAATCTGTCCAGAAAATCAAAACTGTTACGGTTTCTGACTTTGAAAAATTCATATAAATTCGTGTGTTTTGAATCTAAAGAAACTTAAAACTGCAAAGTTGTAGATATGGACGTTTACTAGCTAGACTCGCGAGATTGAGCCATTTTATGGACCGGATCATGTCCGAAATAAATTGTTTAGTAAGGATGTCCAGAAAATGAAATTTTCTACACTAGTTGATGAATTGCAGAATCTGGTTTAGATGGATAAGGGTCTGACTTTAAGGCCTAGATGAGGTTGTAGTACACTGAGTAAGGGTTAATTCTATATAAGATGGAACAAAAATGGACATGTAACGAAGGAGATACGTTAAAAATGAAAACAACGTTTTGTTAAAAAAAATTGTGAAGATGAAGTTTTATAATTATGTTTGAATTAAGATTTTGGGTAATGGTATATTTTGATGATTAAAAATATGTTTTGACGTATGTAATGAATATAGATATGTGTTATCATATTCTATGCATAATTAACCATTTAAGATCAAGAGTTGAGATAAGTTAATATGTGCACATAACGTGCTCGATAAAATGCCTTAAAGTAATAGTGTTTCTAAACTTTGGTATACAAAGTGTCTAACTAATGGCTAATATTGGATATCTAAGTATGAAAAAAATGATAATACAAGAATAATAATGGAAAGAAATCGAAAAGGGTAATTTTTGATTTATGAAAGAAAATTAAACATATAAACAATGTGTTGAATATGCATTTTTGAAACCAAATTGGTAAAAATAAAATGGTGTGATATACGTACATTAAACTACAAGTGAGATAGTCTAGCATGTGTGGTGATGAAAATTAAAATAAAATCGAGTTGCATATAAAACACAGTTAGATGTCTATAAAGATATTATAAAGGATAATAAGATAAAGTAAGGTCTTAGAATAAATTTGACCATGAGATTGAGTATTGATTTTATTTATTATCAATCTCGCATATAGTGTAGGTTGTGCAAGGACGCGAAGTATTAGCGTGTTGGTAAAACGCCGGTAAATGCAAGTCTTTCAGTTCCTTTTTGCTATGTGAACTTGATGATGATCTGCTTTAAAATTTTAGTGTATGATGTATTATATATGTCAAAAGTATAAAATGTGAAAGTCAATCTATGACTGTGATGATTGAACTATGAATGTTGATTGAGTAATGAACTCAATCTTTATAGTTGTTATGTGAACTAAACATGTATGCTATGTTTGTTTATGATTATTCTTGTATGTTGAGCATGTTATTATGTGCTACGTGATGCATGAAAACTGTTAGATTTTGCTGAGCTGTCGAGCTCATTCTTGCAAATAACCATTTTTGCAGATTCAAGAATTGGAGGTAACGCTATGTGCTACTTGATTGTTATGGATCAAAAGTTATATATGAAGATTTAATATCCTAGCTAAGTTGTTATTCTTGTAAACCATGTCTAATGTTTCGAATAATGTATTAATGTTGAATTGTAATATTATTTTGCGAATGTAAACTATTGTAGTATTAAAATGATTCTGAGATATTTAGATGTAAAGGTTGAAGGTTTTGGGAACGAGGATAGTTTGTAATAGAAATTTTAATTATTCCGCAAATTTCAATGGTTGTGTTATCGTTTAATGATATAAAATTAGAGGTTGAATGTGTTATTAACGACCGAAGTCGAGAATTAAATTGTATGAATTTTTGGGTCGTTACAAAAGATATTCATTTGTATCACCAGTTGGTCATGTTCATCTCAACACCTGTTCATCTTTGCACTACTGACCAAAGATATTGAACAACATGTCATCTTTGCACTACGGGCCAAAGATATTCATCAACAATTCATCTTTACACTACTGGCCAAAGATATTCAACCACATGTCATCTTTGCACTATGGGCCAAAGATATTCATCACCAGTTCATCTTTGCACTACAGGCCAAAGATATTCAACAACAGTTCATATTTACACTACAGGCCAAATATATTCATCAACAGTTCATATTTGCACTGTAACATTCCATAATTTTAAAGCGTGATATTAAATATTTATTGATTTATTTAAGTATTTAATGGATATGTTATTGTTGAATAAATAATTGTTCAATTTGAGTGATGTGGTTTATTTAATTATTTGTTGAATAAATAATTAAATATTAAATATTAAATATTTATTGGCAATATTAAATATTTATTGAATTATATGGCAATTTGAGTTGATGTGATTTAATTAATTATTTGTTGAGTAAATAATTAAGGAGCTAAATAAATTAATTATTATGAGATTTTATAATAATGGAGTTTAATTTAATAAGCTAGAGAGCTTATAATGATTTTAAATAAATAATAATATTTAAATGAGAAATTGTAGTTTGAAATATTAGTTGATTAAATGAAATTATAATTGTAAAAAGAATTATAATTGTTTATGTATTAAAGTAATTTAATAGATTAATGTTTAATTGATTTATTAATTTAATAAAGGTGTGACTAATAACCTTGCTATAAAGGAGTTATTAAAATAAATAAATAAAAAAATGGTTTAATTTAGTTTTGTCAAACAAGGTATAAGGATTAATCAATTTGTTTTAATTCAGTTTACCAAACAAGGTGTAAGGATTAATGGGTTATTTTTATTATGCTAGCCAAAAAAGCCTTAAGGCTTTTGATTTTTAAAACTTATGTAACTGACATAACTTATGTCAGTACTTATATTATATAATTATTATAATTATATCTTATATGCGTTATAATATTTTACGTAAGATTAGAGGAGAGAGAAAGGAGAGAAAAAGAGAAAAACTCAGAGGAAGAAGAAGAAGAAAAGAAGAAAACTAAGAGAAAAATTGAGAGAATTAAGAGAGTTTTACAGGTTTTGGAGAAAAGATTTGGAGAAAAAGGGATAATGTCATCATCTTTCATAATCCAAGGTAGGAGCTCTAGCTCTTTCTTTAAAAATTTAGTTTTCTTCTTCCCAAAAAGTCTCTGTGAAAATTTTATAAAAGATAAATTGTTGTTATGTATATGGTTTGGCATGATTATTGATTATATGGTTGTTCTATGAACTTATATATGATTATAGAGAAATTAGTTCATGCATATATGTGTTTTGTAGAAGAAAATATATTACAGAGTGTTCATATGACAATATGTATGAATATGGCTATTTTAAAATAGAAATTAAGGTTTTAATTGTTGTTAAATGGATAAATTGATTGTTAGAATTGATAGAGTATGTAAAAATATAATTATGATGCTTTGGAATTTCTGTTTTGGTTGAATAACAAAATCACAGTGTTGATTTTTATGAAAAATATCAAAAATAGAGTTTTTGGCTTTTAAAATATGTTATTCTAGTATTTAATTTTTCTAAAATTATGGTTTAAGTTGTGTTAATTTAGTATTTGTATGCTTGATGAAGTTTATGTGTAATTTGCATTAGTTATTCATGTTAATTAGTGTTGGAATTGAAGTTATAGACAGAAAATTGAGTTGTTCTGTTCTTCGTGGTTGGTTTCTGTGAGTTTCGGCGCCCCAGCGTCAAAATTCATGCCCCAGCGCCAAAATGGGCCGTAGCTCGCGCCCCAGCGCTGATGCTCGCGCCCCAGCGCCGTAGCTCGCGCCCCAGCGCTGATGCTCGCTCCCCAGCGCCCGTAACTCGCGCCCCAGCGCCACTGTTCCGCGCCCCGGCGCCGGAAAAGTGGTCTGGGTTGGACAGTTTTGACCTCCTGTAGTAAAATGGCCATAACTTCCTCATGCTAACTCCGATTGAGGTGATTCAAGATGATTCGGAACGAGGACGAGTAGATCTACAACTTTTGTTCTTTAAGGCTTTCAATTTGAGGTCATTAGGATGGGTCAAAACGGTCATCTTTAGGACTGTTGTGTTTTCGGAAGCAATCGGAGGGTGTCGGACATGCACATATGCATGTGTAGTGCTCCAGACCATAAAAGATGTTGTCCTAAGTTATAAAACATGAATAATAGTAAATATAATGATGCTTAACATTAATAAATAATGTATTAGATAAGTTATAGAAGCATAGTAAGCATACACAAGAGAGGCAAATCAGGCGTGTGGCGATTGAACGTCGAAACGCCGTGCCAAGTGTTAATGAACTTAAAAAGTGTTTCAATTCCATTAAAATGGATATTATAAGATATGTAATGGGTTTAATATAAAACCAATAAGTAGTCCTAGCAAGACTTAAGCACTTGAACTTCCAGTTTGACTAAGAAGAAATATAGTGAGTCATAAGTCGAAAAGTTAGCACAATTAAGTTGACCATTGTGTGCTAATTAATAGGAAAGATTATGAGATGTGGAGTAGAGTTTACATTACAATTTTTATGTGTTGTTATGTGACTAATAGTTGATGTGTATGATTATATAATTGTGTAGGGCACGTGAAGTGCAGATAACTGTAAGCTGTTAAGCTATTATTGGTAAACAACGATCAAGGCAAGTCTTTCGGTTCCTATTTTCTACGTGGACTTGATGAACTATTTTAAACTGCATGATATGTTATGCATGTTGAAATCATGAAATGTTAAAGTCAATATATGACTGCATTATTTTGGCTAAGTAATGATGATTGAGTAAGGAACTCGATCTTTATATTTGTTATGTGAATTAAAAGCATGTATGCCATGTTACTTTAATGAGATGTATGTCGAGCATGTTATTATGTGATATGTGATGCATGAAAACTGTTAGACTTTGCTGGGTTGTCGAGCTCACTCTTGCAAATAACCACTTTTGCAGGTCAAGATTTTAAGGTAAAGATACGTGCTATGTGAGTTATAGAGATCTATATTCACGAAGATTACTTATGTTTTATGAGAAATGTATTTCATATTTTGAATGTAACATGTTGTTGAAATGTAAGTTGAGCTATCCAATGTATATGGATATTTAGTTATGATATAAGACTTTGTATAGTCATTCTGTTGTAACGATTCATGATATAAGATTGAATCAAAGAGATGTAATGTAATGGTTGCGATTCAGGGCAAGAAAGAAGGAAATGTATAGAATTTTTAAATATTCCGCAATTTTATTAAGTTTAACATCGAATAATGATGTATTATTTAGAGGTTGAATGTATGGTTAACGACCGAAGTCGGGATTTAAATTGTATAGATTTTGGGGTCGTTACAGTTGGTATCAAAGCTGATAGGTTAGAAACCTTAGGTAAGAGTACTTTAGGCTATAACCTTAGAGAAAAGAGATGAAAATAAGGAACGAATAAGCTCAAATAGAGTTTGAGCACTAAGGGATTAAAACTTGCGTAAAAAAATTCAAAGAAGAATCTCGCAGAGTTATCAGGAATGTGAATGTGGGGTTACCTAACTCCAATAATAAGGATGTAAGGTGATAATAAATAGACAATGTCTATAAAAAAGAGAATGATAAAGAAGTTAAGAATAAAGAGTTATATTCAAGTATGGTGCAATTGTACTCTTTAGTAGTTGATGTATGGTATCTGGGCTAAACGATTCCTTCATAGAGCGGAGGTATATACGAACTAGCAACTCGGAACCTAGTTTGTTGGTTGTTTGTGGGAAACCACTCAGCGTACCGTATTGAAACTGTTAGAGACTCGATGTGTACCAAGTGTGTAACTCGAATGAAATGTTGAGCGATGTAAATGAAGTTAGAAATTTTTAAAGGAAGAATTATTTTATAAACAAGAAGATTCAAAGAAGAATCTTGAGGAAATATAAAGATAAGAAATGGGAGTTTCCTAACTCCAAAAGCCAAGATAACGAATAATATCGTAAATGATAAAAAAAAAAAAAGAATGAGGATCGTAAAACAAAACGATCACGAGTTAACAAAAGAATTTTAAGAAAGATGATTATAGAATAAGGTCACGACGTGATCTGTTTAAGCTATAAAAGAAAGATGGTCTGTAATGTTTGATTAATTATAGCTTAATGCTATGAAGATGGAGTACTATGAAATAGTACGAGATAACTCATGAGGAGTTATAGATGATGTGATACGAGGAATTCGTATCGAGCAAAGGGCAAGTTATAAGCAAGATAGAGTTAGGTGGGATTTCAATTGAGGTCTCATATGATGGTTGAGTTGTACAAACCTTTGTATGGGCGAGGGTTTTGTGCTTGCACTCAGTTTATCACATTGATAATCATTGGAATGTTTGTGTCACGCTATTTGCTATATGCCTGTTGAGAAGGTGATTCTTTTCTCATGTGTATAACAGATAGGTAGAGTCTAGTTGGAGAATATTATAAGATTAAGTGCGAGTTCTTAAAACTCATACTTATGGTAGGTTCGTGACTCATAATTATATGGTATGTTTTTGAACCCCTCAGCGAATGGACGCCTATGGTCTGACTAGGATAAGTTCTTAAACTCATATGATTGTGGCAAGTTCCTGAACTCATAACGTGTGGTAAGTTTGACGAACTGGGTATAGATAAGTGTAAATGGAGTATTGAGGATGATAGGAATAGATAGACCTATTAAGCAATGGATCATTATAGAAAGTGGAGTTGATGGTGGAAGCATAGGTACTCTAAATCTACTAGCTATGCTAGACTTTCGAAATTTATTGACTTCGTGCTGATGTTTACACTTTTATTTTCTTGAAAAATAATGGATCAAATGATGGAACTAATGAGTTTTAACAACAATACTATTATTCGTATGTCTATGCTAATTACTTCGGCTAGACAAAAATAATTTGCAATATATCAAAATGTATTTTATATCATCAATGCATCATGTAACCTGGTGCAAAGATGATAAAAACGATGGAGTCATCAATGCAGTATTACCTAGTGTTGGATGTTATCTAAGGATCGTCAGCCCACTATGGTATGATGTAGTATGATAAAGTCACCAAATGACGGAATCCTCAACGGACTGTAAATACAGTGCGGTATCATGACGTCATAAAAAGTTTTTTGAGATTTTTTTGTAAGATATGAGAATACATATGTATGTATGTATATGTATATTTCGGTTAATGTCCGAGTTATTATAGAGGTCTATGCTATTTGATTCAGCTAGACAAATATTGAAAGATGTTCATGAAATTCAAGAGTTTCTTGAGAGGTTATGCCAAACCAAATTATTTTGGTGCGGATTCAGATGTTGAAAAGCTGAGATGAACAACCCTTTTATAGGGGACTACGCGGAGGCGTTGAGATGTTTGTGCACAATACATTGTACGAATGACTGATCACCCTAAGTACGAGGAGTCCCTATAGTCTTATGACTGTTAAAGTTTAAGTTGAAAGATTACTTATAACTATGGACATATGCATAGCGTTTAAATGTTTGTGCACAATATATCGTACGAAGGGCTTAACACCCTAAGTACGGGGGTCCTTATAGTCTTATGACTGTTAAAGTTGAAGTTGAAAGATTACTTTCAACTGTGGACATAGTTCGTGGTCTTATGACCCTCAGCATGATTTGGAATCTTTTAAAATTCCTGAGTTATTCAAACTACTTCCCAATTATTGAACAATTGTGGAAGATTCTTGTTATTCTGCAAGATGAAAGTGAAAAAGAAAAATATTCCTTAGAAAGAAGTAAGTCGTAGAATGCAACACTGAATGATGAATATGTTGATTAAGTGATAAAAGAGATTTTGAAATGAGAAGGGGATGAGTTATCAAAGAAATTTGTGAAACTTTTAATAGAAAAGTTAATAATTGTAGAATGATCTTTGTGGAGGATGTGGTTATAGAACCTAAGGAATGAATATAATATTAACGTAAAAATCTACTTTGATAGATTGAATAAATAAAAATTAATAAATAAAATTTCGAAGACGAAATTCTTAGAAGAAAGGGTGAATGTAATATCCGAGAGTTTATGATAGTGATTCCCGAGTGTTTATGATAACGATCCTTAGAAAAGGAAATGAACGGGTTAAAAGATATATAATACTCAAAATATAATTGAGTTCAAATGAAAGTTATGAAATAAAACATAGAATTTGTTAGGTAATGAGTGTAGTAGGAAATATAAAATCTATATTTAGATAAAATGATGAAAGATTTCTCTGAGTTATTTGTGTAATTTGTGTCTTCGATTCTGGGGACAGAATCTTTGTAAGTAGGGAAGAATGTAACGAATGATTTATTTGAATTGTGATTCTGAGGACAGAATCCTTGTAAGGAGGGAATGATGTAACATTCCATAATTTTAAAGCGTGATATTAAATATTTATTGATTTATTTAAGTATTTAATGGATATGTTATTGTTGAATAAATAATTGTTCAATTTGAGTGATGTGGTTTATTTAATTATTTGTTGAATAAATAATTAAATATTAAATATTAAATATTTATTGGCAATATTAAATATTTATTGAATTATATGGCAATTTGAGTTGATGTGATTTAATTAATTATTTGTTGAGTAAATAATTAAGGAGCTAAATAAATTAATTATTATGAGATTTTATAATAATGGAGTTTAATTTAATAAGCTAGAGAGCTTATAATGATTTTAAATAAATAATAATATTTAAATGAGAAATTGTAGTTTGAAATATTAGTTGATTAAATGAAATTATAATTGTAAAAAGAATTATAATTGTTTATGTATTAAAGTAATTTAATAGATTAATGTTTAATTGATTTATTAATTTAATAAAAGTGTGACTAATAACCTTGCTATAAAGGAGTTATTAAAATAAATAAATAAAAAAATGGTTTAATTTAGTTTTGTCAAACAAGGTATAAGGATTAATCAATTTGTTTTAATTCAGTTTACCAAACAAGGTGTAAGGATTAATGGGTTATTTTTATTATGCTAGCCAAACAAGCCTTAAGGCTTTTGATTTTTAAAACTTATGTAACTGACATAACTTATGTCAGTACTTATATTACATAATTATTATAATTATATCTTATATGCGTTATAATATTTTACGTAAGATTAGAGGAGAGAGAAAGGAGAGAAAAAGAGAAAAAGAGAAAAACTCAGAGGAAGAAGAAGAAGAAAAGAAGAAAACTAAGAGAAAAATTGAGAGAGTTAAGAGAGTTTTACAGGTTTTGGAGAAAAGATTTGGAGAAAAAGGGATAATGTCATCATCTTTCATAATCCAAGGTAGGAGCTCTAACTCTTTCTTTAAAAATTTAGTTTTCTTCTTCCCAAAAAGTCTCTGTGAAAATTTTATAAAAGATAAATTGTTGTTATGTATATGGTTTGGCATGATTATTGATTATATGGTTGTTCTATGAACTTATATATGATTATAGAGAAATTAGTTCATGCATATATGTGTTTTGTGGAAGAAAATATATTACAGAGTGTTCATATGACAATATGTATGAATATGACTATTTTAAAATAGAAATTAAGGTTTTAATTGTTGTTAAATGGATAAATTGATTGTTAGAATTGATAGAGTATGTAAAAACATAATTATGATGCTTTGGAATTTCTGTTTTGGTTGAATAACAAAATCACAGTGTTGGTTTTTATGAAAAATATCAAAAATGGAGTTTTTGGGTTTTAAAATATGTTATTCTAGTATTTAATTTTTCTAAAATTATGGTTTAAGTTGTGTTAATTTAGTATTTGTATGCTTGATGAAGTTTATGTGTAATTTGCATTAGTTATTCATGTTAATTAGTGTTGGAATTGAAGTTATAGACAGAAAATTGAGTTGTTCTGTTCTTCGTGGTTGGTTTCTGTGAGTTTCGGCACCCCAGCGTCAAAATTCACGCCCCAGCGCCAAAATGGACCGTAGCTCGCGCCCCAGCGCTGTAGCTCACGCCCCAGCACTGATGCTCGCGCCCCAGCGCCGTAGCTCGCGCCCCAGCGCTGATGCTCGCTCCCCAGCGCCGTAACTCGCGCCCCAGTGCCACTGTTCCGCGCCCCGGCGCCGGAAAAATGGTCTGGGTTGGACAGTTTTGACCTCCTGTAGTAAAATAGCCATAACTTCCTCATACGAACTCCGATTGAGCTGATTCAAGATGATTCGGAACGAGGACGAGTAGACCTACAACTTTCGTTCTTTAAGTTATTCAATTTGAGGTCATTAGGATGTGTCAAAATTGTCATCTTTAGGACTATTATGTTTTCGAAAGCAATCGGAGGGTGTCGGACATGCACATATGCATGTGTAGTGCTCCAGACCATAAAAGATGTTGTCCTAAGTTATAAAACATGAATAATAGTAAATATAATGATGCTTAACATTAATAAATAATGTATTAGATAAGATATAGAAGCATAGTAAGCATACACAAGAGAGGCAAATCGGGCGTGTGACGATTGAACGTCGAAACGTCGTGCCAAGTGTTAATGAACTTAAAAAGTGTTTCAATTCCATTAAAATGGATATTATAAGATATGGAATGGGTTTAATATAAAACCAATAAGTAGTCCTAGCAAGACTTAAGCACTTGAACTTCCAGTTTGACTAAGAAGAAATATAGTGAGTCATAAGTCGAAAAGTTAACACAATTAAGTTGACCATTGTGTGCTAATTAATAGGAAAGATTATGAGATGTGGAGTAGAGTTTACATTACAATTTTTATGTGTTGTTATGTGACTAATAGTTGATGTGTATGATTATATAATTGTGTAGGGCACCTGAAGTGCAGATAACTGTAAGCTGTTAAGCTATTATTGGTAAACAACGATCAAGGCAAGTCTTTCGGTTCCTATTTTCTACGTGGACTTGATGAACTATTTTAAACTGCATGATATGTTATGCATGTTGAAATCATGAAATGTTAAAGTCAATATATGACTGCATTATTTTGGCTAAGTAATGATGATTGAGTAAGGAACTCGATCTTTATATTTGTTATGTGAATTAAAAGCATGTATGCCATGTTACTTTAATGAGATGTATGTCGAGCAAGTTATTATGTGATATGTGATGCATGAAAACTGTTAGACTTTGCTGGGCTGTCGAGCTCACTCTTGCAAATAACCACTTTTGCAGGTCAAGATTTTAAGGTAAAGATACGTGCTATGTGAGTTATAGAGATCTATATTCACGAAGATTACTTATGTTTTATGAGAAATGTATTTCATATTTTGAATGTAACATGTTGTTGAAATGTAAGTTGAGCTATCCAATGTATATGGATATTTAGTTATGATATAAGACTTTGTATAGTCATTCTGTTGTAACGATTCATGATATAAGATTGAATCAAAGAGATGTAATGTAATGGTTGCGATTCAGGGCAAGAAAGAAGGAAATGTATAAAATTTTTAAATATTCCGCAATTTTATTAAGTTTAACATCGAATAATGATGTATTATTTAGAGGTTGAATGTATGGTTAACGACCGAAGTCGGGATTTAAATTGTATAGATTTTGGGGTCGTTACATGCACTATAGGACAAATATATTAATATCTCAAAGAAATATATAATCATTTCAGAATTTATATAAACAATAATTATAACCATGTTGATCAATTCACCTTTACACTTAAGCTAAAGATATTCAATTATAAATTCAATCGTCATGATCATACTAGTCAACAATTCAAATTTGCACTACTGGCCAAAGGGAACTCATAGTCACGATCATACCAAAAATCTACCCATCTTTACACTCAAGTCAAAGAGAAATATCATCATTAGGGTTATAAAAATGTTATATATGATAATAAAATCAATATAATCAACATATAGATTTAATCTCAAGAGTAATATTCATAAATCAACTATAATTTGGTCAGAAAAAGAAACCAATTTTGTCGTGAATAGTAACTCGTGAATAGTAACTCGTGAATAGTAATTCATGAATAGTAACTCGACATGAAAAAGGTAGAAATCCCACAATAAAATTCATATAAATATTTCGGTATAGTGATATTGAAAGAATAATATTTCTTAAGCTTATAAATAATTTATTTTAATTGTTTACACTTTACTAAATAATGCATTTAATCATCCTAAAATGCCAAACTCATAATATTTCATTACCAGTAACCAAAATCCTCATAAAAAATCTACATATACCTCATATAGGATTCTCAAGCCATAAAATCATATTTTTCAATTTTTTTACTTCACATAATATTTTTAATTTATTTACTCATAACTAGTCCATTTTCATGAAAAATACCAAATCAGTTCCAAAAATATTTCTTTTCTGCGATTTAGCAGAATATAGTCCTATATTGAACATATATTTTTCTCAAAATTTTTAAAACTCATTTACTATTTTTCATATAAACAAAACAACCGAATATTTAGACATTTATCATAAATTGTAATTTTATTCAAAAATTCCGAAATTCACAGAGTACACTGATATTATATAGATATACTTTCAATAAAAATTTCATCAATTTTAGAGTTAACCACAAGGAGTTATAAGCGGTTAGTTTTAAAATAGTCTTTTCCCGTAAAATTCATAACTCTTAATCTATACATCCAAAAATCACCATTTTTGGACACAATCAATAAAACTCATCAAAATATCATTTCAAATTTTTCCAGTATTTTCTGAAGGTCGGAAGAAGTACGAACTAAAAATTATAATAACCCTTAAAATCCCTTACCTCAAGAGAGCATTACTTCTGACTGGAATATCGAAGGAAAATTCTACTAAATAGCAACTCTCAAAGTATCTAAATACTCTCAAAAATATGCTTGATAATATAGAGAGAAAGAAAACTTATTTCTAGTGTGATTTTCAATTCTAACTTAAGCTTCTATTTATAGGAAAATGCTAGAACGCCAAAGGAGACTAAATACTAAACTAATATTATTTCTTTTCCCATTTTCTACGTATGCAAGCTAGCCACCACCTTTGACAAAGAAAATCAGCAGCCCACATGGGAATTCATCACCAACCAAAGAGTGGGTCCCACCCATAATTTAATAAAAAATATTTTATTTTCCGAAACTTCAGTAATTCATAAAAAATAGCCCTTTAATCAAAAAATTCGAATCTCGCAATTTTTTTATAGGAAATTCAATTCTCTACAACTTTGCAGAAGAAAGTTTTTCTAAATTCTAAACAGAAATTGATCGAAATCCATAAACGGGCGATTTTACATGCTCTAATCAAATTTCAGTCAAGAAATGGGGTCTACCGACACACAAAACATGTGTTAATCATTTAATATAATAAAAATATTCTTCCTCCTCATATACTCATATATCCCACATTCATTGTAAAACTATCACCATTATTATATTATTAAATATAATAATAAATTATTTTATCAGAAAAGATAAAATATCATTTTTCAATAATTGTCACTTTTAAATTTTTTTCCATCTATATCCACATAAAATTAATATTTTCCTCATCATATAAATTAATAATTAATTATTCACAAATAATATTACACAATCACAGTACTGCCAACCAGGCCGTTCCTAGGAAAGAGGGGTCTTTCCAATAAGGATTTCTCCTTATTGGCGCGCAATTAGATGACCAAACCTCTCCTTAGACTGAACTTTCTAGACATTACCAATAATACTATCTAATAATATTATTCAAATAATATGAATTATTGATCTGATAATGGAGATGATGTGCAGCAACAATTATTGAAACAACAATAATATAAAATATCAACGCAGCAATTATTGAATCAATAAAATAAAATATTGAACAGTAATTACTGTGACAATTATTCAGTAGTGCCTTCTTACGTAAGAATCAATAATTTCAAAAATAATGTGCAATACCGTATGCTACTGTGCAATAACGCGTATTACTGTATTTTAACCACCGGGTATTCTAACAATGTTAACGGTAACAACTACGCCGTTAATTATAAAAACTCAATTTTTGTCGTTATCTTCATCCGACTGTTTTCCGTTATGGGCCCACAAATAGCTGCGCCGTCGTACGAATATTCTCCGACAGAAAGAATATTCCACGACCAACGAATATTCCCCGACAACAATGATTATTTTATAACCACTTGTTTATTTTGAAAAATTTTCACATTTGACCCATAACTTTAACTTTTTATCAATTTAACCATTTACTGAATTATAATTATAAGAAAAATTGAATACTTTTATTTCATAAAATTCGGGGTCTTACAATCTCCCCTCCTTATGAAATTTCGTCCCCAAAATTTACGTACTTGGTATTTCGAAAAGTTGAGAATACCTTGCTTTCATTTCAGATTCTATCTCCCGGGTCATCATGATTTCTCCATTGCTCATCTTCCGTGATAACTTCATTTGGGTTCCTCACTTGTTGGAAAGTCATGACAACCGCTCTCCCTTGAACTACCCGGCTTTGACTTGTGTGGGGCAGCATTTGGCGTCATCACTACCGTTGGAATATACTTTTCTATATGGCATATTCCTCCCTCAACTGCCTCGTCGTACTCCTGATTCATGATCTGAATCATCAATCTTCGATCTATATCGAATTCAGGTTGACCGCTCTGTACAGGGTAATTCAAAACTCGATGTTGGGTTCTCCCAATTGCTTTCCAAAAAGAGAAATTCATATCATCTATTTTAGCCTTCTTAGATCGGACATCTCTTTCCACAATATCCACGTGTCGTGCGGCTTTTGCCCATGCATCACTTATTCTCACTCGTTCAGTTTTTTCTTCTTTCAGCTCAGATTCCATCTTTATCATCTTATACTCTGCCAAAGAATGCTTCTGTTCAAGCATCACATATCGGGTAACACAAGCTTGAATTGTTGCATCCTTTTGCTCCACGACCGCCTGTCATTCTTCAGCCTGCTCTTCTAACTCATGAATACGATTTTAAAATTCTACATTTTGATCATATAATACCTCTAATAAATTCTCCTCAGGTGCTTCTTCTTCCTCACTCTCAGCTGCTACCTCTGCGACTAGCTTAGGTGCAACTATCAATTCTTCACTCACCACATGAATTTCTCTAATTCCTTCTTTGCCTGACATCACATTATCCTGGTTGATGATTAGAGGTATCCCCACGGTCTTATTCACTCCATTGTTAACATTCTTAGCAGCCATTCTCAAATACTGCCATAAAACAAGGGTTAATTAAACAAATTAACATATCACATAATATCCCGATATTATGACTGACCAACAAATAAGCTTAGGTAGGACACACTAGCGAAGGATTTACTCATCTCTCCCTTCCTAGTTATATTCTCCGATGTCCGCCAGAGACCATATCCCTAAGCTCTGATACTAACTGTGACAACTCCAAAACAGGTCCATTCCATCCACCCTATTCTGAGTCGCCAAATACATGGTACATAAAGCAACTACAACTTTATTAGAACAATTGTCGTGCAAAATACAACAACACATATGCTGTGAGTTTGGATACAAATATATACCAAATGTGACAAATGTCCCATCAGTGGACATCACCTTACAATGACACCTTACATAAAGGTATAGTCAAAAACTGTTTTAGAAATTAAAATCTTTGGGAAGTGCTCAAGGAAACCTTGGTACATAGGAGGCCATGCTTCTAGGTTGTGATAGATATCATATGGCCACATAATTATCCTTGGTTGACCCAATATACCCCAAAAAAAAACGAGAAGATTACTATCATATTCTTCCCAATGGTGATTCTTCTCTTGACTTATCATTATCTCCACTGTCTCTAATTGAGAATTATACTTCAAACAAACACCAAGATTATATAGGTAGTGCTCCTAAATATACTCAGCAAGTGGATGAGCACAATCCTATCTTATGATGACACGAGGTTGTATGTCATTAGACATCTTGTATGATAGTGGCAAAACACCCTTCCAACATTGGGTTCGCTTCACCCTAGATGATTCACAAATATAACTACTAAATGATGACCACCGTTCTATTCCCCTATTACCCCCGCTCGACCCAGCTACACTCTTATTACCTGAAAGGAATTGTGAAACAGAAGGGTGAGCATAACTAGCCCAGTAAAGAATATCATGACTAAAGATAAATAAGTTATCAATAGCCTTCAACAGAATTAAATCAGAGATTTAGAACATATGGTAGATGATAAAAATTTCAACCATAGTTGCAGCGGAACGACCAATCCATTAGAAGAGTCAAATAGACTACAAAGTCTATTATCTTCTCCATGTTAAAAATCCACCAACAATGTTTTATCCTTGTAACATCAATCAACAATTCTGGTCCACAATCATATGAATAACTCATAATCATAATTGTAGTTCTAAATTCCTCTTCTCATTCAGGACGAAGATAATTTTTATCACCTATCTTTACCTAAAACATCAAAGATCATAGTTACACCAAATCACAGTTCATGTTCATAATCATACTAATAACTTCATCTTTGCACTACGGCCAAAGATATTCATTTGTATCACCAGTTGGTCATGTTCATCTCAACACCTGTTCATCTTTGCACTACTGACCAAAGATATTCAACAACATGTCATCTTTGCACTACGGGCCAAAGATATTCATCAACAATTCATCTTTGCACTACTGGCCAAAGATATTCAACCATAGGTCATCTTTGCATTATGGGCCAAAGATATTCATCACCAGTTCATCTTTGCACTACAGGCCAAAGATATTCAACAACAGTTCATATTTGCACTACAAGCCAAATATATTCATCAACAGTTCATATTTGCACTATAGGCCAAATATATTAGTATCTCAAAGAAATATATAATTATTTCAGAATTTATATAAATAATAATTATAACCATGTTGATCAATTCACCTTTACACTTAAGCTAAAGATATTCAATTATAAATTCAATCGTAATGATTATACCAGTCAACAATTCAACTTTGTACTACTGGCCAAAAGGAACCCATAGTCATGATCATACCAAAAATCTACCCATCTTTACACTCAAGTCAAAGAGAAATATCATCATTAGGGTTATAAAAATGTTATATATGATAATAAAATCAATATAATCAACATATAGATTTAATCTCAATAGTAATATTCATAAATTAACTATAATTTGGTCAGAAAAAGAAATCAATTTTGTCGTGAATAGTAACTCGTGAATAGTAACTCATGAATAGTAACTCGTGAATAGTAACTCGTGAATAGTAATTCATGAATAGTAACTCGACATGAAAAAGGTAGAAATTCCACAATAAATTCTATACCAATATTTCGGTATAATGATATTAAAAGAATAATATTTATTAAGCTTATAAACAATTTATTTTAATTGTTTACACTTTACTAAATAATGCATTTAATCATCCTAAAGTGACAAACTCATAAGATTTCATTACCAGTAACCAAAACCCTCATCAAAAATCTGCATATACCTCATATAGGATTCTCAAGCTATAAAATTCTATTTTTCAATTTTTTTACTTCACATAACATATTTAATTCATTTACTCATAACTAGTCTATTTTCATGAAAAATACCAAATCAGTTCTAAAAATATTTTTTTTTTGGATTTAGCAGAATATAGTCCCATATTGAACATATATTTTTCTCAGAATTTTTAAAACTCATTTACTATTTTTCATAAGACCAAAACAGTCGAATATTTAAACATTTATCATAAATTGTAATTTTATCTACAAATTCCAAAATTCACAGAGTACACTGATATTATATAGATATACTTTCAATAAAAATTTCATCAATTTTGGAGTTAACCATAAGGAGTTATAAGCGGTTAGTTTTAAAATAGTCTTTTCCCGTAAAATTCATAACTCTTAATCTATACATCCAAAATCACCATTTTTGGACACAATCAAAAAAACTCATCAAAGTATCATTTCAAATTTTTTCAGAATTTTTTGAAGGTCGAAAGAAGTACGAATTAAAAAATATAATAACCCTTAAAATCCCTTACCTCAAGAGAGCAGTACTTCTGACTGGAATACCGAAGGAAACTTCTACTAAATAGCAACTCTCAAAGTATCTAAATACTCTAAAAAATATGCTTGATAATATAGAGAGAAAGAAAACTTATTTTTGGTGTAATTTTCAATTCTAACTTAAGCTTCTATTTATAGGAAAATGCTAGAACGCCAAAGGAGACGAAATAATAAACTAATATTATTTCTTTTCCCATTTTCTACGCATGCAATCTAGCCACCACCTTTGACAAAGAAAATGAGCAGCCCACATGGGAATTCATCACCAACCAAAGAGTGGGTCCCACCCAAAATTTAATAAAAATTATTTTATTTTTTTTGAAACTTCAGTAATTCATAAAAAAATAGCCCTTTTATCAGAAAATTCAAATCTCACAATTTTTTATAGGAAATTCAATTCTCTACAACTTTGCAGAAGAAAGTTTTTCCAAATTCTAAATAGAAATTGACCGAAATCCATAAACGGGCGATTTTACAGGCTATAATTAAATTTCAGTCAAGAAATGGGGTCCACCGACACACAAAACATGTGTTAATCATTTAATACAACAAAAATTCTCTTCCTCCTCATATACTCATATACTCCACATTCATTGTAAAACTATCACCATTATTATATTATTAAATATAATAATAAATTATTTTATCAAAAAAGATAAAATATCATTTTTCAACAATTGTCATTTTAAAAATTTTCTCCATCTATATCCACATAAATTAATATTTTTCTCATCATATAAATCAATAATTAAAATAGTATTTGAATAATTATAAAATAGTGTTTGAATAATTGTAATGAGGACTTATTTGAGTGTGGATATTGTCTAGAAGACAATATTTGTATTTAAACACACAGTATGTGTTGTCGTATTTTGCACGATAATTGTATTATTGAAGTTGTAGTTTGCTTTTTATACCATATATTTGGCGACTCAGAATGGGTGTTATATACCTATTTTGGGGGCGTCACAGTTGGTATCAGAGCTTAGGGATATGATCCCTGGCTGAGATGTGAGACAAGAACTAGGAGGGGAGAGACGGGGAATTCCTTCGCTAGTATGACCTGACTAAGTTTATTTGGTATTTATTTGGTCGGTCAGAGTATAGGGATAATATATGACATGACTATTAACCCTTGTTTTATGGCAGTATTTAAGAATGGCAGCTGAGAACGTTAATAATGGAGTAAATCAGACCGTGAAGACACCTTTGATCACCACCCAGGGGAACGTGCAACAGGAAGGTAATATTCCTCCTATAAACAACGTTACCGAGCAAACGATGAATGATGGAATGTTTAGGAGCTTTTTGCAGTTTATACAAAATCAGACAAGGGAGACTCGTGTGCAGAATACAGGTGGAAATGATAACAACGCGCGGTTTGTCACAGTCAAGCAGTTCAAAGAATTGGGACCACCAGAATTTAAGGAAAAGCCGGATCCGATCATGGCGGAAACGTGGGTCAAGCAAATTACCAACATATTCGATGTCTTGGGATGCACGGAGGAACAGAAGGTTCCATTCGCCACCTTTATGTTCCGCGGTGAGGCAGACTACTGGTGTGAGTCTGTGAAACGTACCCAGCCTGACGCACTCAACATGTCCTGGGAAACATTTTAGAAACTGTTCAATGACAAGTACTTTCCTGAAAGTATTCGTCATATGAAGGAGGTTTAGTTTATTAGACTGGAACAAAACAACATGACAGTATCCCAGTACGAGGCGAAGTTTACAGAGTTATCCAGGTTTGCACCTCATTTGGTCGAGAATGAGGAACGAATGACAAGGATGTTTCTGAGAGGTTTAAATCCCGAGATTCGGCAATATCTTATCTCTCATAAATTTTCTTTATATTCAGATGTTGTAAACAGGGCTCAATTATTAGAGCGAGATAATAAGTATGTTCAACCGAGGGACCATAACCAGGGTCATACTGGTTACAGCAGTCATCGGAGCGATGAGAACCAGCGAGGAGGAAAAAATACAGACAAAAGTGGTAACCACTCGGGTGGTCATCATGGCCATGATAATAGGAGAGGTGAGTCAAGTGGAAATTTCATGAAGAGAAGATTTAACGATGACAGGAAGACGTCGACAGCAGCAGCAACACCAGGAACAAATTCTAGGGGAGGAGAACGACCGCCAGTTAGATGTTACAGATGCGGAGAGGAGGGATGTAACGACCCCAAAATAGGTCCATTCCATCCAACCTATTCTGAGTCGCCAAATACATGGTACAGAAAACAACTACAACTTTATTACAACAATTGTCGTGCAAAATACAACAACACATATGCTGTGAGTTTGGATACAAATATATACCAAATGTGACTCATGTTCCAACCGTGGACATCACCTCACAATGACACCTTACATAAATGTATAGTCAAAAACTGTTTTTAAAAATTAGAATATTTGGGAAGTGCTCAAGGAAACCTTCGTACATGGGAGGCCACGCGTCTAGGTTATGATAGATATCATATGGCCACAGAATTATCCTTGGTTGACCCAATAGACCCCAAAGAAAAACGAGAAGATTACTATCATATTCTTCCCAATGGTGAGTCTTCTCTTGACTTATCATTATCTCCACTGTCTCTAATTGAGAATTATACTTCAAACAAACACCAAGATTATATAGGTAGTGCTCGTATATATACTCAGCAAGTGGATGAGCACATCCCTGTCTTATGATGACACGAGGTTGTATGTCGTTAGACATCTTGTATGATAGTGGCAAACCACCCTTCCAACGTTGGGTACACCTTACCCTATTGGATTCACCAAATAAAACTACTAAATGAACTTTTCTATACTGCTTCGGGAGAACATCCACAGCTAGAGGCCATTGTTCTATTTCCCCGTTACCCTCGCTCGACCCAGCTACACTCTTATTACCTGAAAGGAATTGTGAAGCAAAAGGGTGAGCACAACTAGCCAGTAAAGAATATCATGACTAAAGATAATTAAATTATCAATAGCCTTCATCAATAATAAATCAGAGATTTAGAACATATGGTAAATGATAAAAATTTCAACCATAGTTGCAGCGGAACGAGCAATCCATTAGAAGAGTCAAATAGACTATAAAGTCTATTATCTTCTCCATGTTAAAAATCCATCAACAATGTTTTATCCCTGTAACATAACTCATAATCATAATTGTGATTCTAAATTTTTCTTCGTACCCAGGACGAAGAATATTTTCATCACATGGCTTTACCTGAAACATCAAAGATCATGGTTATACCAAATCACAGTTCATGTTCATAATCATACTAATAAATCCATCTTTGCACTATGACCAAAGATATTCAACAACAGTTTATCTTTGCACTACGGGCCAAAGATATTCATCAACAGACCATCTTTGCACTACAGGCCAAAGATATTCATCTACAATTCATCTTTGTACTACAGGCCAAAGATATTCCTCAACCGTTCATCTTTGCATTACTGGCCAAAGATATTCAACAACAGGTCATCTTTGCACTACGGCCAAAGATATTCATCTACAATTCATCTTTGCACTACAGGCCAAAGATATTCCTCAACAATTCATATTTGCACTACATGCCAAATATATTAATATCTCAAAGAATATATAATCATTTAAGAATTTATATAAACAATAATTATAACCATGTTGATCATTTCACCTTTGCACTTAAGCTAAAGATATTCAATTATAAATTCAATGGTCATGATCATACCAGTCAACAATTCAACTTTGCACTACAGGCCAAAGAGAACCCATAGTCATGATCATACCAATAATTTACCCATCTTTACACTCAAGTGAAAGAGAATTTCAACATCAAGGTTATAAAAATGTTATATATGATTATAAAAATAATATGATCAAAACATAGATTTAATTTCAAGAGCAATATTCATAAATCAACTATAATTTGGTTAGAAAAAGAAACCAATTTTGTCGTGAATAGTAACTCATGAATAGTAACCTCGACTCAAAAAGGTAGAAATTCCACAATAAAATCTATACCAATATTTCGGTATAATGATATTGAAAGAATAACATTTCTTATAAATAATTTATTTAAATTGTTTACACTTACTAATTAATGCATTTAATCATCATAAAATGCCAACTCTTAAGATTTCATCATCAATAACCAAAACCCTCATCAAAAATCTGCATATACCTCATATAGGATTCTCAAGCCATAAAATCCTATTTTCCAATTTTCTTTCTTCACAAAACATATTTAATTCATTTACTCATAACTAGACCATTTTCATAAAAAATACCAAATCAGTTCCAAAAATATTTCTTTTCTGGGATTTAGCATAATATAGTCCCATAGTGAACATATATTTTTCTCAGAATTTTTAAAAGTCATTTACTATTTTTCATATGGCCAAAATAGCCGAATATTTAGACATTTATCAAAAATTGTACTTTTGTCTAAAAATTCTGAAATTTACAGAGTATACTTCTATCATATACATGTACTCCCAATAAAAATTTCATCAATTTTGGAGTTAACCACAAGGAATTATAAGCTGTTACTTTTAAAATAGTCTTTTCTCATAAAATTCATAACTCTCAATCTATACATCCAAAAATCACCATTTTTGGACACAATCAAGAAAACTCATCAAAATATCATTTCAAATTTTTCCAGAATTTTTGAAGATCAGAAAAATTACGAAACTGAAAATCATAACAACCCTTAAAATCCCTTACTATCCCTTACTATCCCTTACCTCAAAAGAGCAGTACTTCTGATCGGTATAAGACTGAAGGAAACTTGCACTGATGAATAGCAACTCACAAGTATCTAAATACTCACAAAATACACTCAATAATCTAGAGAGAGAAAGAGAGAAAACTTATGTTTCTGGTGTGATTTTCAATTCTAACTTAGCCCTCTATTTATAGGAAAATTTTGGTAGGTTTGACCTGCAACCTGATGGCTTTACCTGCTACTATTCCCACCCACCACATTTGAAATATAATTCAGCACATTTCTTCACCAACCACAAGTGGGGCCCACCAATTCTAGAATTTTCCACCAAAATGATAAACTCCGAAAATTCAACAATTTCTGAACCAGTCATCTCGTAAAATTCATAATAAATCATACGTTCATTTTTAACGGTTCAAAATTTGTGGGCATATACTCAACTTATATATGTATAACATATCCAAAAATTACCACGATCCAACGGTCGGATTAAAAATTATAACCCCCGCAAAATATCTCAAAAACCCTGATTTTTAATACCTCCATTCCGACAAAAATACGGATAAAAATCTCAACATTAACTCCTTCATTTTTAACCACAAAAATATATCCCTCATTTATATCCACATAAAATAAATATTTCCTTATCATATGAATCAATAATTAATTATTCACAAATAATATTACAGAATCACATTTATGACAACCAGGCCGTTCCCAGGAAAGAGGGGGCTTTCCAATAAGGATTTCTCCTTACTGGCGCGCAATTAGATGACCAAACCTCTCCTTAGACAGAACTTTCTAGACATTGCCAATAATGCTATCTAATAATACTATTCAAATAATATGAATTATTGATCTGATAATGGGAATTACTGTGCAGCAACAATTATTGAACAACAATAATATAAAATTTCAACGTAGCAATTATTGAATCAATAAAATAAAATATTGAACAGTAATTACTGTAACAATTATTGAGTAGTGCCTTCTTACGTAAGAATCAATAATTTCAAAAATACTATGCAATACCGTGTGCTACTGTGCAATAACGCGTATTACTGTATTTTAACCACCGGGTATTCCAACAGTGTTAACGGTAACAACTACGCCGTTATTTGTAAAAACTCAAATTTGTCGTTTTCTTCACCCGACAGTTATTCTGTTATGGGGCCCACAAATAGCTGCGCCGTCGTACGAATATTCCCCGACAGAAAGAATATTCCACGACCAAACGAATATTCCCCGACAACAATGATTATTTTATAACCACTTGTGTATTTTGAAAAAAATTCATATATCACCCTTAACTTTAACATTTATCAATTTAACCATTTACTGAATAGTAATTATAAGAAAAATTGAATACTTTTATTTCATAAAATTCGGGGTCTTACAATCTCCCCTCCTTATGAAATTTCGTCCCCGAAATTTACGTACCTGGTATTTCAAAGAGTTGAGAATACCTTGCTTTCATTTCAGATTCCATCTTCCCTGTCATCATGATTTCTCCATTGCTCATCTCCTGTATTTCAGATATCATTCTAGAATACAGCTTCAAAACAAAGGTTAATTGAACAAATTAACATATCACATAATATCCCGATATTATGACTGACCAACAAATAAGCTTAGGTAGGACACACTAGCGAAGGATTTACTCATCTCTCCCCTCCTAGTTATATTCCCCGATCTCCGCCAGAGATCATATCCCTAAGCTCTGATACCAAATGTAACTCTGGACACCAACCTATGTCAGCACCTTACATTGATACCTATCAGTTTGCCACCGCAGAACGGCGTCCCCTACGGAGAGTCTGGCTTCGGTGCATCCCCCATCAACAGGAAGTCACCAGCGAGAGGCTCGGGGCTCTTTACTTATAGCTCTGATACCAAATGTAACGACCCCAAAATAGGTCTATTCCATCCAACCTATTCTGAGTCGCCAAATACATGGTACAGAAAACAACTACAACTTTATTACAACAATTGTCGTGCAAAATACAACAACACATATGCTGTGAGTTTGGATACAAATATATACCAAATGTGACTCATGTTCCAACCGTGGACATCACCTCACAATGACACCTTACATAAAGGTATAGTCAAAAACTGTTTTAAAATTAGAATCTTTGGGAAGTGCTCAAGGAAACCTTCGTACATGGGAGGCCACGCGTCTAGGTTATGATAGATATCATATGGCCACAGAATTATCCTTGGTTGACCCAATAGACCCCAAAGAAAAACGAGAAGATTACTATCATATTCTTCCCAATGGTGAGTCTTCTCTTGACTTATCATTATCTCCACTGTCTCTAATTGAGAATTATACTTCAAACAAACACCAAGATTATATAGGTAGTGCTCGTATATATACTCAGCAAGTGGATGAGCACATCCCTGTCTTATGATGACACGAGGTTGTATGTCGTTAGACATCTTGTATGATAGTGGCAAACCACCCTTCCAACGTTGGGTACACCTTACCCTATTGGATTCACCAAATAAAACTACTAAATGAACTTTTCTATACTGCTTCGGGAGAACATCCACAGCTAGAGGCCATTGTTCTATTTCCCGTTACCCTCGCTCGACCCAGCTACACTCTTATTACCTGAAAGGAATTGTGAAGCAAAAGGGTGAGCACAACTAGCTCAGTAAAGAATATCATGACTAAAGATAATTAAATTATCAATAGCCTTCATCAATAATAAATCAGAGATTTAGAACATATGGTAAATGATAAAAATTTCAACCATAGTTGCAGCGGAACGAGCAATCCATTAGAAGAGTCAAATAGACTATAAAGTCTATTATCTTCTCCATGTTAAAAATCCACCAACAATGTTTTATCCCTGTAACATAACTCATAATCATAATTGTGATTCTAAATTTTTCTTCGTACCCAGGACGAAGAATATTTTCATTACATGTCTTTACCTGAAACATCAAAGATCATGGTTATACCAAATCACAGTTCATGTTCATAATCATACTAATAAATCCATCTTTGCACTACGACCAAAGATATTCAACAACAGTTTATCTTTGCACTACGGGCCAAAGATATTCATCAACAGACCATCTTTGCACTACAGGCCAAAGATATTCATCTACAATTCATCTTTGCACTACAGGCCAAAGATATTCCTCAACCGTTCATCTTTGCACTACTGGCCAAAGATATTCAACAACAGGTCATCTTTGCACTACGGGCCAAAGATATTCATCTACAATTCATCTTTGCACTACAGGCCAAAGATATTCCTCAACAATTCATATTTGCACTACATGCCAAATATATTAATACCTCAAAGAATATATAATCATTTAAGAATTTATATAAACAATAATTATAACCATGTTGATCATTTCACCTTTGCACTTAAGCTAAAGATATTCAATTATAAATTCAATGGTCATGATCATACCAGTCAACAATTCAACTTTGCACTACTGGCCAAAGAGAACCCATAGTCATGATCATACCAATAATTTACCCATCTTTACACTCAAGCGAAAGAGAATTTCAACATCAAGGTTATAAAAATGTTATATATGATTATAAAAATAATATGATCAAAACATGGATTTAATTTCAAGAGCAATATTCATAAATCAACTATAATTTGGTTAGAAAAAGAAACCAATTTTGTCGTGAATAGTAACTCATGAATAGTAACCTCGACTCAAAAAGGTAGAAATTCCACAATAAAATCTATACCAATATTTCGGTATAATGATATTGAAAGAATAACATTTCTTAAGCTTATAAACAATTTATTTAAATTGTTTACACTTTACTAATTAATGCATTTAATCATCATAAAATGTCAACTCTTAAGATTTCATCATCAATAACCAAAACCCTCATCAAAAATCTGCATATACCTCATATAGGATTCTCAAGCCATAAAATCCTATTTTCCAATTTTCTTTCTTCACAAAACATATTTAATTCATTTACTCATAACTAGACCATTTTCATAAAAAATACCAAATCAGTTCCAAAAATATTTCTTTTCTGGGATTTAGCATAATATAGTCCCATAGTGAACATATATTTTTCTCAGAATTTTTAAAAGTCATTTACTATTTTTCATATGGCCAAAATAGCCGAATATTTAGACATTTATCAAAAATTGTACTTTTGTCTAAAAATTCTGAAATTTACAGAGTATACTTCTATCATATACATGTACTCCCAATAAAAATTTCATCAATTTTGGAGTTAACCACAAGGAATTATAAGCTGTTACTTTTAAAATAGTCTTTTCTCATAAAATTCATAACTCTCAATCTATACATCCAAAAATCACCATTTTTGGACACAATCAAGAAAACTCATCAAAATATCATTTCAAATTTTTCCAGAATTTTTGAAGATCAGAAAAATTACGAAACTGAAAATCATAACAACCCTTAAAATCCCTTACTATCCCTTACTATCCCTTACCTCAAAAGAGCAGTACTTCTGATCGGTATAAGGCTGAAGGAAACTTGCACTGATGAATAGAAACTCACAGAGTATCTAAATACTCACAAAATACACTCAATAATCTAGAGAGAGAAAGAGAGAAAACTTATGTTTCTGGTGTGATTTTCAATTCTAACTTAGCCCTCTATTTATAGGAAAATTTTGGTAGGTTTGACCTGCAACCTGATGGCTTTACCTGCTACTATTCCCACCCACCACATTTGAAATATAATTCAGCACATTTCTTCACCAACCACAAGTGGGGCCCACCAATTCTAGAATTTTCCACCAAAATGATAAACTCCGAAAATTCAACAATTTCTGAACCAGTCATCTCGTAAAATTCATAATAAATCATACGTTCATTTTTAACGGTTCAAAATTTGTGGGCATATACTCAACTTATATATGTATAACATATCCAAAAATTACCACGATCCAACGGTCGGATTAAAAATTATAACCCCCGCAAAATATCTCAAAAACCCTGATTTTTAATACCTCCATTCCGACAAAAATACGGATAAAAATCTCAACATTAACTCCTTCATTTTTAACCACAAAAATATATCCCTCGTTTATATCCACATAAAATAAATATTTCCTTATCATATGAATCAATAATTAATTATTCACAAATAATATTATAGAATCACATTTATGACAACCAGGCCGTTCCCAGGAAAGAGGGGGCTTTCCAATAAGGATTTCTCCTTACTGGCGCGCAATTAGATGACCAAACCTCTCCTTAGACAGAACTTTCTAGACATTGCCAATAATGCTATCTAATAATACTATTCAAATAATATGAATTATTGATCTGATAATGGGAATTGCTGTGCAGCAATAATTATTGAACAACAATAATACAAAATTTCAACGTAGCAATTATTGAATCAATAAAATAAAATATTGAACAGTAATTACTGTAACAATTATTGAGTAGTGCCTTCTTACGTAAGAATCAATAATTTCAAAAATACTATGCAATACCGTGTGCTACTGTGCAATAACGCGTATTACTGTATTTTAACCACCGGGTATTCCAACAGTGTTAACGGTAACAACTACGCCGTTATTTGTAAAAACTCAAATTTGTCGTTTTCTTCACCCGACAGTTATTCTGTTATGGGGCCCACAAATAGCTGCGCCGTCGTACGAATATTCCCCGACAGAAAGAATATTCCACGACCAAACGAATATTCCCCGACAACAATGAATATTTTATAACCACTTGTGTATTTTGAAAAAAATTCATATATCACCCTTAACTTTAACATTTATCAATTTAACCATTTACTGAATAGTAATTATAAGAAAAATTGAATACTTTTATTTCATAAAATTCGGGGTCTTACAAGGGACATATAAGTCCAAACTGCCCACAACAGTTCAAGGTATGTTATAATTGTGGAAAGGAAGGAGATATCACTCGAGATTGTACTATAGCGAAACCAAGTCCATTTGGGACGGTGACACCAAAGGCGGATACAGACAAAGTAAAGTCGGCAGTTTTTGGAAGAGCGTTTGTCGTGACTGCCCAAAACGGGAGGAACCCGAACGAAGGTATAACGGGTTAGTTAATTATAAATTCTTGCAAAGTTTATACCTTACTAGATACCGGTTCTACCTTTCTTTTATCTCTCCTGCTTGTGCTCAACGTTTGAACTTGACTCCGGAGAAATTAGACTTTGACCTATCTGTGGAGACTCCGTTAGGAGAAACTTTCATTACATCTACAGTTTATAAATCTTGCTTAATCGCAGTTGGCACAATCACATTACCTGTTGACCTTATCTCTTTAAAGATACTTGCTTTTGATGTGATTTTAGGAATTGATTGGTAAACTACTCATCATGCCAAAATTGATTATTTTCGTAAGGTTGTTAGTTTTTATATTCCTAACCAACCTGTTATGCGAATTCAAGCAACCAAACCACTAAAATCAATCGCTGTCATACCAAGCCATAAAGCCATTCGTTTATTAAAAAACGAATGTCAAGCTTTCTTAGCCCATGTTATGGACTTGAACAAAAACACGACAGATTTGAATAATATTTCTGTTGTTAGTGAATTTCCTGACGTATTTCCTGAAGAACTTCCTGGTCTACCCCCAGAACGTGAAGTTGAATTCTTTATTGACCTTGAACCCGGTACAAACCATATCGAATGGCTCCTATTGAACTTCAGGAGTTAAAAACCCAACTATAGAAGTTGGTACCCGAGCCTCTATCTGGTGACTTCCTTTGTGGAATGCACCAAGGCCAGACTCTCCGTAAGGGACTCTATATTTGTGTGGTGGTAAAACAATAGGTGCCATTGTGACGTGCTATCCAAGATTGGGATATGAATCACAATTGAGAGCAACCGAAGTCGGTGACCAAAGTACGTAGCTTTCTGGGCTTAACTGGTTACTATCGGAGATTCGTGGAAGGATTTTCTCGAATCGCTACTCCGTTAACTTAGCTGACTCAGAAAGATACAAAATTCGTATGGAGCGAGGAATGCAAGAAGATTTTCCAATAGCTCAAGAGGCGACTCATTCGGAACCTGTTCTGACTATACCATCCTGGAAAAGCGAATGTGGTAGCTGACGCATTGAGTAGAAGATTGTGCGCCAGTACGAGTGCGATATTGTTGAACACAAAGACCTATTTTGTATAATTTATAAATAATAGGGATAGAGTTAATGACTCTAGGGACCCACGTGATGATATACGAGTAAAATTGACTTTAATCGATAACGTTAAAGCCGCTCAAGCTACAGACCTGGAGCTGATGAATATAAAGAAGAAGGTGCAAGAATGTGTTATTCTAGAAGTAAGAGTCGATGAAGAGAAGAAAGCTCAAGCCTTCGATTTATTTGAAATCCTCGATCGAGTAGGAATTGTGGCCTATAGACTCGACTTAACGCTAAGTATGTCGCGCGTTCATAACGTTTTTCACGTATCGATGTTACGTAAATATGTGGACGACCCGAATCATATTATTACGTTAGAACCAGACGAGATAGCCTAAGATTTAACGTACGAGGAGGTACCTGTTAAGATATTAGATAGGAAAGAACACGTCCTATGCATGAAGGTTATACCATAAGTTAAGGTTTTGTGGAGAAACTATGCTATTAAAGAAATGACTTAGGAGTTAGAATCAGAAATGAAAGCGAGGTATCCTCACCTTTTCAAAACACCAGGTACGTACGTCAATTTCGAGGACGAAATTTCATAAGGAGGGGAGGTTGTAAGACCCCAACTTATTAATGAATAAAATCAAATTTTCTCTAAATATTATTGTGAATAATAAGGTGTTAATTTGATATAATACTTTGGTTATGGGTGAAATGTGCAAATTTTGCAAAATAAACAAGTGGTTATAAAATATTCATTTTTGGTCGGTGAATATTCGTGTGGTCGTGGAATATTCTTTCTGTCGGAAAATATTCGTACGACGGCGCAGCTATTTGTGGGCCCCATAACGGAAAGCGATTGGATGAAGATAACAACAAAAATTAAGTTTTTATAAATAACGGCGTAGTTGCTACCGTTAACATTGTTGGAATACCCGGTGGTTAAAATACAATAATACACGTGGTTGCACAGTAGCACACAGATTGCACAGTATTTTTGAATTATTAATTCTTACGAAGGAAGGCACTACTCAATAATTGTTACAGTAGTTACTGTTCAATATTTTATTTTATTGATTCAATAATTACTGCATTGATATTTTATATTATTGTTGTTTCAATAATTGTCACTGCACAGTATTTTTCTTTATCAGATCAATAATTCATATTATTTAAATAATATTATTAGATAATATTATTGGTAATGTCTAGAAAGTTCTATCTAAGGAGAGGTTTGATCATCTAATTGCGCGCTAGTAAGGAGAAATCCTTATTGGAAAGCCCCCTCTTTCCTGGGAACGGCCTGGTTGTCATAAATGTGATTCTGTAATATTGTTTGTGAATAATTAATTATTGATTCATATGATAAGGAAATATTTATTTTAATGTTGAGGTTTTTATCAGTATTTTTGTCGGAATGGAGGTATTAAAAATTAGGGTTTTTGAAATATTTTGCGGGGGTTATAATTTTTAATCCGACCGTTGGATCATGGTAATTTTTGGATATGTTATACATATATAAGTTGAGTATATGTACACAAATTTTGAACTGTTAAAAATGAACGTATAATTTATTATGAATTTTACGAGATGACTGGTTCAGAAATTGTTGAATTTTCAGAGTTTATCATTTTGGTGGAAAATTCTAAAATTGGTGGGCCCCACTCTTAGTTGGTGAAGAAATGTGCTGAGATTTTTATTCAAATGTGGTGGGTGGAAATAGTAGCAGGTAAAGCCATCAGGTTACAGGTTAAGTCTGCTTCGGCGTGCTAACATTTTCCTATAAATAGAGGGCTAAGTTAGAATTGAAAATCACACCAAAATTCATAAGTTTTCTCTCTTTCTCTCTCTAGATTATTAAGTGTATTTTGTGATTATTTAGATACTTTGAGAGTTTCTATTCAGCACAAGTTTTATTCAGCCTCATATCTGATATTCAGTTAGAAGTACGGTTATTTTGAGGTAAGGGATATTATTTTCTTCTTAAATGATATAATTTTCTTCAATATCATTATGCTGCAATATTTATATGAGTTTTTTTTTTATCAAATTTGGAACTTTTTGTGTCGGGGTTACTATTCACGTATACGGCATTATTCACGTATACGGCACTATTCACGAATACGACACTATTCACCGAAAAATGAAATTTTCTTCTTTTTGTCCAAGATGTCTATTATGGTTACTATCTTTGATTGTATCAATGTTTTGATCTTTATTTTTAAATTTTGCTTCACAATTGATTATTATGAAGTATTATTGATCTTGGATAAATGGTTATATGAATCCCTACTATTTGTCCTTCTGTCTCACTGGGTTCGTTTTTTTTAAGTTATTTTTCATCATCCTTAGTCCTAAATGATGATATTACTAAATATCTTTGGCCTGTAGTGCAAAGATGTATGATTACCTAATGAATATCTTTGGCCTGTAGTGCAAAGATGAAAAGGTGTTGAGATGAACATGACTGACTGGTGATACAAATGAATATCTTTGGCCTGTAGTGCAAAGATGAATATTTGGTTAAAGATGATTATTAATTGATGTTACAGAGATAAAATATTGATGATGGACTTTTAAATCTTAGAAGATAGTAGAATTCATTCTCTACTTGACTCTTCTAATGGTTTGCTGTTTCCGCTGCAGTTGTTGATCTAAAACTTGTTGTCGATTATATTCTATCAGATTTTTCCCTGTTGAATACTAATGATAATTTGTTGTATATTATCTTAGTCATAATATTCTTTATTGGGCTAGTTGAGCTCACCCTTTTCCTTTTTGTTCCATTTTTCTTCTCAGGAGGTGAGAACATAGCAGGATCTAATCGAGGTATGGAGTGATGGTTCTAGAAAGATGTTTTAACTGTCCTCATTATTTCTGTAAAATAGTCTTTGAATAATTGTAATGAGGACTTATTTGAGTGTGGATATTATCTGGAAGACAATATTTGTATTTAAACTCACAGTATGTGTTGTCGTATTTTGCACGACAATTGTATTATTGAAGTTGTAGTTCGCTTTTTGTACCATGTATTTGGCGACTCAGAATGGGTGTTGTATACCTATTTTGGGGGTGTCACAGTTGGTATCAGAGCTTAGGGATATGATCCCTGGCTGAGATGTGAGACAAGAACTAGGAAGGGAGAGACGGGGAATTCCTTCGCTAGTATGACCTGGCTAAGTTTATTTGGTATTTATTTGGTCGGTCAGAGTATAGGGATAATATATGACATGACTATTAACCCTTGTTTTATGGCAGTATTTAAGAATGGTAGCTGAGAAAGTTAATAATGGAGTAAATCAGACCGTGGAGACACCTTTGATAACCACCCAGGGGAACGTTCAACAGGAAGGCAATATTCCTCCTGTAAATAACGTTACCGAGCAAACGATGAATGATGGAATGTTTAGGAACTTTTTGCAGTTTATGCAAAATCAGACAAGGGAGACTCGTGCGCAGAATACGGGTGGAAATGATAACAACGCGCGGTTTGTCACAACCAAGCAGTTCAAAGAATTGGGACCACAAGAATTTAAGGAAAAGCCGGATCCGATCATGGCGGAAACGTTGGTCAAGAAAATTACCAAGATATTCGATGTCTTGGGATGCACGAAGGAACAGAAGGTTCCATTCGCCACCTTTATGTTCCGCGGTGAGGCAGACTACTGGTGGGAGTCTGTGAAGCGTACCCAGCCTGACGCACTCAACATGTCCTGGGAAACATTTCAGAAACTATTCAATGACAAGTACTTTCCTGAAATTATTCGTCATATGAAGGAGGTGGAGTTTATTAGACTGGAACAAAACAACATGACGGTGTCCCAGTACGAGGTGAAGTTTGCAGAGTTATCCAGGTTTGCACCTCATTTGGTCGAGAATGAGGAATGAATGACAAGGATGTTTCTGAGAGGTTTAAAACTCGAGATTCGGCAATATCTTATCTCTCATAAATTTTCTTTATATTCAGATGTTGTAAACAGAGCTCAATTATTAGAGCGAGATAATGAGTATGTTCAACCGAGGGACCACAACCAGGGTCATACTGGTTACAGCAGTCATCAGAGCGATGAGAACCAGCGAGGAGGGAAAAATACAGACAAAAGTGGTAACCACTCGGGTGGTCATCGTGGCTATGATAATAGGAGAGGTGAGTCAAGTGGAAATTTCAAGAAGAGAAGATTTAACGATGACAGGAAGACGTCGACAGCAGCACCAACACCAGGAACAAATTCTAGGGGAGGAGAACGACCGCTTAATCTCGGAGATAACCCCGAGGTATCCAGTCTCAGTCCCAATCGTGAGAATAGCCACCAACCTTGGTGATTACCCCAAGGAATGTAGTTTCGGCGATAGCCCCGAAAATGCTTGTTTCAAATACAACCAGCTTCAATCTCGGCGCTCACAACAAGATACTCAGTACAAACCCGGAGATAACCCCGGGATGACAGGCACACCTCAGAGATGATACTGAGGACCTTCAACAATTGCAGCAATCCAATCTCAGCGAAGCCTAGAGCAACGTTTGCTTTATCAGCCCAAACCGACGATAACACCGGTGAGGGGAAACATCGTCATCTTGCTAACACGATGCCACGTCACATCGTCTCAACATTTCATGAACATCTCTACAAAATGATGTCCCACAAGAATCAAGGATAACTAATCCCGAGCGACTATTGTGCGGCGTAACGGATGGAATTTAAAGCCTGAAGACCGGAGGGCATCGTCCCATCTTCAATGACTTCGTACAAACTCTAATGCTATGCTATTGTACAACTCTCGACAACGGATGTCTGAAATAGGTCCTTTATACCTCAATTGGATGCCCGGATTGCACTTCTGAAAGTTCGAGCGGACATTACAGTGTTCGAGTCCACGTACTACGAGATGACCCGACCCGAGAAACCCGGGCCAACCCGGGTTGCCTCTGGTACACCTGCGGCTCAGCCGCAGGTACACCTGCGGCTCTACCCTCTATAAATAGAGGGCTTGGGGTGACCATTTTTAAAAAAAAACGACGAGGAATCCCTGCCCAATTTGCTCCGTACTCACCCCATACAGTGTACTTTCTCATTTTTAGCACCTGTGAGCTTATATATAGCTTATTTTGTACCTACAAATGCCATTGTTTACCCACTTTAAAGATATAGAAGTCTTTTTTGGCAGTCCACTGTAAGCTTTCTCACACACTTTAGAGTCTTGCTCTTCATCTTTGCACATACCCTTCTTCACGTTGAGAGTCGTGTTGCGTGCGTTTGCCCAGACTTCGGTCCATGGTTTTATTTCAGTTTATATATATATATATATATATATGTATATATATATATATATATATATATATATATATTAAAGTAGTAAACGCTCCAGACTATATATACTTATATATATTAATTGTGTGTCGGACTTTGTTCGACGAGCCTGTATTTTACATCCGGTGCGTTTACTCGCTTTTATATATATATATTTATATATATATATATATATATATATATATATATATATATATATATATATATATATATATTCGTCCCACTTGGAGTTCACTTCGTGGTGGTTGATCTCTTTTACAACTTTCTTTACGTTTCGTCATGCATGGAGTTTACTTCATGGCAGTTGATAGCTTTACAACTTTATTTACGTTTTGTCCCTTCTAGAGTTTCCTCCGTGGTGGTTGATGGCTTTTATAGCTTTATTTACATTTCGGATCCCCTATGGAGGTGCTTCGTGGTTGGTGATCATGTCTGTATATATATATTTATAGCTTTTATATATATACTTGCTTACTGCTTTCATATAACGGAAAGGGACATCTAAAAATCCCGACGTCGACAGGTAGCGACTCTACTGGGGAAACTACACTCCCTTTCAAGCACAGTTTGCGAACCCTCCAATACCAAAAGGTGGAGAAGTCAAATGCCCTCGAGTATTCACACCCTTAGGGGACACCCTTGAGAACATTCTCAATCTTCTGACAACACAGAAGAAAATTACACATCTTCTTCCACCAGCCAGCCCTAATGGACGGGGTTTCAATATTGCTCGGAAGTGTGCTTATCATGCCGGGGCACCTAGACATGATACTCAGGATTGTTGGGCCTTGAAACACAAGATCCAAGACCTGATAGACAATGGGGAAATCGTGCTCACCAAACCAAATCAGCCTCATGTTCAAGACAACCCTCTCCCTCAACACAAAGAAGAAGAGGTCAACATGATCAATTGGAATAACGGATAGAGTTCCAATTTCAACTGTGAATCCTCCCAGACCCTCAAAGACAGTGATGACAAATGGGATTATGCCAAGTTCTAGTTTACAATGGAACGAAAAATGAAAGCTCTATGCAAGCAAATTAAGCAATTAGCAGAACTGGTGACTTATTAGCATCAACTGACGCGTCAATTAATCAGCTAGGAGCATGCTAGTCTCCTACCTCTTGTCATGAATATTCCCTCGTCACTTTCAAAAAATGAAATGTTGGAAGATAAAGTGATAAAAAGAGCAAATGACAAAGTCCGTCGGGATTTTGCCAACAAAAGGGAATTCACCTGTTTGGGCCAACCTATGGAGGAAATCCTTCATATGTTAATCAATGAAGGAAGGATTAGTTCCCTTCTACCTCCAATCAACCCCCGTTTAGGGCGATATAATTCTGATGGAGTATGTCAATATCACTCCCAGTCTCGTGGTCACAACACAAAAGAATGCTGGGCACTCCGCCACCTTATCCAAAATCTAATTGACAGTGGTGTCCTGCACCTAGCGGATGATGATACTGTGTTACGTGCAAGTGAGAATACAGGTCCTACTAAGTGGAAGAGTGTGGTAGCAGTCATATCCACTGAAAATGATGGGGCTAACAGATTACTCACAATGCCAACAATTCAACTCAAGGGAAGCAACAATCCTTTGAAAGTGGCCGCTCCCGAGCCAATCAACTTGCCGTACAGAGCACAATATCCTATTGTTAGCTTGTGCAAAGTTTCGTGGAATTATGGAGAAGGTGAAGGATCCACCTCACATACAACTACTGCAGTGTCGAAGGAAAATCCACTGTATCTTCCCCAACGGGTGATGAAGTCTACCATCAAATCAAAGGGGAAAATACCCATGGAAAAGATTGAAAGATTCTTCCGCACTATGAGTCATAACAAGGCTAAGGTGGTTTTAAGCTTAAAAGAAGCTCCACAACAAATATCAATTTTGGACTTGATCCTAACTTCCGAGGATCACCGGAAGATCTTGTTGAAGGTTTTAGAAGAAACTTATCTACCAACATCAGTTGATATAGAAAATTTTTAACATCTGGTTGATCACATTTTCAACAACAATGTGATATCCTTCATTGATGATGACATACCGCACGAAGGAACCGATCATTGCAAGCCGTTACACATTGCCCTTTTGTCCTCAAGATACATACTAGCTAGAGTCTTGATAGATGGAGGTTCATCTCTTAATATCTGTCCATATGCTACCTTGGTGAAGATGAATATCAATCTCAATTGAGTTCGGAGTAGCCATACCGTCATCAAAGTTTTGATGGAGCCCGCCGAAATTCGGTCGGAGTAATTGAGCTGCCAATCAAAATTGGTCGTCATACATTCTGCATATCTTTCCAAGTACTCAAGATAGATTCAGGATACAACCTGCTCTTGGGACGACCATGGATTCATATGGCAGGGGCAGTCCCCTCCACTCTTCACCAATAGTTGAAATACATTATCAACAATAGCCTGGTCATGGTCAACGCTGAACCAAAGTGTCCTCAACACGGGGATATGCCATTCATCAAGGCCAACGAAGATGTTGAACCAGTCAGTTTCCATGCCTTAGAAGTAAGCAATACCCAATACCATGCTATTGGAATGCCATTACCCAAACCCAAGATTTCTACCGAGGTAATGTCGGCTACTCAAGAAATGATGTCATTAGGTCATAAACCGGGACAAGGGCTGGGCAAAGATTGTCAGGGTATCAAGTACCCAATTCGATTAACCTAGCAAACTGGAACAGCTGGACTAGGCTATTCTGCCAGTTCTAGTCACAGGAATCCTTATAAGCATAAGCAGATTCCTTTAGCTTCAACCATACGACGTTTATCTTCACCTTTAAACTCTGAGTCCGCACAACCTCCTGTAAAGGTGCCAGCCAATGTAATGGTTATGTTATTTCCTAAGCTAGTACCGGTAAAGGAGAAAGAAGTCTTTGTTCCAAATCCCGCAGTGGAAGAGGAGGAACGAAGAATCAAGCAAGACGTCATCCGAATGATGTCAGGCATACGCATCATCGTTCATGATGAACATACCAACAGATACACCCCAGACGATGATTACCTAGACATAATGGCCATCATTCGGGACAAGGAGGATGATGACAATCCCTTCATCACTGTGGTCCACTCAAACTTTGCCCTTACCAATTGGAACAGCACTCCTTGCATTGGTCGTCAAGGGTAAAACAGGCAGAACTCTTTCTGCCCTGTAGATATAATAACTGCTTACTTTTCTGTACAGTATTAGCAATTTATTTTGTCAGTATATGCTAACACTATTTATAATCAAAACTTTTTATATATACTAAGTGAAAGCATATTTTGTTTCAGGACCCTGAAGTTAGATGTGCCTGTACTTGCTGATACGGTGCCTCTTCTCCACAAGGATTGTACTTTTGATGTAGAGATGAATTCATCCTTGATGGAAATAGAGGATGACATTGAGGTGCCTCCAAAAATTCAAGAATGGGTCAAAGAAAATCCTAAACCCAACCTTGACCAAATCACTTCTTTCAATCTCAGAACCTTAGAAAGCCCTAAGTTAATCCAGATTGGTTCAGACCTTACCCCAATCCAAAGGAATGACATGGTTACATTATTAACCCAATTTCAGGATGTGTTTGCATGGTCTCATGAAGACATGGTGGGTTTTTCCACTGACATTATCTTTCATCGCATTCCCATTAAAGAGGGATTTAAGCCAGTCAAGCAAAAGCTCAGGCGATTGAAACCTGAATGGAGTTTAAAGGTGAAAGAAGAAATTGTGAAACAATTTCAAGCTGGCATCACCATGGTGTCCACATATCCTGAGTGGATATCCAACATTGTTCCCGTACCTAAACCCAGAGGGAAGGTGCAAGTTTGCGTGGATTATCGGGACTTGAACAAAGCGTGCTTAAAAGATAGCTTTCCCGTGTCATTTATCCACATTCTTATTGACAATACTGCGCAATACGACATGTACTCCTTTGCTGCTTGCTTTGTGGGGTATCATCAGATCACGGTTGCTGAGGAAGATCGTGAGAAAACTGTTTTCATCACACCTCGGGGAACGTTTTCCTATAGACGGTTGTCATTTGACCTCATCAATGCCGGAACCACCTATCAACGAGCTATGATGACTCTTTTCCATGACTTAATGCACAAAGAGATCGAGATCTATGTGGATGACATCATTGTCAAGTCCCAAAAAGAGGATGACCATCTAGACCATCTCAGAAAGTTGTTCAACAGGTTGTGTAAGTATAACTTGAAGTTGAATCTAGTTAAATGCGCCTTTGGCGTTAAATCAGGCAAGTTGCTAGGATTCTTAGTCAGCCACAAAGGAATTGAGCTGGATCTTGCCAAAATCCAGGCCATCACGGAAATGCCCAATCCTCAGACAGAAAAGGAAATACGAGGATTGTGACGCCCCCAAAATAGGTATACATCACCTATTCTGAGTCGCCAAAAATATGGTACAAAATTCAAATACAACTTAATTATACAACTGTCGTGTAAAATACTACAAAACATAAGTTGTGAGTTTAAATACAACACTTTCTTCTAAGCAGGATTCAAACTCAAAATAAGTCCTCAATACATTTATTCTCACACTATTTCATAGAATAGTGAGGACTACTAATGCTATCATCTGAACCGTCACTCCGTTCCCCGACTAGTCCCTGCTACGTTCTCATTTCCTGAAGAGAACAATGAAAACAAAAGAGTGAGCTCAACTAGCCCAGTAAGAAATATTATGACTAAGATAATGCAGAATAAATTATCATTAGCCTTCAATAGTGTTAAACTGATAAAATATAATAAACATCAAGTTTAACTACAGCGGAACAAGTAACCCATTATAAGAGTCGAGTAGAGAATAAAATCTACTATCTTCTATTATTTAAAAGGTTTTTCATGACTTTTATCGCTGGGACTCAACTTAATAAATAATTCACATCATCCCTGCACTACGGCCAAGGATATTCTTTAGTATCACGACCACAATTATCCATGCACTACAGGCCAAGAATATTTGTGTATTCATTAATGGTCATGATCATGCCAACAACTGTCCATCAATGCACTACGGGCCAATGAGGACTTTTTCCACATCATTTGTAACATTACGGTCATGATTACACCGAATAATCCCTGGTCATAATCATACCAAGTCCATCTATGCACTACAGGCCACAGATGACTTTTAACAGAATATAAACATGAGGATGATGACAATGATATAAGAATTAAATAAAACAAGTTCAAGAATTTATTTATCCAGGAACCAATAACGTCCAAATTGTCAACACGATACTGCTTTGTGGATTAAAATTCAAGAATGCTCGGAAGAATATTTTCATGAAAAGATACTAGATGAAGCGCAAATATCAAGGATATTCCACTAATTTCATGGAGTATAAAAGTACAAACTTTTACCAACTGAATATAATAAAGAATGGAATAACAAAAGAAATCACCGTGCATGCGATAGATCGCACAGACAGGTTATTCCAACAGGAAAATAAATAATGGAACCAGGTCCGGCGTAAACGCACAGACATGATATTTTGACAGAATAATAAATAATAGAACCAGATCCGGCGTAAACGCACAGACAAGATATTTCGACAGAATAATAAAGACAGAACCAGGTCCGGTGTAAAACACACAGACAGGATATCCCAACAGAATAATAAAGACAGAATAATAGAAGAATGTCACCAAGTATAGGGTAGCCCGCGTATACAGGTTATTCCAACAGAATAATAAGGAATGGAATAACAGAAATTCTCTTCATGAATACAAAAGAATAATATCCCTTATCGTAAAATAAACTTGATATCAGACTAGTGAAGTAACATAAAACTCTTCTTCTTTCTCTCTATAATTTTCTCTCTCAGTGAATTCATAAGAAAATAATGAAGGAATGAGCTTCTGTTTATAGGAGGATTGAAGGTGTACTGTTGAGAAACGAACACAACATTTATTTTTAAAAAATCACAGACGGAACATCACAGCAACATATCAGTATTCATTTTTCAAAGAGTTGTCCAATGAATGTCTGGGTTTGAAAATTATCCCACAATCTGCTAAACAAAGCTACCAAATGTCAAGGCCCCAACCAATCAAAATAAAGGAGAAAGATTATAAAACATATATATATATATATATATATATATATATATATATATATATATATATATATATATATATATATATATATATAACACAATAATAATTGCTCTCTCCTCCCACGTGAACACAAATTTTCCTCCACCCACTTTTTCAACTTGACAACTTTATACACACACACACACACATACACACACACACACACACACACACACACACACACACATATATATATATATATATATAAATATAAATACCTATCTTATATATATAACACTAATATATATATAAGTAATAAAGCAAAACTGAGATGACTTCTAACGTAAGCATTAATAATCAATACCGTGTGCTACTATGCAACCACACGTATTACTGTACTTTTACTACCAAGTAGTTCAACAGTATTAACGGTAAAACTTCCGCCGTTATTTTCATTAAAATATTTTTGTCGTTTTCTCAATCCGACAATAATTCTGTTGTGGGGTCCACCCATGATTGCGCCGTTGTACGAATATTCCCGGCTAAAATTAATATTCTCTGAGCAATCGAATATAATATAACAACTTGCATACTATGCAAAATTTATAAATATTACCCACAACTATAACATTGTATCAATTTTCACTCCATAATATTCAAAAATAATATTTATAGAAAATTCATCTTTATTCAAAAAGTTGGGGTTTTACAATCTCCCCTTCTTATGAAATTTCGCCCTCGAAATTAGGGTACGTACCTGGTATGTCGAAGAGGTAAGGATACCTTGATTTCATTTCAAATTCTAACTCCCAGGTCATTTCCTCAACATTGTGGTTTTTCTACAAAACTTTAACTTGAGGTATAACCTTGGAGCGTAAAATATGTTCAATCTTATCCAAGATTTGAACAGGAACCTCTTCATACGTCAAATCTTCAACTATTTCGTCCGGTTCTAACTCAATAATGTGGTTCGGGTCTTTCACATATTTACGTAACATGGATATGTGAAAAATGTTATGAACACGAGACATACTTGGCGGTAAAGCGAATCTATAGGCCACAGTTCCCACTAGATCGAGGATTAAAAATGGGCCAATGAATCGAGGATTGACCTTTCCTCTCTTTCCAAATCTCGTAACTCCTTTTCATGGAGCAACTCGTAATAACACATGATCTCCTATTTCAAATTCCACGTCCTTTCGATGAAGATCATCATAACTCTTTTGTCGATCTTGTGAGCTTTTTATACGTTGTCGGATTGTTTGAATCTTTTCTGTAGTCATACGTACCAACTTCGGTCCCAACAACGTTGCTTCACCCACCTCATCCCAGCATATCGGAGAACGATACTTTCTTCCATACAACGCCTCGAATGGAGCCATGCCAATACTTGCTTGATAACTGTTGTTGTAGGAAAACTCCACCAATGGTAAGAACTTATCCCAACTTTCCTTGAAGTCAAGGATATATAGTCTTAATAAATCTTCGAGAGTTTGAATAGTCCTCTCTGATTGTCCGTCCGTCTGAGGATGATATACTAAACTAAATCGTAAATCTGCGCCCATAGCTTTTTGCAAACTAACCCAAAATTATGAAGTGAATCTTGGGTCTCGATCAAAAACTATGGATACTTACAGACCATGCCATCTTACAATCTCTTTTATGTACATGCGAGCAAAACGTTCAAGTGTATAAGTTTCTCGTATTGGTAAGAAATGAGCAGACTTGGTCAATCTATCAATAATGACCGAAATTGCATCAATGCCTTGAGAAACCTTGGGAAGACCAGTAACGAAATCCATGGTAATGTGCTCCCACTTCCATTCTGGAATTTCAAGTGATTGCAATGGACCTTTTGGTACTTGATGTTCCGCTTTGACTCGTTGACAAGTTAGACACCTTGAGATAAACAGCGCTATCTCTCTCTTCATATTACTCCACCAAAATGTATGACGAAGATCACGATACATTTTGGTACTCCCAAGATGGATTGCAAACGGTGGGTCGTTAGGAACACAAAGTCTAGAGTTGACTTGAAGTATTCCTTCTTCATCGATTCTTGCTTCCGGCATAGCACCTTCTTACACTTTCTTCCTCATACGCATCAGCTCCAGGTCTGTAGCTTGAGCAGCCTTAACTTTATCAATTAAAGTCGGTTCTACTAGTATATTCGCCATCATCACATGGGTCGCTGGAGTCTTTAACTCTATCTCCATCCTTTGCAAGTTACACAAAATGGGCTTTTACGTTGACAATATCGCACTCGTACTTGCATATGATCTTCTACTCAATGCATCAGCTACCACGTTCGCTTTTCTAGGATGGTATTGAATGGTATGATCATAATCTTTTAACAGTTCCAGCCATCGTCGTTGACGCATGTTGAGTTCCTTTTGAGTGAAGAAATATTTGAGGCTTTTATGATCCGTAAAGATCTCCACTTTCTCCCCATACAAGTAATGCCTCCAAATATTTAGTGCGAAGACAACGGTTGCCAACTCTAGATCATGAGTAGGATAATTCCTCTCATATTCTTTGAGTTATCGTGAGGCATAGGCTATGACTTTTCCATGTTGCATGAGAACACGTCCTAACCCTTTGCTCGAAGCATCACTATAGATGACAAATCCCTCCTTACCAGATGGTATTGTCTGAACAGGTACTGAAATGAGTCTCCTCTTAAGTTCTTAAAAACTCTTCTCACATTCCTCGCTCCAATCAAACTTTGTATCTTTTCGAGTCAGCTGAGTTAGTGGTGTAGTGATTCGAGAAAACCCTTCTACGAATCTGTGATAATAACCAGCTAAGCCGAGAAAGCTACGCACTTCTTCACTGATTTAGGTTGTTCCCAGCTTTGAATAGCTTCAATCTTTGCTGGGTCAACAGATATTCCATGACTTGATACCACGTGCCCAAGGAATGCTACTTCCTCAAGCCAGAACTCGTATTTCTTCAACTTGGCATAAAGCTTATATTCACTAAGCTTTTGGAGTATCAGCCTCAAGTGTTGCTCATGATCTTCACGGCTTTTGGAATAAATAAGGATGTCATCAATAAAGACGACCACAAAGTGATCCAAATATTCTTCGAATACTCGGTTCATCATATCCATGAAGGCAGCAGGAGCATTAGTCAATCTAAAGGACATGACTAGGAATTCATAATGCCCGTACCGAGTTCTGAAAGCCGTCTTTGGAATGTCATCGGTTCTAATCTTCAATTGGTGATATCCGGAGCGAAGATCAATCTTTGAAAAGAATTTGGCTCCTTGCAACTGGTCAAATAGGTCATCAATATGTGGCAATGGGTACCTATTTTTGATGGTGACATGATTCAACTCCTGATAATCAATACAAAGTCGCATACTCCCATCTTTCTTCTTCACGAATAGAACTGGAGCACCCCAAGGAGAAGTACTAGGACGAATAAAGCCAATGTCTAACAATTCCTGTAGTTGGGTCTTTAACTCCTGAAGTTCAATAGGAGCCATTCGATATGGGGCTTTGGAAATGGGTTTTGTATCGGGTTCAAGGTCGATACAAAATTCAATTTCACGTTCTGGGGGTAGACCAGGAAGTTCTTCAGGGAATACGTCAGGAAATTCATTAACAGTAGAAATATTATTCAAAATTGACGTATTTTTGTTTAGATCTGTGACATGAGCTAAGAAAGCTTGACATCCGTTTTTCAATAAACGAATAGCTTTATGGCTTGAGATGACCGTGATTGATTTTAATGGTTTGGTCGCTTGAATTCGTATAATAGGTTGATTAGGAATATGAAAGCTAACAACCTTACGAAAATAATTAATTTTTGCATGATGAGTAGTTAACCAATCAATCCCTAGAATTACATCAAATGCAAGTATTTTTAATGAAATAAGATCGACAGGTAACGTGCGAGTGCCGATTTGAACTAAACAAGACTTATAAATAAAAGATGTAATTAAGGTTTCTCCCAACGGAGTTTCAACAGATAAGTCAAAGTCTAATCTCTCCGGAGTCAAATTTAAACGTTGAGCGCAAGTAGGAGAAATGAAGGAGTGGGTAGAACCAGTATCAAATAAAGTATAAACTTTATTAGAGTTTATGATTAGCTTACCCGTGATGACCTCGTTCGGGTTCCTTGCTTTCTGGGAGGTCACAACAAACGCTCTCCCTTGCACTACGGGTTTTAACTTTTTTGCGACGGCCTTTGACGCCTCCATCCCAGTTGGACTTGTCTTCGGTGCACGACAAAATCGGGCCAGGTGACCTTATCTTCCACAGTTGTAACATGCTTTGGATGGCATCACACAGTTGGGACTGATGTGTCCCTCTCCTCCACACTTGAAGTATATGATAGGTGGTCGTTCTCCTTCCTTAACGACAAGTTCTGATGCTGACGTCTTTCTATAATTATTGAATCTCCTCTTCTTGAAATGTTCATTCTTATTGCTTTGGCCCTGATTACCACCGAAGTGGTTACCATTTCTGGCCTATTGATTCCTTCCACGCTTGTTGTCACCGCTTCGATGACTACTCTCGCTGGTATTATCATTTTGTCGGCTACTCTCTTTTGGGTGCGTTGACTCGTTATCGCGCTCCACTAACTGAGCCCTATTTATAACATCTGAATACAAACACAGTTTATGAAAAATAAGATGTTGACGTATCTCCGGCTTCAAACCTCTTAAAAACATCCGCGTCATTCTCTCTTCATTATCCACCAAGTGGGATGCAAACCGGGACAACAAGGCAAACTTTGCTTCGTACTTCGACACGGTCATATTATTCTGCTCCAGCTTGATAAACTCCACCTCTTTCATGTGACGAATACTTTCAGGAAAGTACTTGTCGTTGAATAGCTCTTGGAACTTCTCCCAAGACATCTTGAGTGCGTCAGGCTGAGTACGTTTTACAGATTCCCACCAGTAATCTGCCTCTTCACGCAACATGAAGGTGGCGAAGGGAACCTTTTACTCCTCGGAGCATCCTAAGACATCAAATATCTTGGTGATCTACTTTATCCATGCTTCCGCCTTAAGTGGTTTTGGCTCTCCTACAAATTTCGATGGTCCTAGCTCTTTGAACTGTTTAGCAGTGACCGTCCGAGAGTTTCCAGTGTTTCCACCTACATTTTGGACAGGAGCCGCTCTCGCCTGATGTTGCATAAATTGCATAAAGCCTCTAAAAAGTCCATCATTCATCATTTGGTCAGCGTTGTTGTTTGCCTAAGGAATGTCGCCTTCCTGATGCACATTATCCTGATTATTGATCTGTGGAGACTCAACGGTCTCCTGTGCTCCATTGCTATTCTCAACATTCTCGGATGTTATTTTCAGATACTGCCACAAAACAAAGATTAATTAACATATAACATATTATCCCTATACTTTGACCGACCACTTAAATACCAAATAAGCTTAGGTAGGGTATACTAGCGAAGGAATTCCCCGTTTCTCCCCTCCTAGTTCCAATCTCAAATCTTAGCCAGGAATCATATCCCTAAGCTCTGATACCAACTGTGACGCCCCCAAAATAGGTATACATCACCTACTCTGAGTCGCCAAAAATATGGTACAAAATTCAAATACAACTTAATTATACAACTGTCGTGTAAAATACGACAAAACATAAGCTGTGAGTTTAAATACAACACTTTCTTCTAAACAGGATTCAAACTCAAAATAAGTCCTCAATACATTTATTCTCACACTATTTTATAGAATAGTGAGGACTACTAATGCTATCATCTGAACCGTCACTCCGTTCCCCGACTAGTCCCCGCTACGTTCTCATTTCCTGAAGAGAACAATGAAAACAAAAGGGTGAGCTCAACTAGCTCAGTAAGAAATATTATGACTAAGATAATGCAGAATAAATTATCATTAGCCTTCAATAGTATTAAACTGATAAAATATAACAAACATCAAGTTTAACTGCAGCGGAACAAGCAACCCATTAGAAGAGTCAAGTAGAGAATAAAATCTACTATCTTCTATGATTTAAAAGGTTTTTCATGACTTTTATCGCTGGGACTCAGCTTAATAAATAATTCACATCATCCCTGCACTACGGCCAAGGATATTCTTTAGTATCACGACCACAATTATCCATGCACTATAGGTCAAGAATATTTGTGTATTCATTAATGGTCATGATCATGCCAACAACTGTCCATCAATGCACTACGGGCGAATGAGGACTTTTTCCACATCATTTGTAACATTACGGTCATGATTACACCGAATAATCCCTGGTCATAATCATACCAAGTCCATCTATGTACTACAGGCCACATATGACTTTCATCAGAATATAAACATGAGGATGATGGCAATGATATAAGAATTCAATAAAACAAGTTCAAGAATTTATTTATCCAGGAACCAATAACGTCCAAATTATCAACATGATACTGCTTTGTGGAGTAAAATTCAAGAATGCTCGGAAGAATATTTTCATGAAAAGATACTAGATGAAGCGCAAATATCAAGGATATTCCACTAATTTCATGGAGTATAAAAGTAAAAACTTTTACCAACTGAATATAATAAAGAATGGAATAACAAAAGAAATCACCATGCATGCGATAGACTGCACAGACAGGTTATTCCAACAGGAAAATAAATAATGGAACCAGGTCCGGCATAAACGCACATACAGGATATTTCGACAGAATAATAAATAATGGAACCAGGTCCGGCGTAAACGCACAGACAAGATATTTTGACAGAATAATAAAGACGGAACCAGGTCCGGTGTAAAACACACAGATAGGATATTCCAACAGAATAATAAAGACAAAATAATAGAAGAATGTCACCAAGTATAGGGTAGCCCGCGTATACAGGTTATTCCAATAGAATAATAAGAAATGAAATAACAGAAGTTCTCTTCATGAATACAAAAGAATAATATCCCTTACCGTAAAATAAACTTGATATCAGACTAGTGAAGTAACAGAAAACTCTTCTTCTTTCTCTCTATAATTTTCTCTCTCAGTAAATTCGTAAGAAAATAATGAAGGAATGAGCTTCTATTTATAGGAGGATTGAAGGTGTACTGTTGAGAAACGGACGCAACATTTATTTTTAAAAAATCACAGACAGAACATCACAGCAACATATCAGTATTCATTTTTCAAAGAGTTGTCCAATGAATGTCTAGGTTTGAAAATCATCCCACAATCTACCAAACAAAGCTACCAAATGTCAAGGCCCCAACCAATCAAAATAAAGGAGAAAGATTATAAAACATATCTATATATATAATCAACACATGTTGTAAACTTAAATATATATATATATAATAATAATAATTGCTCTCTCCTCCTACGTGAACACAAATTTTCCTCCACCCACTTTGTCAACTTGACAACTTTATATATATATATATATATATATATATATATATATATATATATATATATATATATATATATATATATAAGTAATAATACCAAATTGAGATGACTTTTCTCGTAAGCATTAATAATCAATACCGTGTGCTATTATGCAACCACACGTATTACTGTACTTTTACTACCGAGTAGTTCAACAATATTAAAGGTAAAACTTCCGCCGTTATTTTCATAAAAATATTTTTGTCATTTTCTCAATTCGACAATAATTCTTTTGTGGGGTCCACCCATGATTGCGCCGTTGTACGAATATTCCCTGCTAAAACGAATATTCCCTGACCAATCGAATATAATATAACAACTTGTATACTATGCAAAATTTATAAATATTACCCACAACTATAACATTATATCAATTTTCACTCCATAATATTCAAAAATAATATTTATAGAAAATTCATCTTTATTCAAAAAGTTGGGGTTTTACAAGGATTTTTGGGAAGAATCAACTTCATTAGCAGGTTTATCTCTTAACTCACAGCAACCTGTGAGCCGATCTTTAAGCTATTAAGGAAGAACTCCTCCATGAAATGGAATGGTGAGTGTCAAAATGCCTTTCTTACAATCAAGAAATGGCTAATCAAAGCTCCCGTGTTGGTACCACCCAGGGATGATGTTCCCCTGTTCGTGTACCTGTTCATAAGTGACAATGCCATGGGCTGCATGCTGGGACAAAAAGACGGTAGAGGCCAAGAACGAGCTATCTATTACCTCAACAAAACGTTCAGCAGTAGTGAACACAAGTACACTCTGATCGAAAAGACGTGTTGTGCTTTAGCATGGGCTTCCATGAGGTTACAACATTACCTCCATGGTCACACAACCCATCTCATATCCTGCGTGGATCCTCTTAAATTCGTATTCAATAAACCCATGTTAAATTACTGGTTTTCCAGATGGAAGTTGATCCTACAATAATTTGACATCGTATATGTGACTCAAAAGTCCATTGCAGGTCAAGGAATTGCAGATCAACTGGCCGCCGCACCTTTAGGGGATTTCAAGCCCTTGGAAACATATTTCCCCAATGAAGGAGTAATGACAGTTAAGCAACACCATCTGTATGATACGGCCAATCATGGAAGATGTATTTTAACGGAGCTGTTAATCTGGAAGGTTCTGGGGCTGGAGTAGTTCTAGTATCTGGTACGGGGGAGCAGTATCCCATCGCCGTCAAATTGCAGTTTATCAGCACAAACAACATAGCTGAGTATGAGGGTTGTCTCATGGGGCTAAAACTTGCCCGTTCAATAGGTATTAGGCGGTTAACTGTCTTTGGAGATTCAGAGTTGGTAATCAGACAATCCACCAGAATCTATCAAACCAAGGAACTACATTTGCTGCCCTACCAACGACAAGTTTTACAGATAGTTTTATAGTTCAAAGAAATCTCCTTTCTACATATTCCTCATAATAGGAATGACTTTGTAGATGCGTTAGTAACTTTGGCCTCCTTGATTCGCATATCAGACAAGGAACATTTGCCAAGCGTCACAATTTCCCTGCACAAGGCCCTAGCCTATGGGAATTACGTTGGAGAAGTATCGGATGAGGTACCTCCCATCCAGCATCCTTGGTATCAACATATCAAGGAATATCTACGAGATGGATCTACACCCGCGGAAGCAAGCCCGACTGAGGAAAGGCGGATCCATCGACTTGCTATGAAATTCTACCTGAGTGGAGATGCGCTCCATAAAAGAGATGCAGGACTAGGTCTCCTCAGATGTTTAGATAAAGATCAAGCCCAAAGGCTTATGGATGAAATCCATGGTGGGGTCTATGGCCCCTATATGAGTGGCCCTCTCCTTATCAAGAAAGTCCTCAGGACAGGACATTATTGGCTATCTCTCAAAGCTGATTGCAATGACCACGTCAAGAGATGCTATGAGTCAAATTTATGGGAATGCTATACACGGCCCTCCATGGGAACTCCACAATATGAGTTCGCCCTGGCCCTTCTCAATGTGGGGAATGGACGTTATCGGGCCCATTGAGCCTAAAGCCAGTAATGGACATCGATTTATCTTCACCATGATCGACTACTTCACCAAGTGGGTAGAGGTAGCCTCCTTTCCCAGGGTTACTAAAGAAGTCATCATTTTTAGATGTCCCTTTCCGTTACTTGTTCTTTGGTGTTCTCATTTTAGGTGAGATTTGTTTAAAAAAACAAGTGAAAAGGTCCGACATGTATAATGTCGATGATGGATTGTTAAGAGTCGCCAGTTGGTTTCTTTAAATGGTTGTACCAACACAACCGAGAAAAGGTTTGCACATTGACCCAGTGATGTGACACAACTAAATGGGTCAGTGAAACTGAGATTCATTAGGGTCCGGGGACTTGGTTATGCGGAGGGAAGGTATTAGGCACCCCCCAACATCTGTGTTACCACGGTGACCACCTCTTTTCAAGAAACTATTATCTGAATGTGTGTGTGTGTGGGTTAATGTGCTGTTATTTGGAAGTAGTGCGAGGCCTCGTTCACACCTATATACACAGGGTTTGAATTTATGTAAAAATTTAATTTTAAGCAAGATATGGTATTGATGTTTTATAAAAGAGGTTTTTCAAATCCTGATGCTCAATAGTAATTGAGACCTTTTACACTCCCATTTTATTAAGTGTTCGGCTTGATTGATTTTATTTTACAGATGTGAGGCATCCGTTCGAAAATAATGTACAAAATAATGCCGACTTCCTCATGGGTATGGAAACTATCTGAGGAAATTCAGACACCGTAGAATAATTTACAACCTGTTTACATCTGAAAATGTCCATCACGGGAATCGAATCCAGATCCAATAGGCTGAATCTGTGATCACATGATTCCTAGGCGCAGATGATACCACAATTTGTATGAAAGCAGTAAGCAGGTATATATATAAAAGCTGTAAATATATACATACAGACATGATCACCAACCACGAAGCACCTCCATGGGGGATCCGAAATGTAAATAAAGCTGTAAAAGCCATCAACCAACACGGAGGAAACTCAAGGCGGGACAAAACGTAAATAAAGCTGTAAAGCTATCAACTGCCACGAAGTAAACTCCAGGCAGGACGAAACGTAAAGAAACCTGTAAAAGCGATCAACCACCACAAAGTGAACTCCAGGTGGGACGAAAATATATATATATATATAAGCAATAAACGCACCGAATGTAAAATTCATGCTCATCGAATAGAGTTCGACAACAGTTCATATATATATATAAAAGCGAGTACACACACCGGATGTAAAATCCAGGTTCATCGAACAGAGTTCGACAACAGTTCATATATATAAGTATATATATATATATATATACAAACTGAAATAAAACCACGGACCGAATTTCGAGGAAACGCAGGCAACACGACTCTCAACGTGAAGAAGGGTGTGTGCAAAGATGAAGAGAAAGACTCTAAAGTGTGTGAGAAGGCTTACAGTGGGCTACCAAAGAAGACTTCTATATCTTTAAAGTGGGTAAACACTGGCTTTTGTAGGTACAAAAGAAGCTATATATGAGCTCACAGGTGTTAAAAATGAGAAAGTACACTGTATGGGGTGAATGCAGAGCAAATTGGACAGGGCTTCCTCGCCGTTTTTTCTTTCAAAATGGCCACCCCAAGCCCTCTATTTATAGAGGGTGGAGCCGTAGGTGTACCAGAGACAACCCGGGTTGGCCAGAGTATTTTGGGTCGGGTCGGGTCGTAGTACGTGCACTTAGGCACTCTAATATCCGTTCAAACTTTCAGAAGTGCAATCTGGGCATCCGATTGAGGTATACATGACCTATTTCGGACCGCCATTGTCGAGAGTTGTACAATGGCATAAGATTAGAGTTTGTACGAAGTCATTGAAGATGGGACGATGCACTCCGGTCTTCAAGCTTCAAATTCCATCTGTTACCTCGCACAATAGTCACTCGGGATTGGTTATCCTTGATTCTTATGGGACATCGTTGTGCAAAGATGTTCATGAAATGTTGAGACGACGTGACGTGGCGTCGTGTTGGCGAGATGACGATTTTCCCCTCACCGGTGTTATCGCCAGTTTGGGCTGATAAAGCAGACGTTGCTCAGGGCTTCGCTAAGATTGGACTACTGCCATTGTTGAAGGTCCTCAGTGTCATCGCTAAGGTGTGCCTGTCCTCCCGGATTTATCTCTGGGTTAGTACTGAGTATCTTGTTGTGAGCGCCGAGATTGAAGCTGGTTACATTTGAAACAAGCATTTCCAGGGTTATCACCAAAACTGCATTCCTTGGGGTAATCTCCAGGGTTGGTGGCTATTCCCATGATTGGGACTGAGACTGGATACCTCGGGGTTATCTCCGAGATTAATCGGTCTTCCCCAATGTGTGTTCCGGTGTTGGATCTACATGCCTCGGGGTTATACCCGAGGTTGAAATTGTTACTCCCAGTGTGTGTTCTGGGGTTGATGCTGAACTTCCGGTAGTATCCGGAATGGATATGGATTGTCTTTCAGGGTTCCCTCTTAAAAGATGAATCTGTCCTCTTGTAATGTCAGTGACAGTAGTACAAAAAATTTCGAGTGTCTACAGTTACAATAAATGTTAAAAACATGTTAAACAAGTTGCTGGACCCTATTTTTGACTGAAATTTGATTATAGCCTGTAAAATCGTCCGTATGTGGATTTCGGTCAATTTCTGTTTAGAATTTAGAAAAACTTAAAGCTACAAAGTTGGAGAGAATTAAATTTCCTATAGAATGGACATAAGATTTGAATTTTTCTGATAAAATGACTATTTATTATGAATTATTAAAGTTCCGGAATAATTAATTTTTAGATTTTAAATATTTATTTTAAGAAAAATGTTTTTTGCAATTGGGTGGGCCCCACATGTGTGGTAAACGTGCTGAAATCAGAATTCAAATTGTGTGTATGATTTTTAATAAATAATATTATTTTATTAAATTTTTTACTTTGGTGTTCTTAGCATTTTCCTATAAATAGGATGCTTAACTTAGAATTGTAAATCACACCAGAATTTGAAGTTTTCTCTCTCTATAATATCGAGCGTATTTTTGTGGGTATTTCGATACTTTGAGTGCTATTATACGGTGCAAGTTTCCTTCAGCGTTATATCTGATATTCTAGTCAGAAGTACTATCCTTTTGATGTAAGGAATTTTATTTTCTTCATAAATGTTGTTATTTTCTCAAAATAATTATACCAAAATATTGGTATGAATTTTATTATGAAATTTTTACCTTTTCATGTCGAGGTTACTATTTATATATATGATATTCACGTATACGATACTATTCACGAATACGGTACTATTCACGAGTACTATTCTCGAAGTATAATTTTTCTTGTAGAATTTCTTCCTTCTTTTGTTGGGGTTACTATTCACGTATACGATACTATTCACGTATACGACACTATTCGCAGAAAAATTAATTTTTTTTTCCGTTATCTAAATTATTTATTATGGATACTAGGTTTGATTGTATCAATATTTTGATTTTTATTCTTGAATTTTGCTCTACAATTGATTATTATGGAGTATTTTTGAACTTAGATAAACTAAAGTACGAATCCCGTAATCCTTGTCCTTTTATCTCACTAGATTCGTTTTCTTTAAAATATTTTCATTATTCTCAGTCCTAAATGGTGATATAACTGAATATCTTTGGCCTGTAGTGCAAAGATGAATGATTACTTAATGAATATCTTTGGCCTGTAGTGCAAAGATGGACATGTGTTGAGATGAACATGACCAACTGATGAATATCTTTGGTCTGTAGTGCAAAGATGAATATTTGATTCAAGATGTATATTGATTGATATTATAGGGATAAAATATTGATGATGGACTTTTAAATCATAGAAGATAGTAGATTTCATTCTCTACTTAACTCTTCTAATGAATTGTTATTTTCGCTGTGAATATTGATCTAAAACTTGTTGTCTATTATATTCTATCAGATTTTTCCCTGTTGAGGACTAACGATAATTTGTTCTATATTATCTTCGTTATAATATTCTTTACTGGGCTAGTTGAGATCACCCGTTTCCTTTTTGTTCCATTCTTCTTCTCAGGAAGAGAGAATATAGCGGGAAGTAGTCGGGGTGTGGAGTGATATTCCAAGGCAGTTGTTATAGTAGTCCTTACTATTTTATAAAATAGTGTATCAATAATTGTAATGAGGACTTATTTGAGTGTGGATATTGTCTAGAAGACAATATTTATATTTAAACTCACAGTTTATGTGTTGTCGTATTTTGCACGACAATTGTATTAATGAAGTTATAGTTATTTCTGTACTATGTATTTGGCGACTCAGAATAGGTGATGTATACCTATTTTGGGGGCATCACAGTTGGTATCAGGGTTTAGGGATATGGTCTCTGACGGAGATCGGGGAATAGAACTAGGAGGGGAGAGACGAGTAAATCCTTCGCTAGTGTGTCCTACCTAAGCTTATTTGGTATTTAATGGGTCAATCGAAGCATAGGGTTAGTATGTGATATGTTAATTTGTTTAATTAATCCTTGTTTAGTGACAATATTTGAGAATGAGAGCTGAAAATGTTAACAAGGGAGTGAACGAGACAGTTGAGACACCTTTAATCACCAACCAGGAGAATGTGCAACAAGACGACAATGTTCCTCCTGTAAATAACATTACCGAACAAACGATGAATGATGGGATGTTTAGAAGCTTTTTGCAGTTCATGCAAAATCAGATGAGGGAGACTCGTGTACAAAATACGGGTGGAAATGATAGCAACGCACGGTTTGTCACAGCCAAGCAGTTCAAAGAGTTGGGACCACCAGAATTCTAGGGAAAGCCGGATCCGATTAAGGCGGAAACGTGGGTCAAGCAAATTACCAAGATATTTGATGTCTTGGGATGCACGGGGGAACAAAAGGTTCCATTCGGCATCTTTATGTTCCATGGTGAGGCAGATTACTGGTGGGAATCTGTGAAGCGTACTCAGCCAACCGCACTCAACATGTCTTGGGAAATATTTCAGAAACTGTTCAATGACAAGTACTTTACTAAAAGTATTCTTCATATGAAAGAGGTAGAGTTTATTAGACTGGAACAGAACAACATGACGGTGTCCCAGTACGAGGCTAAGTTCATGGAGTTATCTAGGTTTGTACCTCATTTGGTAGAGAATTAGGAACGTATGATGCGGATGTTTCTGAGAGGTCTGAAGCCCGATATACGTCAATATCTCATTTCTCACAAATTTTCTCTATATTCAGATATTGTCAACATGACTCAATTATTAGAGCGAGATAATGAGTACGCTCAACCAATGGACCATACCCATGGTCATACCGGTGGCAGTAGTCATCAGAGCAATGATAATCTGCGGGGAGGGAATGATACGGACAAAAGCGATAACCACTTTGGTGGTAATCGTGGCCATGATAATAAAAGAAGCGAGTCGGAAGGAGATTTCAAAAAGAGAAGGTACAACAATGACAATGTGAAGACGTCAGCACCAGCATCAACTGTTTCTAGGGAAGGAGAACGACCACCGGTCGTATGTTATAAATGTGGAAAAGAGGGGCACATCAGCCCAAACTACCCACAACAGTTCAAGGTATGTTATAATTGTGGAAAGAAAGGTCATATCGCTCGAGATTATACTATAGCGAAACCAAGTCCAGCGGGGATGGTGACTCTAAAGGCTGTCCCAGACAAGTCAAAGTCAGCGGTCCCTCGAAGAGCGTTTGTCGTGATTGGCCAAAATGCAAAGAACCCGAACAAGGTGATCACGGGTAAGCTAATAATGAACTCTTGCGAAGTTTATACCTTATTAGATACCGGTTCTACCCATTCTTTTGTCTCTCCTACTTTTGCTCAACGTTTGAACTTAACTCCTAAGAAATTAGACTTTGACTTATCTGTTGAAACTCCGTTAGGAGAAAAATTTGTTACATCCATTGTTTATAAATTTTGCTTGATTCAGGTTGGCACCATCACATTACCTATTGATCTTATTCCTTTGAAAATACTTGCATTTGATGTGATTTTAGGAATTGATTGGTTAACCACTCATCATTCTAAAATTGATTATTTTCGTAAGGTTGTTAGTTTTTATATACCTAACCAACCTGTTGTACGAATTCAAGCAACCAAACCATTAAAGTCAATCACTGTCATATCAAGCCATAAAGCCATTCGTTTATTGGAAAACGGATGTCAAGCTTTCTTAGCCCATTTCATGGATTTAAATAAAAAAACATCAGATTTAAATGATATTTCCGTTGTTAGTGAATTTCCTGACGTATGTCCCGAAGAACTTCCTGGCCTATATTGAATTTTGTATCGACTTTGAACCCAGTACAAAACCCAATTCTAAAACTCCATATCAAATGGCTCCTATTGAACTTTTGGAGTTATAAACCAAATTACAGGAGTTGGTACCCTAGCCTCTATCTAGTGACTTCCTTTGTGGAATGCACTGAAGCAAGACTCTCTGTAGGGGACGCCATATTCGTGCGATGGTAAACTAATAGGTACCATTGTGACATGCTATCCAAGGTTGGGATATGAGTCACAGTTGAGAGCTACCTAAGTCAGTAATCAAAATATGTAGCTTTCTAGGCTTAACTAGTTATCATCGGAGATTCGTGAAAGGATTTTCTCAAATCACTACTCCATTAACTCAGCTGACTCAAAAAGATATAAAATTCGAATGGAGCAAGGAATGTGAGAAGGGCTTCCAAGAACTCAAGAGGAGACTCATTTCAGCACCTGTTCTGACCATACCATCTTGGAAAAGCGAACGTAGTAGCTGACGTGTTGAGTAGAAGATCATATGCGGGTACGGGTGCGATATTGTCGAACACAAAGATCCATTTTGTATGACTTACAAATGATAAAGATAAAGTTAAAGACTCTAGGGACCCACGTGATGATATACCAGTAGAATCGACTTTAATCGATAAAGTTAAAACCGCTCAAGCTACACACCGGATCTAATGAATATAAAGAAGAAGGTGCAAGAAGGCATTATTCTAGAAGTAAGAGTCAATGATGAGAAGAAATCTCAACCCTCGATTTGTTGGTCCATTTAAAATTCTCGACCGAGTAGGAAATGTGGCCTATAGACTCGTTTGACCGCTAAGTATGTCTTGTGTTTGTAACGTTTTTCGCATATCCACGCTACGTAAATATGTGAAAGATACGAACCACATTATTGAGTTAGAACCAGACGAGATAGCCAAAGATTTAACGTACGAGGAGATACCTGTCAAGATCTTGGATAGGAAGGAGCATGTCCTACGCACAAAGGTTATACCACAAGTCAAAGTTTTATGGAGGAACCATGCTATTGAAGAAATGACCTGGGAGTTGGAAACAGAAATGAAAGCGAGGTATCCTCACCTTTTTGAAACACTAGGTACATACATCAATTTTGAGGACGAAATTTCATAAGGAGGGGAGGTTGTAAGACCCCAAATTTTTATAAATGAAATTGAATTTTCTCTATTTATTATTTTGAAATAGTAAGGGTTGATTACCCGAGATTTTGAATAATCTAAATTTTACGAATAATTTTTTTTAATATTGACGGTTAATATTGTAGTGTGTATCTATGATACGAGTTTTGAGGTATGATCAATTTGTGTATTGACTGAGAAATTAGAGTAGAGTTGTGCTTAACAGCTTTAGAAATCCTAACCCTAATTTTTGAAAAGGGATTAGATAGAAAATGCAATTAAAATAATTGTATCGATGGATACATGTTTATATTGTATAGAGATTTTGATTAATGATTGATCAGATAAGGTTTAAAACTAATAAACCCTAATAATAGATTAGAAACCCTAATCTCAGGATTAGAAACCCTAACACGCAGTTAGAAACCCTAATTATATGATGGGAAACCCTAATTCTAAATCTGAGAATCCTAAACCCTAAATTAGGAAACCCTAATCCTAATTGGCAAGCTTAATGTGTTTATTAAATGTTAATATGATTAGAAAAACCTAATTTAATTAGGAAACCATAATTATAGTTTTAAAACTTTAATTCTCTATTTTAAAACCCTAAATAGAAAATCCTAAAAATTTAAAATTTTAAAACCTAAGGGTTAGAACCTTAAGATTAAACCGTAAGGGTTAAGCCCTAAGGGTTTGTACAATGCCAAGTATGCCGTTAAAAATATAATGCTAAAGACCAAAATGCCCTTTTAGTATATTTTTAATATGTAATTTGCAAATCTTGGTATATTTGGAGTTGGTAACCAACTATTTTGACTTGGTGGCTTATAATATCCAGCAATATCAGTTCATATAATCATATATATGTGCTATATCACAATATATATATATATATATATATATATATATATATATATATATATATATATATAGATTTGGGAGAGAGAAAGTCTAGTATTTTGGCTTATTTTCTATCTAAGCTCTCACCAACTCTTGCTCTCCCTAACCTTCCGAAATTCTAAGGTAGATCAGTCACTTAAACAGCTATTAGATCACCCAAAAACAGATTGGAGATCAAAGATCAAGATTTAGAACTAAAAGGTATAAAAACCCTAACCCTATTGATCTTATATAGCAAGAAAAATTTTGTGATTATGTGTTTATTTATGTGCAAGGGGATGTTTTATGATGATATATGGTGATATACCATAGATCCATAGCATTAAAGGGCTTAATAAGTAAAGATTTTCAAACTGTCCAAGAGCACAAAAAAAGTAGTCTGACAATCATATGTCAGTCGTTCTGAATCTTTCTGTGATTATGATTTTTGATATTTTATGTGTTAAATCTATAGTTTGGTAGGCTATCTTTGATCTGGAAGTGGTATCACATCCATTGGATGTCTAGATCGTGCGTTATTAACGGTCAAAACCCGTTGACCGGGCATGACCGGGCCAAATCTAGGAAACCCAGAAAGCGAGAAACAGCGTATGACAACGTTTTGTGGGCTTGAGATCTGTCAGGTTTTATACTGTTTGATGTTGTTGTTGTATTAAACTTGTAGCCTGTTGTATGCACTTTAGATTCATGGTTTTACTTTCCACAAAAAGAGTTTAGATCGAGTGTAATTAATGGTCAAAGTAGGCCAGTTGAGCACGGATCGCGTTTCTGGGAAAAAAACCCAAAAACGGATGAACACCCCTTCTAACATCCTTTGACCGAGATAAATCTGGCACATGTGATGTTGTTGGATTGAGATAAAGTTATGTAGTTGTTCCTTGACATATGCACTAGATCTATGAACCAAGAAACCACCGATACAATGACTAGAACTAAGCTAAAATCGAACTACAAAGTGGTACTTCGCGACTGTCTTTGTTTCTAAGTTAACAAGAAAACCCAGATGATGTCTGACAACATGTTTGCTAGCCCAGATCTTTTTATTGGTTTGTTGTATGATCGAGATGGTGATTGATTCATGTAGTGTTACATAAACACTACATGATCCATGTTTAACATTGTCCAGAACTTGTGTGGATTGGAAATTACACACGGTCAAACCATGACCCTTGAAAGTGGTATGATAGTGTTCTTGAGCACCAAAAACACCTAAGACGACATAAAGTGTCGCTAAAGGACTTTAGCGATGGTTTTATTAATTTTAATTTCTAATTTTCTGGAAATTATTTAAAAATAGAAATAAATTATAAAAATTACCAAAAATAGTTTTAAAAATTATTTTAAATTATGAAAATTATTTTTTGACTATTTGGGGTATTTTTCATTAATATTTATAATTATTTGAATATTAATGATATTTAATTTATTTAATTAGTATATTAAATAAATTAGAGAAAAATAATTTAATATTATAAAAAATCATTTTAAATAAGAATAATGTATTTAAAAATATTTTGAGTTATAAAATATAACTTTTAATATTTTTAGAGAATTTTTATTAATAATTTAATATTAATAATATTTGATTAATTTAATTTTTAAATTAAATAAATAAATTAAAAATGATTTTTATTGATTGAAAAATTATTTTAAATGAGAATAAAGTGTTAGAAAATATTTTAAATTATAAAATATAATTTTCAATATTTTTGGAGAATTCTCATTAATAAATTAATATTAATGATATTAGATTTATTTAATTATTATATTAAATAAATGAATTAAAAATGATTTTATTGATTTAAAAATCATTTAAAAATAAGAAAAATAATTTAAAAATATTTTAAGTTATAATTAATGAGTTTTAATATTTGAATAATAATTTTATTAATAATTAAATATTAATGATGATGATTTAAAAATAATTTTAATTATTTTAAAAATTATTTACGTAGAATATTGATGATTTAAAAATATTTTAAGTTATTGATAATAACTTTAATATTTGACAAGTATGTCATTAATATTTTAATATTATTAAATATTAATGATGATAAGATTATTTAATAAGTAAAACATTTAAAAATGATTTCAGTGTTTGAAAAATTATTATAAATTAAAATAATTGTTTATAAATTATTAGAAGCTTCTGAAAAATATTATTAATGATATTTGACTTATCTAAAATAATATTGAAGCTTAGAAACTGAATTTACTTGACTATAACTATGTTAATTGTCTGATAGGGTGACCAAAACACTGAGAATAGACCGAAGTCCAACCAGACCAAACTAGTTAGACTTGATAAGTGTTTATATAGGTTATAAACACTGATGTGGCTATGTGGTAATGTGTCTAGGAGAAGTTTGACTGTAAAATATAGTGATGCGTGTTGTGAATTATTATGCTAACTGTGAGACCGATATTATTTGTTATAGGTCTTTCGAAAGTAGATAAGTTTATTGTGTAGATATAATCAGCGGAAGAGGCAAGTTTCCTAACACAATCTTGAGTTAATAATTTTCAAATATTATAGTGGTTAATTAATGTTAATTATACCACGTCCAAGAATTTATTGTTGATTATTCGCAGTTAGTGCATGTTTAATAATTCAAATTGAATTGATGATTTTGAAATATACTCGGAGAATAACTAGTGTTGGATATATACATCCGTAGAAGTTAATATTAGCAATATAGATCATTCCTGTTTATTGTCAAATTATATTGAGAAATCTCTTAGCTAATTATTCTGGCTAAACGAATAATAACCATAAGCGAGATAGAGAATACTCAATTAGAGTACTAAGTGAGGGATTGTCGAAGTGTATCGATAGTGAGATATGTGGACACATAGTGTGAGGAGTTTGTACTAGTGAAGTACTAATCAAATTGTTCAAACTAATTGTAGGATGTCGGGAGAAGATAAGATGATTATGGAAAAGCCAGCGGCTGTTGCACCAGTGCCATTAGCTGAGGTGCCGGCACAAAATGAGTCAGTTGAAAAGGTGGGAAAAGATGTACCAATGATCAATCTCGGGACTGATCATGATGATTATCTGGAGTCTGAAAAAGCTAAGCGGAAGATAGGGAATAAGACTAAAACTGAAGAACAAGATCAACTATCTGCAGAAGTCCAAGAAATCTGGAGTAAAGTATTTCTGTTGGAGGAGTTATGGAAGACGGAGCGAGCGTTACACGAAATGACTAAAGAATGAAACGAGCTGAAGGTGCAGGTGGAGAGGATGAAGACTGAAGGTGGTGGATCGTTTGAAGGAACCAGCAACAAGGGCAAGAATAAGAGAAAGAGGGATAAAAATAGCGATAATTTTGAAACTTCAAACCCGAAGAAGAGGCAAGCCTATAGCAAGTGTGGAAAGACTCACGTGGAAGAATGCATGATGTGGAAGAATGTGTGCTTCAATTGTAAGCAGGAAGGACATATTTCTTTGCATTGTCCTAAGCCGAATATAAAAAAGTGTTTTTCATGTGGTATAACGGGTCACAGATTCAACAAGTGTGACGCCCCCAAAATAGGTATACATCACCTATTATGTGTCGCCAGATACATGGTACTGAATACAAATACAAACTAACTATACAATAGTCGTGTAAAATACGAAAAAACATATATTGTGAGTTTTAATACAAATATTATCATCTAGACAATATCCACACTCAAAAGAGTCCTCATTATATTTATTTTTACACTATTTAACAGAATAGTGAGGACTACTAATACTATCATCTGGACCGTCACTCTGTTCCCCGACTAGTACCGGCTACGTTCTCATTTCCTGAAGAGAACAGTGAAAGAAAGGGTGAGCTCAACTAGCCCAGTAAGAAATATTATGACTAAGATAATACAGAATAAATTATCGTTAGCCTTCAACAGTGTTAAACTGATAAAATATAACAAACATCAAGTTTAACTACAGCGAAACAAGCAATCCATTAAAAGAGTCAAGTAGAGAATAAAATCTACTATCTTTTATGATTTAAAAGGTTTTTCATCACTTTTATCGCTGGGACTCAGCTTAATAAATAATCCACATCATCCTTGCACTACGGCCAATAATATTCATTAGTATCACAACCATAAATTATCCATGCACTACAGGCCAAGGATATTCGTGTATTCATCAATGGTCATGATCATGCCAACAACTGTCCATCAATGCACTACGGGCCAATGATGACTTTTTCCACATCATTTGTAACATTACGATCATAATTACACTAAATAATCTCTGGTCATAATCATACGAAGTCCATCTATGCAGTACAGGCCACAAATAACTTTTAACATAATATAAACATGAGGATGATGACAATGATATAACAATTTAATAAAACAAGTTCAAGAATTAATTTATCTAGGAACTAATAATGTCCAAATTGTCAACATGATACTTCTTTGTAAAGTAAAATTCAAGAATGCTCAGAAGAATATTCCCATAAAAAGATACTGGATGAAGCGCAAATATCAAGGATATTCCACTAATTTCATGGAGAATAGAAGTCAAAACTTTAACTAACTGAGTATAATAAAGAATGGAATAACAAAAGAAATCACTAGGCATGAGATAGATCGTACAGACAGGTTATTCCAACAGAATAATAAATAATGGAACCAGGTTATGCGTAAAAGCACAGACATGATATTCCAACAGAATAATAAACAACGGAACCAGGTCATGCATAAACGCATAGACAGGATGTTCCAACAGAATAGTAAATAACGTAACCAGGTCATGTGTAACACATAGACAGGTTGTTCCAATAAAATAATAAATAATGGAACCAGGTCATGCATAACGCACAGACAGGATGTTCCAACAGAATAATAAAGAACAAAATAATAGAAGAATTTCACCATGTATGCGGCACTTCGCATAGACAGGTTATTCTAATATAATAATAAAAATAGAATAACAGAAGTTCTCTTAATGAAGACGAAAGCAAGAAATAATACCCCTTACCTTAGAAGAAACTGGATATAGGGAAAGAGAGGTAACAGACTTCTTTTCTTCTTTCTCTCTATAATTTTCTCTCTCTAGGGTTTCAGTGAATTCGTAAGAAATAATGAAGGAATGAGCTTCTATTTATAGGAGAATGGAAGGATACTATTTAAGAAAAATATCACGGGTGAACAATTAATAATCAGACGAAGTTCACGGGCAGAACAACTAGAAGGTCACGGATGAATTAATTCGCAGACTTCTGATTTTAATCATACATGCAAGCTATGTACATATAATCCCACTAACATTATTTATATATATAATAATCATACCATACCAATTATATAGCCATTCCCTCCCGACAATGCAATTCTTTCCTCTCCTTAAGTCAATCCTCACATGCTAAATATATATATATATATATATATATATATATATATATATATATATATATATATATATATATATATATATATTACAACATCACTAACACCCATCAAAGTTCACCACCCACGACACCACTTTCACTCTTTCTTTTCTCCCACAACTTTCCACTCACACACATATTATATTATATATATACACACACATCACAATCTTATATATATAAACTCCCTTACCTATACGTAACTCCCTCCCACCCCCATTTTCAAAATCAGTTTTTCAACACATATGGGCCCCACATGTGGCCCCCACCTTTAAATAATTTCTATCGATTATTTTAAAAATAGGAAAATTGGGGGGGGGGGTCCATAAATACAATAAATACTTCATAAAAATCTCCTCAATATTTTCAACAACATTTATCACCATTATTATAATTCACAATATTAATCGACCAGGTCGTTCCTAGGAAAGAGGGGCTTTCTAATAAGAATTTTTCTCTATTGGTGCACAATTAGGTGACCAAACCTCTCCTTGGCAGAACTTCTAGACATCGTTAATATTGCAAATAATAATATTAATAACTCTGTCATTTCAATTATTGATTTAATAATATATAAAATATCGACAATAATTGAATCAAATAACGCGAGATACTATGCAACAATTACTGTGGCAATAATTAAACAAAACTGAGTGACTTCTCACGTAAGCATCAATAATCAATACCGTGTGCTACTATGCAACCACATGTATTACTGTACTTTTACTACCGAGTAGTTCAACAGTTTTAACTGTAAAACTTCCGCCGTTATTTTCATAAAAATATTTTTGTCGTTTTCTCAATCCGACGATAATTCCGTTGTGGAGTCCACCAATGATTGTGCCGTCGTACGAATATTTCCTGACCAATCGAATATTATAAAACAACTTGTGTACTTTGAAAAATTTATAAATATTACCCACAACTATAACATTATATCAAATTCATTCCATAATATTCAAAAATGATATTTATAGAAAAATCATCTTTATTAAAAAGTTGGGGTCTTACAATAAGTTTCCCAACAAGAAGAAGACTGGTGAAGGGAGTGGATGGTAGATAGCTTAAGTTTAAGCAGTAGTACCTTTTGGTAGTAGATTATGATATTAAGTGTTCTAATATCGAGAATGATGTGTAAATATATGTAAATATATATGTTTGTATGAATGAAATCTTTATTTTTTACATGAATATAAGATTAAGATTAATTTGTGTGTTCTTAAAACTCATACTTATGGTAAGTTCATGACTCATAATTATATGAAATGTTCTGAACCCCTCAGCGAATGGAAGCCAAAGGTCTGACTAGGACAAGTTCATACACTCATATAATTGTAGCAAGTTTCTGAACTCATAAGTGTGGTAAGTTTGATGAACTGGGATTAGATATGTGAATATAGTAAATGGCAACTTTTTATATAAAGTTGGAGAATTGCAACTTTTTGTAAAGTTGAGTATGTTAATCCTAAAATTATTTTAAAAAAAGAATAGTAAAATGTGTTAAGTACTATATGTACTATGTGCTATTTGAATAAATATGCGATTACATGAGAACAATGTGTTGAATTCTTATTGTGTTAAGAATATGAATAGAGAAAGAGAATTAATATAAGATTTTTATTTAAATCAGATCATGCCGCCTAGACGACAAAATCGAAATAAAAGAGAAGAGCAGTGGGTAAATAATGAAGGAGGTCAAGTGGACCCGATGCAGAATTTCGTAGATATGCTAGCCCAAGCTATGGAAAATAGAGCTCCAGCTGCAAGAGGAAGAGCGAGGAATCAACCAGCCGACAGGTTGGCATACTTTAAAGACATTTAAAGCGGTAGGACCGCCTGAATTCAAGGGGACCAGAGATCCAATTGAAGCCCAAACTTGGGTAAACGAGATAGAGAAAGCATTCATTTTTGCCAGAGTAGCGGAAGAGCAAAAGATAACTTTTGCAACATACTTGATGAAGGGAGAAGCTAATTACTGGTGGGAGACTAATCAAGCGAGAGCTGGAACAACTATAGTGACTTGGACCAGATTTAAAGAATTGTTCTTTGAGAACTACTTCTCACCGAGTATGCAAGCTCGGATGGAAGTTAAGTTCTTAGAACTAAAGCAGCAGAACATGTCTATTTCGGAGTATGCTGCCAAATTCAACGAATTAGCAAGATTTGCAGCTCATCAGGTGGACACAGAAGCAAGAAAAGCAAGAAGATTTGAGATTGGACTGAAACTAGGGGTATTCAATAAGGTAGCAGTATTGCAGATCAACACGTTCGCGACTTTATTGGAGAAAGCGTTAATTGCTGAAGAAGGGAACGAAGTTGCATCTCGATTTCATCAGGAGAAGAAGAAGAACAATGACAGAGGAAGCAGTGGTGGTAGTAATCAGAATAAAAGGAAGTGGAGTGAGAATACCCAATCGGGTAGCAAAACTGAAGAGAATAGGAAAGGGAGGGAACCATGCGCGACCTGCGGGAAGAACCATTCTGGAGTCTGTTATAACTGCGAACAAGAGGGACACATGTCACCCAATTGTCCCAGTATGAAGAAGATACAAGGTTGCTTTGCGTGTGGATCGACGGATCATCTGGTATGGAACTGTCCAAAGAGGAATGCTGAGAAGGAAAGTGTCAACAAGAGACCCGGTGGTGGAACCTTGGCAATTAGAGGACCTACACAGCCAGGAAGATCAACCGTCCGTACATTAAACATGACGACGCAGGATGCAGTGGCTACTCAGGAGGTGGCAGCAGGCAACAATTTCAATTAATACTTAAATTACGCGAGTGATATGAGTCAGATATTTCTGTGAACTGTTTTATTTTATAGATTTAAGTCACAAGTTGGAATTTGAAACACAAATTAATATTGTGTTGATAAAAATGAATTGATGATACAACATTAAAAGATTGTAGAGAATAAGAAAGCGGTGATTCTGAGGATGAAATCCCTTTAATGAGGGGTGAATGTGATAACCCGGGATTTTGAATAATCCAAATTTTATGAATAATTTTTTTTTAATATTGACTGTTAATATTGTACTGTGTATCTATGATACGAGTCTTGAGATATGGTCAATTTGTGTATTGACTGAGAAATTAGAGTAGAGTTGTGCTTAACAGCTTTAGAAACACTAACCCTAATTTCTAGAAAGGGATTCGATAGAAAATGCAATTAAAATAATTGTATCGATGGATACATGTTTATATTGTATAGAGATTTTGATTAATGATTGATCAGATAAGGTTTAAAACAAATAAACCCTAATAAGATATTAGAAACCCTAATCTTAGGATTAGAAACCCTAACGCGCACTTAGAAACCCTAATTGTATGACGGGAAACCCTAATTATACGACGGGAAACCCTAATTCTAAATTCGAGAATCGTAAACCCTAAAATAGGAAACCCTAATCCTAATTGGCAAGCTTAGTGTGTTTATTAAATGTTAATATGATTAGGAAAACCTAATTTAATTAAGAAACCCTAATTATATTTTTAAAATTTTAATTTTCTATTTTAAAACCCTAAATAAAAAATCCTAGAAATTTAAAGTTTTAAAACTTAAGGGTTAGAACCTTAGGGTTAAACCCTAAGGGTTTATACAATGTCAAGTCTGCCATTAAAAATATAATGCTAAAGACCAAAATGCCCTTTTAGTATATTTTTAATATGTAACTTGCAAATCTTGGTATATTTGGAGTTGGTAACCAACTATTTTGACTTGGTGGCTTATAATAACCAGCAATATCAGTTCATATTATCAGATCTAAGTGTTATATCACGATATATATATATATATATATATATATATATATATATTTGGGAGAGAGAAAGTCTAGTATTTTGGCTTATTTTCTATCAAAGCTCTCACCAACTCTTGCTCTCCCTAACCTTCCAAAATTCTAAGGTAGATCAGTCACTTAAATAGCCATTAGATCACCCAAGAACAGATTGGAGATCAAAGATTAAGATTTAGAACAAAAAGGTATAAAAACCCTAACCCTATTTGATCTTATATAGCAATAAAATTTTTGTGATTATGTGTTTATTTATGTGCAACGGGATATTTTATGATGATCTATGGTGATATACCATAGATCCATAGCATCAAAGGGCTTAAAAAGTAAAGATTTTCAAACTGTCCAAGAGCACAAAAAAAGTAGTCTGACAATCATATGTCAGCCGCTCTGAATCTTTCTATGATTATGATTTTTGATGTTTTATGTGTTAGATCTATAGTTTGGTAGGCTATCTTTGATCTGGAAATGGTATCACAGCCATTGGATGTCTAGATCGTGAGTTATTAACTGTCAAAACCCATTGACCAGGCATGACCGAGCCAAATCTGGGAAACCCAGAAAGCGATAAACAGCGTCTGACTACGTTTTGTGGGCTTGGGATCTGTCAGGTTTTATACTGTTTGATGTTGTTGTTGTATTAAACTTGTAGCCTGTTGTATGCACTTTAGATTCATGGTTTTACTTTCCACAAAAAGAGTTTAGATCGAGTGTAATTAATGGTCAAAGTAGGCCAGTTGATCACGAATCGCGTTTTTGGGAAAAAAACCCAGAAACGGATGAACACCCCTTCTGACATCCTTTGACCGAGATAAATCTGGCACATGTGATGTTGTTGGACTAAGATAAAGTTATGTAATTGTTCCTTGACATATGTACTAGATCTATGAACCAAGAAACCACCAATACAATGACTAGAACTAAGCTAAAATCGAACCACAAAGTGGTACTTCGCTACTGCCTAGGTTTCTAGGTTACCCAGAAAAACCGGATGATGTCTGATAGCATGTTTGCTAGCTTAGATCTTTTTATTGGTTTGTTGTATGATCAAGATGGTGATTGATTCATGTAGTGTTACATAAACACTTCATGATCCATGTTTGACATTGCCCAGAACATGTATGGATTGAAAATTACACACCGTCAAACCATGACCCTTGAAACTGGTTTGACAGTATTCTTGAGCACCAAGAACACCTAAGACGACAGAAAGCATCGCTAAAGGACTTTAGCGACGATTTTATTAATTTTAATTTCTGATTTTTCGGAAATTATTTAAAAATAGAAATAAAAATGATTTTAATTATTTTAAAAATCATTTACGTAGAATATTGATGATTTAAAAATATTTTAAGTTATTGATAATAACTTTAATATTTTGACAAGTATGTCATTAATATTTTAATATTATTAAATATTAATGATGATAAGATTATTAGATAATTAAATCATTTAAAAATAATTTCAGTGTTTGAAAAATTATTATAAATTATAATAATTATTTATAAATTATTAAAAGCTTCTGAAAAATATTATTAATGATATTTGACTTATCTAAAATAATATTGAAGCTTAGAAACTGAATTTACTTGACTATAACTGTGTTAATTGTCGGATAGGGTGTCTAGAACACCGATAATAGACTGAAGTCCAACCAGACCGAACTAGTTAGACTTGATAAATGTTTATTTAGGTTATAAACACTGATGTGACTATGTGGTAATGTGTCTATGAGAAGTTTAACTGTAGAATTACAGTGATACGTGTTGTGAATTATTGTGTTGATTATGAGACCGATATTATTGGTTATAGGTCTTTCGAAAGCAAATAAGTTTATTGTGTAGCTGTAATCAGCGGAAAAAACAAGTTTCTTAACTCAATCTTGAGTTAATACTTTTTAAATATTATAGTGGTTAATTATTGTTAATTATACCACGTCCAAGAATTTATTGTTTATTATTCGCAGTTAGTGCATGTTTAATTATTCTAATTGAATTGTTGATTCTGAAATATACTCAGAGAATAACTAGTGTTTGATATATACATCCGTAGAAGTTAATATTGACAGTACAGATAATTCCTATTTATTGTCAAATTATGTTAGGAAATCTCTTAGCTAATTATTCTGGCTAGACGAACATTTGTTAAAACTTGATAGATTCGAGAAGAGAATTCAATTGTTATTGACAGATCAATGCCAATTATTTCGGCTAGATCGAGAAGTAAATAGAAATTAAAATCATAGTATTTTGTTATTAAATCAAATCTTGATTTTGAGACTGGGAAGGACAACCTTTTATATAAAGGGAACATTTTATTAGTCGTATATTCGACCTTTGCGCGCGATTATGTATTATGCATAATATAGGGTATAATAAAGCTGATCACTTTATATGCTTGTAGAGGGGTATGATTTAATCTTTATGATTATCTGATACACCTAGGTTTATCAAAGTCAAATCTTTGATAGTTACTCGAGAAGAGAAGTTCAAGATCCAATGGATCGCTCAGTATAAATCTGGAAAACATTCCTCTTTGCTATTTCGTAGAATTAATTCTTGATTATTCATTTGAATATCGTAGAAAACCTTGAGAGCGTTGTACTATTTCATTATCAGATTATTGTTGCATAGAATGCGAGAAGACATGTTATTTATTCCTATACATTTATCGTATGTCTTAACTTGTGGGGCAAACTTGTTGCTCGCCCTTGCTTAATAAAACTTTTCAGCTAGGGACGAAGTGGCAGAAGGTGCTGTGAAGAAGAATAAAGGAAAAGGCATCGTGATAAATTAGTTATAATTAGCATATTTATTATGTTGTTTGTAAACCCTCTTTGTATATCTAAAGGGTATGTTTGTAATGTTAAGGTTAGCGGACCTGGGAATAATGTATTAACAACATATGTTAATGTGATATGTATTACTATTTATATATGAATGGGTAATTAAATGTTATTATATTGTGGATCGTGAACACTAAACTCGGGGGTCAGGTAACCCAGATTTGGGGGTGTCACAAAACATGTCGTGGACTATATTTTTGACTAAAATTTGATTATAGCCTGCAAAATTATCCGTATGTGGATTTTGGTCAATTTTTGTTTAGAATTTGGAAAAACTTAAAACTACAAAGTTGTAGAAAATTAAATTTTCTATGGAATGGACATAAGATTCGATTTTTTCTGATAAAAGGGCTATTTATTATGAATTATTGAAGTTCTAGAATAATTGATTTTTGGAGTTTAAAATATTTATTTTAAGAAAAATGTTTTTTGTAATTGGGTGGACCCTGTAACAACCCGATATTTTCTATATAAATAAATAAGAAATTTTGCGTATAAATTTTTTTTTAGAATGAGGATTTGTACAAGATATTATGTATTTATGTGGTAAATAAAAATATATTTATTACATAAATATTTACAAATAATTTTATTTTAGAATTATTGATTATTATATAAGTTTATTCTTATAATAATTACTTTTATGGTAGAAATGTTTTTATTAATTATTTTCCATGAAAATATAATCATATATTATTTAAATAATATATGGAGTGATTTTTAGAATAAATATAATAATTATTTTATTATATGAATTTTAGTACAGATTATTAAGTTAACTATTTTACCTTAATTATTAAGGTTAAGTAGGAAGAATAAATCAGATATGAAATCCAAACCCTAATTTTGGATTATTGTCAAGGTACGAGAATAATAATATAATTTTAAATTTTAGTGCTATAAATATGTACAGTATATTAGTATTGATAATGGTTGGTCAATTATGGTGTTTAATTTCAAAACCCTAATATTATTTGGCTAAACCCTAATTTGGAAATCAATTGTGGGTTAAGACGGTTATTTAAATGTGTTATATATTTTATGTTGTGTGTTACATAACGTTATGATAATTAGGAAACCCTAATTGTAAATTTAAAACCCTAGGTTATATTTGAATTTCTAATAATTAGAAACCCTAATTGGAAACCTAAACTAGAGATTTTGATTAGTCAGAAATTGTGTTACTGTGGATAATAACGCGTATGATATATTTTATTAAGGTAAACCTAATTAGTAAATTAAAATTATAATGATTAGAACCCTAATTAAAGATCTAGAAACCCTAAATTATTAAAAAAAACCCTAATTTTCTATTAAAATCCTAATTTTTAATTAGTAAGTTATAATTAAAATTTTATTGAACTTTAGTCTTAATTGTTCAAACTCTAGAAATTATTTGGGATACCTTAAGGATTAAAATCTAGTGATTAAAACCTAGATTCAAGTGTCATGGACCAAAATAACCTTAAAATATTTATTAGTTTACTAAAATACCCTTTATGGTATTTATTTAATAATCTAGATTGTATATTCATTAACCTAGATTGCTAATTCATCAACCTAGGTCTATAGCACATGCCTAAAATCAGCCAATGCTTATCTCTTTTGCCACCTTGCATGTTAGATGCATGAATCTAGGTTGTATAAAAGGAGTGAGAGAGAGAAAAAAATCATTTTGCTAGCTATTTTTGCACAAACACTCCACCTAAGTCTCTCTCTCTAAACCCACTAATTTTCAGTGCTAGATCAGTAACAAAACCGAGCCCCACTAACAGCTACAAGAAATCAGTAGCCTAAGATCAAAATTTTTCAAAGAAAAGGTATAAACCCTACTTAAATTTCTGTCCATTTTTCGGTTGTTAGATGTTATGTTTGAGTGTTAGAATATGTTGTTAGTAGTGTCTAGTGATGATCTGGGTTGATAGATGTTAGATCCATAACATCTATAGACTCGGATTTGAGTTTTTTGCAAAATCTGGAAAAACTTGGTTCTGTGGTCTGACAACGAATGTCAGTGGCCACAGATCCTTGATTGTTTATGGGTTGTGTTGTTTTTAAGTTGTTATTGATAGTCTGTAATGTTGTCTTTAATTTTCATAAAGAATCGAGGTCATTTGATGTGTATATTGTTAGTTATTAACGGTCAAATACCGTTGACCGAGCTTGACCAAAGAGTTTCTGGGTAACCCAGAAACTCAAAATCAGTGCCTGACAAGATTTTGTCAAGCCATGATCTGTTACTTGTTTCTTGTTTTGATTCTGTTCTTGTAACCATGTTGTAGTTTGTTAGTTTAACTACAGAACACCGCTATTAGAACACCTAAACATCAAACTGGATTATTACAGTGGCCGGTCAAACCAGGCTGGAGGATCACAACATACGCTTTCTGGGTAACCCAGAAAGCTTATGAATGTGAGTTCTGACGGGGTTTGACCGGATCGTATCTACTTGATCTGTTGTTGTTATTGTGATATAATGTGATAGACCTACTCTATTATATGTTGGCTACACACTGCAACTTTTAAATCGCTAAAAAATCACCTAGATCACAAGTTATGGAAGCCCAATAATGAGCAGTCGAACTGTTCTTCAATTCTGGGTAACCCAGAACATGAAGAACAGCTCTGACAGCTTGTTCAACGCTTCGGATCTCGTTAGTTATGCATGGTTTGATGATGTTGTCTGTTGGATCGTGTAGTCTTGTACTTGTACTACATTATCGGACCATCAACATGTCCAAAAACAGATTTGGTAGCGTTTAATCAATGGTCAAAGTGGTACCCACGAAATTGCCTTATGAATGCTCAAGAACATGAAGAACACCTATAGCGACGGTTCTGTCGCTATAGGTGACCTTTAGCGACAGATTATTTATTATTTTTCGGAAATTAATAAAAAAATAGAAAAAAATAGTTTTTAATTATAAAAAATACAAAATAAATTATTAAAAATTTTTAAAAATTCCGAAAATTAGTTTTTAATTATTTTTATTATATTTCATAAATATTTAATATTTTTGAAATATGAAAAGCATTTAATTTATTTAATTATAATATTAAATAAATTATTTAAAAATGATTTTTATATTAGAAAAATCATTAAAAATTATATTATGATATAAGAAAATATTTTAAGTTATTTTTAATGACTTTTAATATTTTATGATAAATTTTATTAATAAATTAATATTAATGGTAATTAATTTATTTACTAAATGAATTAAGTAAATTAATTAAAAATGATTTTATTATATTAAAAATCATATTAAATGAAAATAAAGTGTTTAAAAATATTTTAAGTTATAAAATATAACTTTTAATATTTAAAGGATAATTTTATTAATAATTTAATATTAATGATGATTAAGTTATTATTATTGACATTAAATTTATTTAATAATTATATTAAATAAATAGTTTAAAAATGGTTTTATTAATTTAAAAATCATTTAAAATGGATATAAATGAATTAAAAATATTTTAAGTTATGAACAATGACTTTTAATATTTTGATAAATAGAACATTAATACTTTAATATTAATGTTAATTATTTAAAAATAATTTTAAATATTTTAAAAATCATTTAAGGGTAATATTAATACTTTAAAAGTATTTTGAGTTATTATACATAACTTTAATATTTTGAAAATGATTTCATTAATAGTTTAATACTAATTAAATATTAATGATAATAGAATTGATTAGTATTTAAATCATTTTAATATGATTATGATGTTTGAAAATTTAGGATAAATTATAATAAATGTTTTAAAATTATATTGAGTCATTTAAAAATAATATGACTGATATTTACGGATATTGAGTTATAGTGTAGAGTCTTAGACTCGATAATTACCCGATAAAGTTATCGGTACACCGACATATTTCAGAAATTGATCTGGACTTAGATATTTTGATTGTATAAGTGATTATTTGTGATTCAATGGTTGTTAAATTTATATGTCAATGTGATTAGGATATGTGCTGACTGCAATAAGCAGTGTTATGTGTTATAGTATATTGTTCTAATCGAACGAACGATCTTATTAATGATAGGTCGTGAGATAAGCGATAAAACTAAGTTGCATATTGTAAGCAGCGCATCAGGCAAGTATCTAACCTTTGCATTTTCTTTATGCAATGGATGTGAGTAAGATTGTTTCTAAACTATATTATTATTGTACATATTATGAACTTTATATTATATAAGCTCATTGAATATCAACATGTTAGTATATAATAATTCGGACTTATATATTCTGTTCGTTAATTTCTAGAAATGGTTAAACAAGTGTCCCCACTTGGATAATCATTGTATTTAATCACATGTTGATATACCTTTGTCAATTACCTGTATACATATATGTTGAATTATAGATTATTGTTGAACAAGATAAAACTTTTGATTTGGAACCCAGAAAAGTATGAACATCCCTACACGGGAAAAACTTTTATGCGCCCAAGGCGGACAGAGTGAACGATACCCTCGTTCTTGCACGTAGTATTGATCAATGCAGGGCATAACGGGCTGATCACCCCCGTGCCCGTAAGTTATGACGGTTTACAGATGAATTTCTGTTTAACCTTTTCGAAAATGAAAACAATGTTCATGGCATGTCACTATAACCTCAGATATAGTCATTATGTAGTTTCAAAAATTTGAAAGAGAGTTGTTATGTTATTATTAATGGTCCAGAATACTTCACAACTATTGACTTGTTGTAGAAGAATAATACAAAGAAAACATTTAAATCCTTTCAGCTTATATATATATAATTGCTATTGCTTGCTGGGCACTCAAATGCTCAACCTTGCTTAATTTAAATGTTTTCAGCTAAGTGTGAACGACCAGAGAGCTCTGCTAAGTACAAGTTAAAGGGAAAGGTTGCTGAATGAATGAATGTTATCTTATGTAATAGTTAACTTTAGTATGACAATGATATTATATTAGTTATCATGGGTTGTAATGAATGTATTAAAGGTTACGTACTTGGGAGCTAGACTCTGATAATGATGTAAATTAATTTGATCTTTTATATTATTGTTATTATTATTAGTATTATTCCGCTCATATAAATGGTATCGTGAAGAACCGAGTTCGGGTTTCAAGTATCCGAGTTTGGGGTCCTCACAGGCCCCACATGTGCGGTAAATCTGCTGAAATCAGAATTCAAATTATGCGTATAATTTTTAATAAATAATATTATTTTATTAAATTTTTTGCTTTGGTCTTCTAAGCATTTTTTTATAAACAAGATGCTTAAGTTCGAATTAAAAATTACACCAGAATCTGAAGTTTTCTCTCTCTATAACATCTAGCGTATTTTTGTGACTATTTTGATACTTTGAGTGTTGCTATACGGTGCAAGTTTCCTTCAGCGTTATATATGATATTCTGGTCAGAAGTACTGTCTTTTTAAGGTAAGGGATGTTATTTTCTTCGTTAATGATGTTATTCTCTCAATATCATTATATAAAAATATTGGTATGAATTTTATTATGAAATTTATACCTTTTTATGTCGAGGTTACTATTCACGTATATGAAACTATTTACGAATACGATACTATTTACGAATACGGTACTATTCCTGAGTACTATTCACGAAGTATAATTTTTTTTGTGGAATTTCTACCTTCTTGTGTCGGAGTTACTATTCACGTATACGGCACTATTCATGTATTCGACACTAATCACAAAAAAATTAAAAAAAAATTTGTTGTCTATTATGGATATTAGCTTTGATTGTATCTATGTTTTGATTTTTATTCTTAAATTTTACTCCAGAATGGATTATTATGGAGTATTTTTGAACTTGGATAAACAAAAGTACGAATCCCTAATCATTGTTCTTTTATCTCACTGGATTCATTTTCTTTAAAATATTTTCATCATTCGCAGTCCTAAATGGTGATATAACTGAATATCTTTGGCTTGTAGTGTAAAGATGAATGATTACTTGATGAATATCTTTGGCCCGTAGTTCAAAGATGGACAGGTGTTGAGATGAACATGACTAACTGATGAATATCTTTGGCCTGTAGTGTAAAGATGAATATTTGATTCAAGATGTATATTGATTGATGTTACATGGATAAAATATTTATGATGGACTTTTAAATCATAGAAGATAGTAGATTTCATTATCTACTTAACTCTTCTAATGAATTGTTATTTTCGCTGCGAATATTGATCTAAAACTTGTTTATTATATTCTATCAGTTTTTTCCCTGTTGAGGACTAACAATAATTTGTTCTATATTATCTTAGTCATAATATTCTTTATCGGGCTAGTTGAGCTCACCTTTTTCCTTTTCGCTCCATTTTTCTTCTTAGGAAGCGAGAATATAGCGGGAAGTAGTCGGGGTGTGGAGTGATGTTCCAAGGCTATTGTTATAGTAGTCCTCACTATTTTGTAAAATAGTGTATCAATAATTGTAATGAGGACTTATTTGAGTGTGGATATTGTCTAGAAAACAATATTTATATTTAAACTCACAGTTTATGTGTTGTCGTATTTTGCACAAAAATTGTATTAATGAAGTTGTAGTTATTTCTGTACCATGTATTTGACGACTCAGAATGGGTTATATATACCTATTTTGGGGGCGTCACAGATGGTATCAGAGCTTAGGGATATGGTCTCTGGCAGAGATCGGGGAATAGAACTAGGAGGGGAGAGACGAGTAAATCCTTCGCTAGTGTGTCCTACCTAAGCTTATTTGGTATTTAATGGGTCAATCAGAGCATAGGGTTAATATGTGATATGTTAATTTGTTTAATTAACCCTTATTTTGTGACAATATTTGAGAATAGCAACTGAAAATATTAACAAGAGAGTGAATGAGATAGTTGAGACACCTTTAATCACCAATCAGGAGAACGTACAACAGGACGACAATGTTCCTCTTGTAAACAATATTACCAAACAAACGATGAATGATGGGATGTTTAGAAGCTTTTTGCAGTTCATGCAAAATCAGAAGAGGGAGACTTGTGTACAAAATACAGGTGGAAATGATAGCAACGCGCGATTTGTCACAACCAAACAGTTCAAAGAGTTGGGACCACCCGAATTTTGGGGAAAGCCGGATCTAATTAAGGCAAAAACGTGGGTCAACCAAATTACCAAGATATTTGATGTCTTGGGATGCACGGAGGAACAGAAGGTATAAAATTCTTCTACTACAATAATGTGAGTATTTCTTTTGAGTGTAAGGTTACTCCGATTGTTGACAAGGAGTGCAATCATTTTTCAAGTTGATAAATTTTATAGAAAGCAAAATCCAGTCACGTGCTAATTTTGTAAGGGGTATAATTTTTTTTATAATATGGTAAAGGGATATCATCTTCTTGCATACTCCATATTATGATAAGATATTATTATTCGTTTATTCAGCTTTTCATTAAATGGTGAAAAGTCTTGAAATGATTAGAATATCCTTAATAGTTTGTGCTTCATCTAATATCTTGACCTAAATCTTTCTATTCAGTTTTAAGTTATTATATTTAAGCCGGGAACTTTACATTTACTTGAACTTTATATTCTATCAAGAATTCTAATCAATTTTCTGAATATCGGTTTGACAATTTGGACTCTGGATAATTAAGTTGAAAATTACTAAGATCTAATTTCTGTTATTTTTCTGCTTATTTTTGTCCATTTATCATATATATCATTGTTATAACTATTGTGATATTTATCGACGTCGGGAAGATTTGTGTCCTTTTCTGTGCTTGCCCTTTTATGTTCTCATTTGATTGAGTTTTGTCTGAAAAGGCGAGTTTGAAAAGGTTCGACATTTGAATGTCGACGATTTGAATTTTAAAGACGCCAGTTGATAGATTTGAAATGGTTGTACCAACTCAACCGATTTTGAAAAGGTTTGCACAAAGGCTTAATGGTTGGACATTGTTTAACTAGCCTTGGAAACCGAGATTCATTTTGCTCGGTTGTAAGACCCCAACTTTTATGACTAAAGATGAATTTTTTTTTCTCTAAATATCATTTTTGAATATTAAGGTGTTAATTTGTTATAATGTTATAGTTGTGGGTAATATTTACAAATTTTACAAAGTAAACAAGTTGTTATAAAATATTCGATTGGTCGGGGAATATTTGTTTTAACATGAAATATTCGTACGACGACACAATCATTGGTGGAACCCACAACAGAATTATTATCGCAGTTAGAAAATAACAGAAATATCTTTTTATAAAAATAACGACGAAAGTTTTACCGTTAACTGTTGAAATACCCAGTGATAAAAGTATAGTAATACGCGTGGTTGTATAGTAGTACATTGTATTGATTATTGATGCTTACGTGAGAAGTCACTCAGTTTTATTCAATTATTGTCACAGTAATTGCTGCATAGTATCTCACGTTATTAATTCAATTATTGTCATAATATTTTATATTATTAAATCAATAATTGAGACGACAAAGTTATTTATATTATTATTTGCATTATTGATAATGTCTAGAAAGTTTTGTCGAGAAAAGTTGTTTGGTCACCTAATTGCGTGCCAATAGGGAGAAATCCTTATCTGAAAGCCCCCTCTTTCCTGAGAATGATCTAGTTGTTAATATTGCAAGTTATAAATGATGAATAATTGTTGTTCAAAAATGTGTTTTGTGAAGTCATGTGAGTTGAGATAAATAGAGGGGATTTTTTATGAAGGATTTGTTATAAGTTTGGCGTATTATATGGACCCCCACTTACCCATTTTTCAAAATCGTCGGGAGAAGTTATCTCGATTTTGTTATATATATATATATATATATATATATATATATATATATATATATTATAATAAGTTTTGTTTTTTTATGAAAAATAGAATATATTATATTTTATTATGCATAGTTACTGCATAGTAAAATCAAAAAATTTCAGCCGAATCCGTGAATCTGTGTTGTCGTATTTTGCACAAAAATTGTATTAATGAAGTTGTAATTATTTCTGTACCATGTATTTGGTGACTCAGAATGGGTTATGTATACCTATTTTGGGGGCGTCACAGTTGGTATCAGAGCTTAGGGATATGGTCTCTGGCGGAGATCGGGGAATAGAACTAGGAGGGGAGAGACGAGTAAATCCTTCGCTAGTGTGTCCTACCTAAGCTTATTTGGTATTTAATGGGTCAATTGGAGCATAAGGTTAATATGTGATATGTTAATTTGTTTAATTAACCCTTGTTTTGTGACAATATTTGAGAATGACAACTGAAAATGTTAACAAGGGAGTGAATGAGATAGTTGAGACATCTTTAATCACCAACCAGAAGAACGTGCAACAAGACGACAATGTTCCTCCTGTAAACAATATTACCGAACAAACGGTGAATGATGGGATGTTTAGAAGCTTTTTACAGTTCATGCAAAATCAGACGAGGGAGACTTGTGTACAAAATAAGGGTGGAAATGATAGCAACGCGCGGTTTGTCATAACCAAACAGTTAAACTTGAGAAGATAGTAGATATCATTCTATATTTGACTCTTTTAACGGATTTCTTATTCCGTTGCAGTTAAACTTGTTATTTATTTTATTATATCAGTTTAACACTGTTAAAGACTAACGATAATTTATTCTGCATTATCTTAGTCATAATATTTCTTACTGGGCTAGTTGAGCTCACCCTTTTGCTTTCATTGTTCTCTTCAGGAAATTAGAACGTAGCCGGGAATAGTCGGAGAATGGAGTGATGGTCCGAGATGGTGGCTATAGTAGTCATCACTATTCTATGAAATAGTGTGATAATAAATGTAATAAGGACTCCATTTGAGTTTGGATATTGTCTAGAAGATAATATTCGTGTTAAAATTCTAAGCTATATTTTATCGTATTGTATAAATTAAGTTTGTATTTGATTTCTATATCATGTATTTGACGACTCAGAATGAGTGATGTATACCTATTTTGGGGGCGTCACAGTTGGTATCAAAGCTTAGGAATATGATCCCTGGTTGAGATGTAAGACTAGAACTAGGAGGGCAGACGGGTAAAATCATGCGCTAGTATGACCTACTTAAGCTTATTTGTTATTTAATTGGTCGGTCACTATATAGGGATACTATGTGGCATGTCAATTAACCCTTATTTTGTGGCAGTATTGGAAAATGGCATCTGAAAATATTAAGTTAAGCAATGGAGCACATGAGATCATTGAGTTACCGTTGATCAATACCCATGATAATGTGCATTAAGAAGGCAATAATCCTCAAGTAAACAACAACACCGACTAAATGATGAACGATGGGATGTTCAGAGGCTTTTTATAATTCATGCAACATCAGACGAGAGAGACTTCTGTTCAAAATATAGGTGGAAACAATGGCAACTCACGGATGGTCACCGTTAAGCAGTTCAAGGAGCTGGGACCACCGAAGTTTTTGGGAAATCCAAAACCACTTAAGGTAGAGACGTGGATAAAGCAGATCACCAAGATATTTGATGTCTTGGGAGCAAAAGGTTCCCTTTGCCACCTTCATGTTGAGAGAAGAGGCAAATTATTGGTGGGAATCTATAAAACGTACTCAACCTGCTGCACTGAAGATATCTTGGGAGAAGTTCCAAGAAATGTTCAACGACAAGTAATTTTCCAAAAGTATTCGTCACATGAAGGAGGTAGAGTTCATCAAACTGGAGCAAAACAATACGGCTGTGTCGCAGTACGAGGCTAAGTTTATGGAGTTATCACGGTTTACATCCCATTTGGTAGATGATGAGGAGCATATGACACGGATGTTTCTAAGAGGTTTGAAACCCGAGATACGTCAATACCTCATTTCACACAAACTTTACTTGTATTCAGATGTTGTGAATAAGTCTCAATTATTGGAGCTCTATAATGAGTTAACCTAACCAAGAGAGAGCAGCTGACAAAATGATAATACCAAGGGTAGAAATCATTGAAGCGGTGATAACAAACGTGGAGGGAATCAACATGCCAGAAATGGTAACCACTTCGGTGATAATCATGGTCAAGACAATAGAAGTGGAAATTTCAAGAAGAGAAGGTTCAACAATGACAGAAAGACAACAGTGATGATTGGGTAATATACCCATAAATCGGATATACTTGGGTTTAAATTATTGTATTTTCGAGTCATTTAGGAATATTTTTACTGTGTTTATGTGTTGTATTGCAGATTCGAGAGCTGAGGAGACAAATTGGGGATTTAAGCTAATAAATGGCAAAGTTGTAATTTTTTAGAAGATTAGCACCGGGGCGTTGGGAAATGCATTGTCCATAGCGCCGGGGCGCTGAGCCTTGGTTGGCTCTGACGTGGACCGCGCGGGTGAGACAGGCGTGGACAGTACTTTGACTATTAGTTTGACTTTGTTTGAGGAGTTTATGTGGAGTCTAGTTGGATTAGGATTTCTGGAATTGGGGGAAGTAAAAAAAATATAAATTGATTCTTTTTATGGAATAGGAGCAGACCTGGAGGCTTGATTTTTGGGGGAGATTAACGGAGGAATATGAGCATATCTGAAGGCTGGAAAATTGGAGTTTTTCTTCTTCTTTATTCTTTTAAATTGTTTAACTCATTAAGGATGATTTATCAATTATTTGTGGTTTTTATTTCCGTCATGAGCTAATCCCTTTTATTAAGATTCCAATGGAACCTATTATGGTTATGAATTGATTATTTAATTTATTCCAATTACTTATGTTGAAGTGAATTGTTCATCTTGCTTTGTGTTTATTGATTAATTATCTGGCCAATAATTACCGTGTTACTCTAGAAGAAATCGAGAGAGGAATTTTAGAGTTAGAACTGGGTAGGGTGACATGTGACTTATTTATTTACACAGTGAATAATTAGGTTTGTGAATAGAATGAGAATATCTATTTGCAGCATGTAACATAAAAGGAATTGGGTTTGTAACGAGTTTAATTCAATTGTTTTGCGTAGAGATATAGCAAAATTAATCTGGGTTAAATAGAAGGCAATTGATCACTCGAGAGAGGACTTTTGGCATTTGAGAATTCTTGTTAACAATTCATTAGATATAATAATTGGGATAATTAGATAATTGATTTAATAATTATAATTGGGGAAATTAGAGTCTTAATTATCATTTATTTGCATTCAAATAATTATTGATTTGTTCTTTGTTTTCTTTTAGAATAATTTCTTGCTTTAATAAAATTAATTTTCTTAGGTTTAAAGAATCAAATTTTCGGTTGTTTAAATAAAATTGAATTGATACAGTACTATTAGTTGGAGTTTATTAATTGGAATTTCTCTGAGGGATCGACACTCTAATTTATCACTATATTACTTATTGATCGTGTATACTTGCACGTATTCATTGGTATGCGTTCATTTGCGCAAAACTCATGCCATGTACCCATGTGAGTCATGTTACTCGGAAATGTGCAGTCCTTCTATACTCAATCATCAAAGGATATAAAATTGATGTGGGACATCTCATTTTGCAATCTGTCCTTCGAGCATCTCGTGGAAGTACCATTGGAGGGTTACCACATCCGTCTCTCATCTGTGTTTTGTGTGCTAAGTTCGGCGTCAAATGGAAGTCCGACGAGATGATTCAAAAGCCCATGCCAGTGCTGGACCACAAGTTGATAAGTCGATACAAAGTGTGGACAGGTGGGGCAAATCACCCTAGGGGATTGGGTTTCACAATTCCCCAAGTTGCACCTGCACAAGACCCACCACCTCAGGCTCCACCTACTTATAGCCCATCAACAGCAGCTCATCGTGGTGTGGTCCCCGAAGCTGTCCAGCGGGAGATAGATGGCTGGTTTTACAACATGGAATCCCAGAATGTGCGCTTGTCAGAACGTCAAGACGTGATTTTCAAATTTTTAGTTGACCAATTTGCTGCACAGAATGCACTGACCATCCAATCATATCCGGACGTTTAACTTAGCCATTTCCCAACTGCTCCTGTTCTCCTTGTATTTCCCCCTTCCGATCAAGAGATGAGCGAGGATGATGATGAACCACCCGAAGAATAAGCTCGTCAGGGAAGTTCTCTGTTTTATTTTGTTATATTTTTCGCATGAGGACATTGCTCTAGATTAGTTTGGGGGTAGTTAAGTTTTATTTTCAAATTTCTAGTTTGTTATTAGTTTGTGGATTTGGATTGTTATTGTTAGTTAATTATTGCATTTAGGATTGCATAATAATTCCGGCGTTTGCTAGTGCATTTATTCGGGGGCCGATGATGAAATTAGAATTGCATGAACAAGTCTAGTAAGGATTGTTGAGTCAGTGATATGATTTTCTTGACATGATTTAAATCTTTATCTGTTTGACATTGATATTATAGGTTAGCACTTTGAAAAACGACCATGTTGGCTATAATAGTTTAAATGGTTAGATAATAGAGTTCTGAAGGATGATTGCTAGTGAAATGAAAAGGCAATTTGAATAGCTAGTGAAGACTGAATTTATACATAAACTCGAGTTCGGGGGAAAAATATTTGGAATATATAAGCTTCATTTCAAAAAAAAAATAAAAAAAATAAAAAAAATACCGTGGCATGCTTGTCTAGTTTTATGGCCTTTGTTACTTGAGCAAGTAAGCACGAGGGGACTGTCTCTACACCTAGTGCCCTAAGGTCTTAATGGCTTGGGAGTCGTTGGTCGAAAGCTCGTTAAGGTAGTATTGAAAAGCCTAAGGGAATAAGACAATGCATAGTCATGAGAGAAAAAAAAATTAGTAATAATAATAAAGCGGGAAAAGTGCAAAATGCCCCCGTCTGAAAAAAAATATATTAAGCATAAGTATTTCATGTTGACCCCTGAATTTTGGTGATTGTTTAATTTCAGTTGAATCTAGTTTATTTGATGAAATCTTGAGTAGAATGGTATGAAGCTTTTTATAAACTTTATTATTTTTCAGCGTTTTGCTTTTCATTAGTTAGCATGGTTGATTGAACACACACTCACAATATCAGTAATAACAGATTTGGATTGGTTGATTGTTGGGATATCATTGATCGGTGTTCACATGATGTTGTAGCATGTTTTTGTGATTTTTCTGAGGCCTATGGATATACGTGAGCTATTGGATGCTGGAATTACGATCATTTAGTTAGTTGCATTTGCATGAGTTGTCGTTTTTATATTATTAGTATTGTTTTGTGTTTGTTGCTTGAGGACATGCAACGGTTTAAGTTTGGAGGTATTTGATGATTGGGTAATATACCCATAAATCGGATATACTTGGGTTTAAATTATTATATTTTCGAGTCATTTAGGAATATTTTTACTGTGTTTATGTGTTGTATTGCAGATTCGGAAGCTGAGGAGACAAATTGGGGATTTAAGCTAATAAATGGCAAAGTTATAATTTTTCAGAAGATTAGCGCCGGGGCGCTGGGAAATGCACTGTCCATAGCGCCGGGGCGCTGAGCCTTGGTTGGCTCTGACGTGGACCGCGCGCGTGAGACAGGCGTGGACAGTACTTTGACTATTAGTTTGACTTTGTTTGAGGAGTTTATGTGGAGTCTATTTGGATTAGGATTTGTGGAATTGGGGGAAGTAAAAAAAATATAAATTGATTCTTTTTATGGAATAGGAGCAGATCTGGAGGCTTGATTTTTGGGGGAGATTAACGGAGGAATAGGAGCAGATATGAAGGCTGGAAAATTGGAGTTTTTCTTCTTCTTTATTCTTTTAAATTGTTTAACTCATTAAGGATGATTTATCAATTATTTGTGGTTTTTATTTCCGTCATGAGCTAATCCCTTTTATTAAGATTCCAATGGAACCTATTATGGTTATGAATTGATTATTTAATTTATTCCAATTATTTATGTTGAAGTGAATTGTTCATCTTGCTTTGTGTTTATTGATTAATTATCTGGCCAATAATTACCGTGTTACTCTAGAAGAAATCGAGAGAGGAATTTTAGAGTTAGAACTGGGTAGGGTGACATGTGACTTATTTATTTACACAGTGAATAATTAGGTTTGTGAATAGAATGAGAATATCCATTTGCCACATGTAACATAAAAGGAATTGGGTTTGTAACGAGTTTAATTCAATTGTTTTGCGTAGAGATATACCAAAATTAATCTGGGTTAAATAGAAGGCAATTGATCACTCGAGAGAGGGCTTTTGGCATTTGAGAATTCCTGTTAACAATTCATTAGATATAATAATTGGGATAATTAGATTATTGATTTAATAATCATAATTGGGAAAATTGGAGTCTTAATTATCATTTATTTGCATTCAAATAATTATTGATTTGTTCTTTGTTTTCTTTTAGAATAATTTCTTGCTTTAATAAAATTAATTTTTTTAGTTTTAAAGAATCAAAATTTTCGGTTGTTTAAATAAAATTGAATTGATACAGTACTAGTAGTTGGAGTTTATTAATTGGAATTCTCTGAGGGATCGACACTCTAATTTATCACTATATTACTTGTTGATCGTGTATACTTGCACATATTCATTGATTGCGAAATCAATCAACAAACAGCACCCCTTTTTAAGGAAGGAGAACGACTACCTATCGTGTGCTTCAAATACGGAGGGGAGGGACATATCAGTCCAAACTGCACGATGCAACCCAAAGGGTGTTACAATTACATAAAAGAATGTCACTTAGCCCAATTTTGTCATGTAGTGAAGTCAAGTCCAGTTGAGAAGTAGGCACCAAAGGCCGTCCTAGAGAAGTCAAAACTGGTAGTTCAAGGGAGAGCATTTGTCGTGACCTCCCAAAAAGCAAGGAAGCAGAACGAGGTCATCACGGGTAAACTAATCATAAACTCTTGCGAAGTCTATACTTTATTTGATACCGGTTCTACCCATTCTTTTATTTCTCCTACTTGCGCTCAACGTTTAAATTTAACTCCGGAGAAATTAGACTTTGACTTATCTGTTGAAACTCTGTTGGGAGAAACCTTAATTACATCCACTGTTTATAAAGCTTGTTTGATTCAAATCGGTAACCTCACGTTACCTGTCGATCTTATCTATTTGAAAATACTTGCATTTGATGTGATTTTAGGGATTAATTGGTTAACTACTCATCATGCTAAACTTGATTATTTTCGTAAGGTTGTTAGTTTTCATATTCCTAACTAACCTATTATGCGAATTCAAACAACCAAACCACTAAAGTCAATCACTGTCATATCAAGCCATAAAGCTATTCGTTTATTGAAAAATGGGTGTCAAACTTTCTTAGCCCATATCATGGATTTAAACAAAAATATGTCAGATTTGAATGATATTTCCATTGTTAATAAATTTCTAGAAGAACTTCTTGGCCTACCCCCAGAGCGTGAAATCGAATTTTGTATTAACCTTGAGCCCAGTACAAAACCCATTTCCAAAGCCCTATATCGAATGGCTCCTATTGAACTTCAGGAGTTAAAAACCTAACTGCAGGAGTTATTAGACATCAGTTTCATTCATCCTAGAAAGTCTTCTTTGGGTGCTCCTATTCTATCCGTAAAGAAGAAATATGGGAGTATGCAATTTTGTATTGATTATCGTGAGTTGAATCATGTCACCTTCAAAAATAGGTACCCGTTGCCTCGCATTGATGACCTGTTTGACCAGTTGAAAGGTGCCAAATTCTTTTCAAAGATCGATCTTCATTCCGGATATCATCAGTTAAAAATTAAAACTGATCACATTCCAAAGACTACTTTCAGAACTCGATACGGACATTACGAATTCCTAGTCATGTTTTTTGGATTGACTAACACTCCTGCTGCCTTCATGGATATGATGAACCGAGTATTCAAGGAATATTTGGATCATTTTGTAGTCGTCTTTATTAATGACATCCTCATATACTCCAAAAGCCGTGAAGATCATGAGCAACACATGAGGCTAATACTCCAGAAACTTCATGAAAACAAGCTTTATGCCAAGTTGAAGAAATGCGAGTTCTGGCTTGAGAAAGTAGCATTTCTTGGGCACGTGATATCAAATCACGGAATATCTGTTGACCCAGCGAAGATTGAAGTAATTCAAAGCTGGAAGCAACCTAAGTGAGTGACCGAAGTACGTAGCTTTTTGGGCTTAGCTGGTTGTTATCGGAGATTCGTGGAATGGTTTTCTCGAATCGCCACTCCGTTAACTCAGTAGACTTGAAAAGATACAAAATTCGGTTGGAGCAAGGAATGTGAGAAGAGTTTTTAAGAACTCAAGAGGAGAATCATTTCAGCACCTGTTCTGACAATACTATCTGGTTCGGAGGGATTGTGATTTACAGTGATTGTGAGACCCCGAATAATTATTCTATTTAAAAAATGGTTAAATTGATAAAAGGTTAAAGTTAAGGGTGATATGTGAAAATTTTTCAATGTAAACAAGTTGTCATAAAATAATCGGTGATAAAAAATATAGTAATACGCATGGTTGCATAGTAGCACACGATATTGATTATTGATGCTTACATATGAAGTCACTCAGTTATACTCAATTATTGCTACAGTAATTGCTGCATCATATCTCTCATATTATTGATTCAATTATTGTCACAGTATCATATGTATAATATATATATATATATATATATATATATATATATATATATATATATAAATCAATAATTGAGATGACAAATTTATTCATATTATTATTTGCAATATTGACAATGTCTAGAAGTTCTGTCAAAGAGGTTTGGTCACCTTATTGCGCGCCAATAAGGAGAAATCCTTATCGGAAAGCCCCCTCTTTCCTGGGAATGACCTGGTTGTTAAATATTGTGAATTACAATATTAATGATGAATAAGTTCGTGTTGATTAAAGATGAAATTAATAGTTCCATTGTGTTGGAATTATTAGTGTTAGTGGAAATCGACATCTATTTCGATAATAATTGATGTCTAGAGGTTATATTGACCAATCAGGTAATTAACCAGATAAATGAGCAATTAATTACTATTAATTCACATGCTTATAACTATGTGTTCATATGTGTGTACTATTGATTTACATGATTTACTATTAGGGGAGTTGGTGCAAGATTGATAATACTTGCATGGCTAAGTTAAAAATGGAGGTATAGATGAAGGTACTATACTGTAATTATTTTTTTCACATGTTTAGAACTATTGAGTCACATAATTTACTATTGATTCACATGATTTACTATTAGGGAAGGTGGTGCAAGTTTGATAATACTTGGATGAATAAATTAAAAATGAAGAAAAAGTGAAAGGTATTATACTGTAATATTTTGAGCCCCAAAATGTGCAATTATGAAAACTATATTTTCCTATAAATAGAAGCTCATTCCTTCATTATTTTTCACCAATTCACTAAAGCTATAGAGCAATTATTATAGAGAGAAATTATATAGAGAAAGAAGAAGAGAAGTCTACTACCTCACTATTCCAATACCAAGTTTTATTCTAAGGTAAGGGGTGTGACACCCCCAAATTCGGGTATCTTCCAACCCGAGATATGGTGCTACACGACACTCATAACTATACAATCATTCCATTGAAAACACAACATAATGAATGTAGTTACTATCTTCTTATTACAATTAAAGTGAAATCCTTTCCCAGGTTCATAAACCGATTACATTGTCTGTTGTTCGTAAGGTATAATACATATAAACAAACTAATCTATTACACGAGGGTTAATTATCCATCTTAGCTTTGCCCTTATTTCTCTTAGCATTCTCAGTATGCTCAGCTTTAACTACAATCATATAATTCACGCAAGAAGTGAGCATAACAAGCTCAACAAGTTTACCAAAGGATAACAGTAATACCACATTCGTGAATCATATGACTATTCATACATAACTGAACAAATAGTTATGAAGTATTATGAAACAATAATACTTTAACAATTCATAACATCTATTCCCAAAGTATAGAATAGATTAGGAATTTTGAACCGATCGATAGACCATGAACAGTAGCTTTCTGTTTTCATACTTGAAAAGGATATCGCAACACTAAGGCTGTACATCAGCATTACTTACGAGCACTTCTAGGTGATCAGCCTATAGTACTCTATGTTGATCAACATTCATCCATTAAACGTATTTACGTTTAAGTTTTGGCAAACTCGCGTGCCCATCGAATAATCGATGAAAAATACTTTTGTTTGTTCATAGACAAACCTTACCTTCACATACGTACCAATTACTTGGCATAAGATATCATTAACATTTCTATATAGAAAGATATGTATACAAATCAATCTATATCTTACAAGTAGTCTAGCCAAGTTAAAACTGACATTGACCCTTTCTTTAAAACTAGGCATGCAATTCCGTACAATGAATCACATAAAACTTGACTAACTTGAAAGTTAAACGAGCGTTAAGAAAACTTGCCTTTCAGCATCTTCAAATAAATTAATCGACTGACCATAGCCTTTAAAGAATCTACAAGATATATTCACATAGCACACTGTAATTAGCTATCAAACAATTACTCACATTATTTTTACCAACTTCTTTCTCTTCTATGTCTTTGTTAACTTTATTTCATTTCATAAAGTCAATTCGACTTATTACCATTCGTCCCGGCTTATTAACCAACTTACGTTATTAACCGGACTCTATCATCATTGGTGAGGTACCAATATGGTTCACCAACTATGGTTCATTGATAACATTTTATGTTCCTCGTTCATAAGTTAATAACATGCCTTCAATTCCTAAGTTTCAATACCATATACCTTAGTATATGTAGTATAAGAATAGTTCTAATACACTTATGAAGTGCATAAACTTAACTCCTATAGGTCTCTGAACATTTGAAGTTCAAACCTAAGTTATCTAACAATTACACTGCCTCGACGCCGCGGCGTGACATTCCTATACAAGACTGGCGATGCGGCGCCAGTTTCCAATACCTAAACCCCGGTCTCGGCGCTGCGGCGCGAGACTTCCTTATACCAGTGGCGCTACGGCGCCACTTTCTAGTAGCCACTAACACTGTGTCGGCGCTGCGGTACGGCACTTTAAAGCACTGTCTGGCGCCGCGGCGCCATACCTCAGCACCAGAAAATTTTAACAGTCAAAAATTTTGGTGAGCTTCTCGGATCCATAACTTCTTCGTTATAAGTCCGATTTGGTCTGTTCAAAAGCCTACATGTCATAAATTACATACTCTACTAGTTCATATAAGAATTCTAAACTTTCGAATCCATTAACTCAAAACTCACTATTAAGTTCATTTTAAGCGTTCGTTAAATGCTAATGAGCGTTCAATACTCGTTTTCTTCGTTTTAAGTTGGAATCCGACGATTCTTGAGTCAACGACTCTTAAATACCCTATCTCACATGTTGACATTGAAAAACAACATTTTCAAGTCTCACGGCAACTTTCGACTACCAATCCAGAATTTTTACGTTTTCGACGTTTAACTTCTAATTACGTAAAATTTGCCATAACTTCGTTACTAGTGTTCTCTAATTCAAATCACATGGAATACCCCATGGACTTCATATCTACATCCTAACCAAGAAAGATGTACATATTTAAGTATTGATGGAGTTCAATTGTTCACCAACAATTAACCTCTGCAATCAATAATTTTCATAATTTAAACCTACATCAATCCTTATAATTTCTATGTCTTCATGACTTATAAAGATTTTATCTATAACAAGTCATCCTTATTCCTCCATAATAGACATACACCACCCAATTATGATTCTTCATTCTTAAAGAAATCAAAAGAGATGGAACTAGTATTAAGGAGTATTACCTTAAGGATTTATTTGGTGTTCTTGAAAAACTTTAAGACAAAACTTTAAAGTAGATGTTTTGGTTGAGTCTAGCTCTTTCTATCTCTTAAAATATAGGTTGGCAACTTGAAAAACGTTCAAATGACCAACTCTAGCCTTCTATTTATAAGAAAATGAAATGGAGGGCAATTAGGTCAATATTCCCCACCTCCTTACTATTCCATACTTTGTCAACAAGAAAAATACTTGGTGACCAAGTGATTTTCTTGCCTTACACCCCAAGAGGCCTACCCACCATGCCCATGGGTCATCCCCATGGGTTTCTCCATGGGTTTTACCCATTCGGTGATGCACCAGTTTGATCCACGGTTCGGTTTTCTTGGATTGGGCTTAATCATTCTAACATTGGGCTTTAGCTTGGGCTTAACCAATTAATTCTTTGGGCTTACATATTCAATTGTTTGGACTAGACATAATCCAAATCTCATGAATTCACCTTAAGTCTTAACCTAATTTCATAATTCCAATCGTATTCTACACGTATAATTCACGTATTCTCTCCGTATAATACTCGTACGATAATCGTATTATACTTCGTAATAATTCTTCGTATTATACATAGACACTAAATAGTATCATACTTGCATAACACAAGCTCTAGCAATAACGTAATTCCTTCTACGCATTTCATTTCCTTCTCGAAAATCAATATACTCAACTCTTAGGTTTTAAGTTCGCAGGCAAAAACTTCGTTTGCCATAAATAAAATATTATTTGATATTTCATCTCATCTTAATATTCTATCATTACGCGTTTCTCGAAATTTCAAAATAATTTCCCGAGCAAAAACGGATGAATAGTATTTTTACGGGAATTTCTCGAAAAACATTTATTTTCGTCTCGAAAATTTTAAATAATTAATTTTAGCACGTAGCTAGATTACTAACCACATTAGCACATTCTAGGTCATAGAACGACCCTCACATAGCTTACTCACAAAATAAATCAATTAAATTCATTTAATTCACATAATCAAATAAAAATTTAATTATCATAAAAATTCGATTTTCTCGGGCGTTACATTCTCTCCCCCTTATAAGGATTCTGTACCCAGAATCTCGCTTATAATTACATAAACAAATGAGGAGAATTTTCCTTTGCTTTACTTTCGAGTTCCCACGTTGCTTCTTTAGCATTGTGGTTTCTCCATATCATCTTTACTGAAGGTCTTACCTTATTTCTTAAAATTTGTTCCTTCCTATCAATAATTTGAATCGGAAGTTTCTCATATGATAAATCTTTCTCTATCTGGATAGATTCATACTCTATTACGTATTTATAGTCCAATTTATAAGGACGCAACACAGACACATGAAACATATTATGAATGCGTTCCATTTCTGGGGGTAAGGCTACTTCATAAGCTACCTCTCCTATCCTTCTTAAAATCTCAAAAAGGTCCTACAAACCTTGGACTTAACTTCCCTTTCTTTTCGAAACGTATCTTCCCATTCCAAGGCAATACTTTCAGAAAGACAAAAGATCCTACATCGAATTCTCTATTTTCTCTGTGAGGATATGCATACTTCTTTTGCCTATCTTGGGCCGCAACTAATCGAGCACGTATTATCTTCACCATGTCTGCCGTTTGCTATACCATCTCAGGTCCCAACATCCGACGTTCACCCACCTTATCCCAACATAATGGAGTTCGGCACTTCCTTCCATACAACGCTTCGTAAGGCGGCATGCCTATACTAGTGTGAAAACTATTATTATACTAGAATTCTACCAACGATAGATACTCATCCCAACTCCCTTTGAAATCCATAACGTAAGATCTTAACATATCTTCAAGCGTTTGAATTGTCCGTTCACTCTGACCATCCGTCTGAGGATGAATCACATAAAACTTGGCTAACTTGAAAGTCAGACAAGCGTTAAGAAAACTTGCCTTTCAGTGTCTTCAAATAACTTAATCGACTAACCACAGCCTTTACAGAATCTACATGATATATTCACATAGCATACTGTAATTAGCTATCAAACAATTATTCACATTGTTCCTACGAACTTCTTCCTCTTCTATGTCTTTGTTAACTCAATATCATTAATAAAGTTAGCTCGACTTATTACCCTTCGTCCCGGCTTATTAATCAATTTACGTCATTAACCAGACTCTAACATTATTGGCGAAGTGCCAACGTTGTTTTCCCGACTAGGGTTCATTAACAACACTTTGCATTCTTTGTTCATACATTATTAACATTCATTCAATTCCTAAGTTCATCACCATATATACAGTAGTATATGTAACATAAGAATAGTCTTAATACACTTATGAAGGGCATAAACTTTACTTCTATAGGTCCTTGAACAATTGAAGTTAAAAACCTAAGTCATCTATCTAGAACCCTGCACCCGCGCCGCGGCGTGGCATCTCAGTACAAGACTAGCGCTGCGGCGCCAGTTAGCAGTACCTAGGTCCTGGTCTCGGCGCTGCAGTGCGAAACTTCCTTCTATAAGTGGCGCTGCGGCGCCACTTTCCAGTAGCTACTGACACTGTGTCGGCACTGTGGCATAGCATTTAACGCACTGTCTGGCGCCGTGGCGCCAGACCTCAGCACCAGAAAAATTCAACAGATAAAAACTTTTTGGTGAGATTCTCGGAGCCATAACTTCTTCGTTATAAGTCCGATTTGGTCCGTTCAAAAGCCTACATGTCATAAATGACATACTCTACGAGTTCATATAAGAATTCGATACTTTTGAATCCATTAACTCAAAATTCACTATTGAGTTCCATTTTTAAGCGTTCGTAAACGTTAATAAGCGTTCAATACTCGTTTTCTTCGTTCTAAGCCGAAATTCGACAATTCTTGAGTCCACGACTCTTAAATACCCTATCTCACGTGTTGACATTGAAAAACAATGTTTTCAAGTCTCTCAGCAACTTTTGACTACCAATCCAGAATTTTAACGTTTAATGTCTATTTCCACAAAATTCGCTATAACTTCGTTACTAATGTTCTCTAAGCCAAATCACATGGAATACTCCATGGACATCATATATACATCCTAACCAAGCAAGATGCACATATTATCGTATTGATGGAGTTCAATTGTTTATCAACAATCAATAATTTTATGATTTTAAGCTATATCAAACCTTATGATTTCTATGATCTCATGACTTATAGAGATTGAATCTATGGTAAGTCACTCTCATTCCACCATACAAGCCATACCCCACCCATTTATGATTCTCTAAGATAAAAGAAAACCAAAAGAAATAGAATTAGAATTGAAGAGTATTACCTTAAGAACTCTTAGGTAATCTTGGAAAACCTCTCAAGCAAAGCTTCAAAGTAGAACTTTTGATTGAGTCTAGCTCTTTCTCTCTCTAAAAATCTAGGTTGGCAACTTGAAAAACTCTCAAAAGACCAATCCTAGCTTTCTATTTATAGGCAATTGAAATGGAGGGCAAATTAGACATTACACCACCACCTCCTTACTATTCAACACTTTGTCACCAAGTAAAATACTTGGTGACCAAGTGATATGCTTGCCTTTCACACCAAGTGGCCGGCCCACCATGCCCATGGGTCATCCCCATGGGTTACTCCATGAGTTTTACCCATTCGGTGACCCACCGGTTCGATCCACGGTTCGGTTTTCTTGCATTGGGCTTAACCAATCTAATATTAGTCCTTGACTTGGGCTTGACACTTAATCCCTTGGGCTTGCTCATTTAATTGATTGGACTAATCATAATCCAACCCAAATGAATTAACCTTAAGTCTTAGCTTAATTCTATAATACAAATCGTATTCCCTACGTATAACACGTATTCTCACCGTATAATACTAGTACGATAATTGTATTGTACTCCGTATTAACTCATCGTATTATACATAGATACTAAATAGTATCACAATTGTATAACACACGCTTTAACCATAACACAATTCCTTCTACGTAATTCATTTCCTTCTCAGAACCACCTCACTCAACCCTTAGGTTTTAAGTCTGCAGGCAAAACCTTCATTTGCCATAAATGAAATATTATTAGATATTTCATCTTATCTCGATATTCTATCACTATGCGTTTCTTAGAATTTCAAAATAATTCCCCGAACAGAAACGGATGAATATTGTTTTTACGAAAATTTCTCGAAAAATATTTATTTTCGTCTCGAAAATTCTAAACAATTAATTCTAGCACGTAGCCAGATTACTAACCACATAAACACATTCTAGGTCATAGAACGACCTTCACATATCTTACTCACAAAATAAATCAATTAAATTCATTTAATTCACATAATCAAATAAAAATTTAATTGTCATAAAAATCTAATTTTCTCGGGCGTTACATTTTCTCCCCCTTATAAGGATTCTGTCCCCAGAATCTAGCTTATTATTATATGAACAAATGAGAAAAATCTTCCTTCATTTTACTCTCGAGTTCCCACGTTGCTTCTTCAACATGGTGGTTTCTCCATAACACCTTCACGGAAGGTATTACCTTATTTCTTAATACTTGTTCCTTCCTATCAAGAATTTGGATTGGAAGTTCCTCATATGATAAATCTTTCTCTATCTAGATAGATTCATACTCTATTACGTGTTTATAGTCCGGTTTATAAGGCCGCAACACAGACACATGAAACACATTATGAATGCGTTCCATTTCTAGAGGTAAGGCTACTACATAAGCTACCTCTCCCACCCTTCTTAAAGTCTCAAAATATCCTACAAACCTTGGACTTAACTTCCTTTTCTTCCCAAAACGTATCTTCCCCTTCCAAGGCGATACTTTTATGAAGACAAAATACCCTACATTGAATTCTCTCTTTTCTCTATGAGGATCTGCATACTTCTTTTGCCTATCTTGGGCCGCAACTAATCGAGCACGTATTATCTTTACCATGTTCGTCGTTTGCTGTACCATCTCAGGTCCCAACATCCGATGTTCACCCACCTCATCCCAACACAATGGAGTTTGGCACTTCCTTCCATACAACGTTTCGTAAGGCGGCATGCCTATACTAGCGTGAAAACTATTATTGTACGAAAATTCTACCAACAGTAGATATTCATCCCAACTCCTTTTGAAATCCATAACGTAAGATCTTAACATATCTTCAAGCGTTTGAATTGTCCGTTCATTCTGACCATCCATCTGAGGATGATACGCCGTACTCAATCTTAACTGCGTTCCCATTTGCTCTTACAAACTCCTCCAAAAGTTCGATGTGAATCGTGGATCACGATATGACACAATCGAAACAGGTACTCCATGTCTGGAAATAATTTCCTTGACATACAGCTTAGCTAACTGATCTAGGTTATACCTAACTCCTATTGGTAGAAAATGAGCCGATTTCGTCAATCGATCCACTATCACCCAAACATCATCGTATCCTTTTCTTGTTGCTGGAAGTCCCACCACAAAGTCTATTGTGATGTTGTAAGACCCCAACTTATAATGAATAAAATTGAATTTCCTCTATTTATTATTGTGAATAATAAGGTGTTAAATTGATATAATGTTTTGTTTATGGGTGAAATGTGTAAATTTTACAAAATAAGCAAGTGATTATAAAATTTTCATTATTGTCGGGGAATATTTGTTTGGTCGTAGAATATTCTTGTTGTCGGGGAATATTCGTACGACGGCGCAGTCATTTGTGGGCCCCATAACAGAATAACTGTCGGATGAAGAAAACGACAAGTTTGAGTTTTTATAAATAACGGCGTAGTTGCTACCGTTAATACTGTTGGAATACCCGGTGGTTAAAATACAGTAATACGCGTGGTTGCACAGTAGCACACTGTTTTTGCGCAGTATTTTTGAATTATAGATTCTTACGTAAGAAGGCATTACTCAATAATTTTTACAGTAATTAATGTTCAATATTTTATTTTATTGGTTCAATAATTGCTGCATTGAAATTTTATATTATTGTTGTTTCAATAATTATTACTGCACAATATTTCCCATTATCGGATCAATAATTCATATTATTTGAATAATATTATGAGATAACATTATTGGCAATGTCTAAAAAGTTTTGTTAAGGAGAGGTTTGGTCACCTAATTACGCGCCAATAAGGAGAAATCCTTATTGGAAAGCCCCCTCTTTCCTGGGAACTGCCAGGTTGTCATAATTGTGATTTTGTAATATTATTTATGAATAATTAATTATTGATTTATATGATAAGAAAATATTTATTTGATGTGGATATAAATAATGCATTTATTTATTTATGTGGTTATAAATGAAGGAATTAATGCTGAGGTGTTTTATCAGTATTTTGTCGGAGTGGAGGTATTAAAAATCATCCGTTTGTGGATTTCGGATACTTTCTGTTTGGAATTTGGAAAAACTTTCTTTTGAAAAGTTGTAGAGAATTCGATTTCGTGTGGAATGGATATAAAATTCGTATTTTTCTGATAAACGGGCTATTTTTTATGAATTACTGAAGTTCCAAAAAATAAAATAATTTTTATTAATTTATGGGTGGGACCCACTTTTGTGATTTAAAGCATGAGGGCTGCTGGGATTTTTCAAGAGTGGCATGCTGGTCTTTGATGGCTAGCATGCGTAGAATGAAGAATAAATAAAATAATATTTTATTATTTTAGTCTTCTATTGCATTCTAGCATTTTCCTATAAATAGACGCTTAGGTTAGAATTGAAAATCACAGCAGAAACACGTTTTCTTTCTCTCTAGATTATTGAGCGTATTTTTATGAGTATTTTGATACTTTGAGAGTTACTATTCAGTACAAGTTTCTATCAGCGCTATATCCGAAATTCAGTCAGAAGTACGGTTATTTTGAGGTAAAAGATGCTATTTTCTTCGTAAATGATATTATTTCTTTTGATATCATTATGCCAAAATATTGGTTTGAACTTTTTATCAGATTTGAAACTTTTTGTGTCGAGATTACTATTCACGTATACTGCACTATTCACGAATACGACACTATTCACAAAAAAAAATAAACTTTTCCCTTTTTGTCCAAGATGTCTATTATGGTTACTATATTTGATTGTATCCATGTTTTGATCTATATTTTTGAATTCCGCTTCACAATTGGTTATTATGAAGTATTATTGATCTTGGATAAACGGTTATACGAATCCCTACTATTTGTCCTTCTGCCTCACTGGATTCGTTTTCTTTAAAATATTTTTCATCATCCTCAGTTCTAAATGATGATATTATTGAATATCTTTGTCCTGTAGTGCAAAGATGAATGATTAACTGATGAATATTTTTGGCCCATAGTGCAAAGATAAACAGGTGTTGAGATGAACAAGACCAACTGGTGATATAAATGAATATCTTTGGCCTGTAGTGGAAAGGTGAATATTTGATTAAAGATGTATATTGATTGTTGTTATAGGGATAAAATAGTTATGATGAACTTTTAAATCTTAGAAGATAGTAGAACTCATTCTCTACTTGACTCTTCTAATGGATTGTTGTTTTCGCTGCAGTTGTTGATCTAAAACTTGTTGTCTATTATATTTTATCAGATTTTTCCCTGTTTAAGACTAATGATAAATTGTTGTATATTATCTTAGTCATAATATTCTTTACTGGGCTAGTTGAGCTCACCCTTTTCCTTTTTGTTCCATTTTTCTTCTCAGGAGGTGAGAACATAGCAGGATCTAGTCGGGGTATGGAGTGATGGTTCTAGAAAGATGTTTTAGCAATCCTCAGTATTTCTGTAAAATAGTGTTTGAATAATTGTAATGAGGACTTATTTAAGTGTGGATATTGTCTAGAAGACAATATTTGTATTTAAACTCACAGTATGTGTTGTCGTATTTTGCACGACAATTGTATTATTGAAGTTGTAGTTTGCTTTCTGTACCATATATTTGGCGACTCAGAATGGGTGTTGTAAACCTATTTTGTGGGCGTCACAGTTGGTATCAAAGCTTAGGGATATGGTCTGTAGCGAAGATCGAGGAATAGGACTAGGAGGGGAGAGATGAGTAAATCCTTCGCTAGTGTGTCCTATCTAAGCTTATTTGTTGGTCGGTCATAATATAGGGATATTATGTGATATGTCAATTTGTTTAATTAACCCTTATTTTATGGCAGTATTTAAGAATGGCTGCTGAGAACGTTAACAATGGAGTGTATGAGACTGTGGAACAACCTTTAGTCACAAACCAGGAGAATGCACAACAGGAAGTCAATATTCCTCCTGTAAACAATACTACCGAGCAAACGATGAATGATGGAATGTTTAGGAACTTTTTGTAGTTCATGCAAAATTAGACGAGGGAGACTCGTGTACAAAATACGGGTGGAAGTGATAGCAACGCGCAGTCTGTCACAGCCAAGCAGTTCAAGGAGTTGGGACTGTAACAATCCAGATTTTTAATTAAATATTTAAATATTTATTGAATTATATAAATATTTAATGGTTGTGTTTATCGTTGAATAAGTATTTGTTTAATTGATTTGATGTGATTTGATTATTTATTTGTTTAATAAATAATTAACGAGTTAAGGAAAATAATTATTTTGAAATAGTAATCTAATTTAATTTAATAATTAAGCTAAAGAGTTTATAATGATTAAATAGATTATTATATTATGCAATGAATTGTTATTAAAATTAATTAAATTAAGTATGAAAACTTAATTAATTAGAAGTGTGACAAATAACTATATTATAAGTGGTTATTAAAATAAATTAAAGTAGTTTTAATTTATTTTGCCAAACAAGGCTTAAATATATTAAGTCTTTAAAAAGAGTTTTGCCAAACAGAGCCTTATGGTTTTTAGAATTTAAATTTTGAATTATTAATAATATAATATAAATAATATATATATTAATTTGGTAACTGCTAATTTAATAAGGCCATTAGTAGTGTCGGTTTTAAGCGTTTGAATTAAGACGTGCGTTTGGGGGTTAGTTCTAGTTTACGTATAATGCATTTGGCTTAAGCCTAAGAAGAAAATAGAAGTTTTCTGAGAAGGAGAATTACAGAGAGTTTGAGAGAGAAGTATCAGAGAAAAATTGAGAGGAAAAGGTGTCTGAAGTTGCAAGGTTGTCTGCGACTAGCAAGGGTTAACACAAATTTCTTAACAACAAAAGGTATGTATTATAATCTTAACATATATCTTTTATAGTATAATTCCTTAGTCTCTGTGTTTTTGAAATTCACTGTGTTTTATAGTATAAAGTTCGGTAATTCATATATTATAGTTGAGTATGAAATTATAAAGTTGTAATAGTATAAATATCCTATATATACATATAGGGTGATTGTATGAAGAGGATATACATGTACGTGATTATGTGAATTACGATCAAAAAAAAGAAAGAAAAGAGTTTTTACAGTAAAAACATATGAGTATGAACATGTTTTGTAGGATAACAAAATTAGTAATTGATTGTATTCTAATTGTAGAATTGAAAGTCGGGTATGTTAATTGGATATGAACTACAGAGAATTGTAGTTTAAAAGTAATCAAATTGGTGGTTATTAGAGATTACAGTGTTCACTGTGTTTAACAAATGTCAAACATGGAGTTTTGTTTTAAAATATGGTTTTCAAGGAATTTAGTTTTCTGTGATTATTGTTTAGTAATTTAAACTAGTATATGCATGTTGGGTAGTGTGTATATGTGTAATTTATATAAGTTATACATGTTAATTGGGGTTAATTGGTGTTAAAAATAAAGACAGTAGCTTTGTTTTGTTCTTCGTGGTTGGGTTCTGCAAGTTTCGGCGCCCCAGCGCCAAAATTTGAGCCCCAACGCCAAAAATCGCCCCCGGCGCCAAAATTCGTGCCCCAGCGTCAGAAGTTGGTGCCCCAGTGCTGAAATTCGTGCCCCAACGCCAATCTCGTGCCCCAGCGCCACTAGTTGGCTTAGTACTCGCGCCCCAGCGCGGGGACAGAAGTCTGACTTGAACAGTTTTGACCTCCTGTAGTAAAATGACCATAACTTCCTCATACGAACTCCGATTGAGATGATTCAAGATGATCCGGAACGAGGACGAGTAGACCTACAACTTTTGTTCTTTAAGTGTTTCAATTTGAGGTCACTAGGATGGGTCAAAATGGTTATCTTTAGGACTGATGTGTTTTCAGAGGCAATCGGAGGGTGTCGGGCATGCACATATGCATGTGTAGTGCTCCATACCGTTAAAGATGATGTCCTAAGTTATAAAACATGAATCTTAATAAATATAATGATGCTTAACATTAATAAATAATGTATTAGATAAGTTATAGAAGCATAGTAAGCATACACAAGAGAGGCAAATCGGGCGTGTGACGATTGAATGTCAAAACGCCGTGCCAAGTGTTAATGAACTTAAAAAGTGTTTCAATTCCATTAAAATGGATATTATAAGATATGGAATGGGTTTAATATAAAACCAATAAGTAGTCCTAGCAAGACTTAAGCACTTGAACTTCGAGTTTGACTAATAAGAAATATAGTGAGTCATAAGTCGAAAAGTTAACACAATCTAATTAACCATTGTGTATTTATTAATAGGAAAGATTATGAGACATAGAGTAGAGTTTATGCTACAATTACTATGTGTTGTTATGTGACTAATATTTGATGTGTATGATTATATAATTGCGTAGGGCACGTGAAGTGCAGATAGCTGTAAGCTGTTAAACTGTTATTGGTAAACAACGATCAAGGCAAGTCTTTCGGTTCCTATTTTTTACGTGGACTTGATGAACTGTTTTAAATTACATGATATGTTATGCATGTTGAAATCATGAAATGTTAAAGTCAATATATGACTGCATTGTTTTGGCTAAGTAATGATGATTGAGTAAGGAACTCAATCTTTATATTTGTTATGGGAATTAAAAGCATATATGCCATGCTACTTTAATGAGATGTATGTTGAGCATGTTATTATGTGATATGTGATGCATGAAAACTGTTAGACTTTGCTGGGCTGTCGAGCTCACTCTTGCAAATAACCACTTTTGCAGGTCAAGATTTTAAGGTAAAGATACGTGCTATGTGAGTTATAGAGATCTATATTCACGAAGATTACTTATGTTTTATGAGAAATGTATTTCATATTTTGAATGTAACATGTTGTTGAAATGTAAGTTGAGCTATCCAATGTATATGGATATTTAGTTATGATATAAGACTTTGTATAGTCATTTTGTTGTAACGATTCATGATATAAGATTGAATCAAAGAGATGTAATGTAATGGTTGCGATTCAGGGCAAGAAAGAAGGAAATGTATAAAAGTTTTAAATATTCCGCAATTTTATTAAGTTTAACATAGAATAATGATGTATTATTTAGAGGTTGAATGTATGGTTAACGACCGAAGTCGGGATTTAAATTGTATAGATTTTGGGGTCGTTACAGGGACCACCAGAATTTATTGGAAAGCCGGATCCGATCAAGGTGGAAACATGGGTCAAGCAAATTACCAATATATTTGATGTCTTTGGATGCACGGAGGAACAGAAGGTTCCATTCACCACCTTTATGTTCCGCGGTGAGGCAGACTATTGGTGGGAGTCTGTAAAGCGTACCCAGCCTGCCGCACTCAACATGTATTGGGAAATATTTCAAAAACTATTCAATGACAAGTAGTTTCCTGAAAGTATTCGTCATATGAAGGAGGTAGAGTTTATCAGACTAGAACAAAATAACATGACGGTGTCCCAGTACGAGGCGAAGTTCGCTGAGTTATCCAGGTTTGCACCTCATTTGGTAGAGAACGAGGAACAAATGACAAGGGTGTTTCTGAGAGGTCTAAAACCCGAGATTCGTCAATACCTTATCTCTCATAAATTTTCTTTGTATTCAGATGTTGTCAACATGACTCAATTATTAGAGCAAGATAGTGAGTATGTTCAACCGAGGGACCACAACCAGGGTCATACCGGTGACAGCAGTCATCAGAGCGATGATAACCAGCGAGGAGAGAAAAATATGAACAAAGGCGGTAACCACTCGGGTGGTCATCGTGGCCATAATAATAGAAGATGTAAGTCAAGTGGAAATTTTAAAAAGAGGAGATTCAACAATGACAGGAAGACATCAGCACCAACACCAACAACAAATTCTAGGGGAGGAGAACGACCACCGGTCGTGTGTTATAAATGTAGGAAAGAGGGACATATCAGTCCAAACTGTGCACAACAATCCAAGGTATGTTATAACTGTGGAAAGGAGGGCCATATAGCTCGAGACTGTTCTGTAGCAAAACCAAGTTCAGCAGGGATGGTAACTCCAAAAGCTATCCCGGATAAGTCAAAATCAGCTGTTCCTGGAAGAGTGTTTGTCGTGACTGGCCAAAACGCAAGAAACCCAAACGAGGTGATCACGGGTAAGCTAATCTTGAATTCTTGCAAATTTTATACCTTACTAGATAACGGTTCTACCCATTCTTTTATCTCTTCTGCCTGTGCTCAACGTTTAAATTTGACTCCGGAGAAATTAAACTTTGATTTATCAGTGGAGACTCCGTTGGGTGAAACTTTTGTTACATCCACTTATTTATAAATCTTGCTTAATCCAAGTTGGCACCATCACATCACCTGTTGATCTTATCTCTTTAAAGATACTTGCTTTTGATGTAATTTTAGGAATTGATTGGTTAACCACTCATCATGCCAAAATCGATTGTTTTCATAAGGTTGTTAGTTTTCATATTCCTAACCAACCTGTTATGCGAATTCAAGCAACTAAACCACTAAAATCAGTCATTGTCATATCAAGCCATAAAGCTATCCGTTTATTAAAAAATAGATGTCAAGCTTTCTTAGCCCATGTTATGGATTTGAACAAAGACAAGTCAGATTTGAATAATATTTCTGTTGTTAGAGAATTTCCTGATGTATTTCCTGAAGAACTTCCCGGTCTGCCCCCAGAACGTGATGTTGAAATCTTTATTGACCTTGAACCGGGTACAAAACCCATTTTTAAAACCCCATATCGAATGGCTCCTATTGAACTTCAGAAGTTAAAAGTCCAACTATAGGAATTGTTAGACATCGGTTTCATTCGTCCTAGTACATCTCCTTGGGGTGCTCCTGTTTTATTCGTAAAGAAGAAAGACAGGAGTATGCGACTTTGTATTGACTACCGAGAATTAAACCATGTCACCATCAAGAATAGGTATCCGCTACCTCACATTGATGACCTATTTGACCAGTTGCAAGGAGCATAATTCTTTTCAAAGATCGATCTTCATTCTGGATATCATCAGCTGAAGATTAAAACTGAGGATATTCCAAAGACTGCCTTCAGAACTCGGTACGAGCATTATGAATTCTTAGTCATGTCTTTTGGATTGACTAATGCTCCTGCTGCTTTCATGGATATGATGAACCGTGTATTCAAGAAATATTTGGATCAGTTCGTTGTTGTCTTTATTGATGACATCCTCCTCTATTCCAAAAGCCGTGGAGATCTTGAGCACCATTTAAAGCTGATACTTCAAAGGCTTTGTGAAAACAAGCTATATGCCAAGCTGAAGAAATGCGAGTTCTGGCTTGAGGAAGTAGCATTCCTTGGGCACGTGGTGTGAAAACATGGAGCATCTGTTGACCCGGCGAAGATTGAAGCAATACAAAGTTGGGAGCAACCGAAGTCGGTGATCGAAGTACGTAGCTTTCTGGGCTTAGCTAGTTATTATCAGAGATTCGTGAAAGAATTTTCTCGAATCCCTACTCCGTTAACTCAGTTAACTCGGAAGGATACAAAATATGTATGGAGCGAGGAATGCGAGAAGAGTTTCGAAGAGCTCAAGAGAAGATTCATTTCGACACCTATTTTGGCAATACCATTTGGTTCGGATGGATTTGTTATATACAGCGATGCTTCAGGCAAAGGGTTAGGATGTGTTCTCATGCAACATGGGAAAGTCATAGCCTATGCCTCACGACAACTCAAACAATATGAGAGGAATTATTCTACTCATGATCTAGAGTTGGCAGCAGTCGTTTTCGCGTTGAAAATCTGGAGACACTACCTATATGGGGAGAAAGTGGAGATCTATACGGATTATAAAAGCCTCAAATACTTCTTCACCCAAAAGGAACTCAACATGCGGCAACAATGTTGGCTCGAGCTATTGAAAGATTACGATCATACCATTCAATACCATCCTGAAAAAGCAAACGTAGAAGCTGACGCATTGAGTAGAAGATCGTATGCGGGTACAAGTGCGATGTTGTTAACACAAAAACCCATTTTGTACGATTTACAAAGAATGGAGATTGAGTTAAAGACTTCAGAGACCCATGTGATGATGACAAAAATACAAGTAGAACCTATTTTAATCGATAAAGGTAAAGCTGCTCAAGCTACGGACCTGGAGCTAATGCGTATGAAGAAGAAAGTGCTAGAAGGTGCTATTCGAGAAGCAAGAATCGATGAAGAAGGAATACTTTAATTCAACTCCATACTTTATGTTCCTAACGATTCTGACTTGAAGCATATAATTATGATGGAGGCACACAACACACCGTTTGTAATCCATATTGGGAGTACCAAAATGTATCATGATATTCGACACACATTTTGGTGGAACAATATGAAGAGAGAGATCGCAGAGTTTACCTCGAGGTGTTTAACCTGTCAATGTGTAAAAGCAGAGCATCAAGTGCCAAAGGGTCCATTGCAACCACTTGAGATTCCAAAATGGAAGTGGGAACACATTACCATGGATTTCGTTACAGGTCTTCCCAAAGTTTCTCAAGGCATAGATGCGATTTGGGTTATTGTTGATAGATTAACCAAGTCTACTCATTTTTTATGGATACGTGAGACTTATTCCCTTGAACGTCTTGCTCGTATGTACGTGAATGAGATTGTGAGATTGCATGGCATGCCAGTATCCATAGTTTCGGATCGTGACCCAAGATTCACTTCAAGATTTTGGGTTAGCTTGCAGAAAGCTATGGACACAGATTTACGATTTAGTTCAGCACACCATCATCAAATAGACGGGCAATCGGAAAGGACTATTCAAACCCTTAAAGATCTGTTAAGACTGTGTCCTAGATTTCAAAGGAAGTTGGGATAAGTACTTGCCACTGGTGAAGTCTCCTACAACAACAGTTATCAAGCAAGTATAGGCATGGCTCCATTCGAAGCCTTGTATGGATGAAAGTGTCGTTCTCCAGTATGCTGGGACGAGGTGGGAGAATCAACATTGTTGGGACCAGAATTAGTATGCATGACTACAGAAAAGATCCAAATGATTAGACAACGTATTCAAACCTCACAAGATCGACAAAAGAGTTATGCTGATCTTCATCGAAAGGATGTAGAATTTAATATTACGTATTGCTTCATGGAAAGGAGTTACAAGATTTGGGAAGAGAGGAAAGCTCAATCTACGATTTGTTGGTCCATTTGAGATTCTTGACCGAATAGAAAATGTGGACTATAGACTCGCATTACCTCCAAGTATGTCTCGTGTTCATAATGTTTTTCACATATCAATGCTTCGTAAATATATGAAAGACCCAAACCATATTATTGTTTAAGAACCAGACGAGATAACCGAAGATTTAACGTACAAAGAGGTACCTGTTAAGATCTTGGATAGGAAAGAGCATGTCCTACGCACCAAGGTTATACCACAAGTTAAGGTTTTGTGGAGAAACCATGCTATTGAGGAAATGAACTGGGAGTTGGAATCGAAAATGAAAGTGAGGTACCCTCACCTTTTCGAAACACCAGGTACGTACGTCAATTTCGAGGACGAAATTTTATAAGGAGGAGAGGTTGTAAGACCCCAACTTATTATGAATAAAATTGAATTTCCTCTATTTATTATTATGAATAATAAGGTGTTAAATTGATATAATGTTTTGGTTATGGGTGAAATGTGCAAATTTTGTAAAATAAGCAAGTGGTTATAAAATATTCATTGTTATTGGGGAATATTCATCTGGTCGTGGAATATTCTTGTTGTCGGGGAATATTCGTACGACGGCGCAGTCATTTGTGAACCCCATAATAGAATAATTATCGGACGAAGAAAATGACAAGTTTGAGTTTTTATAAATAACGACGTAGTTGTTACCGTTAACACTGTTAGAATACCCGGTGGTTAAAATACAGTAATACGCGTGGTTGCACAGTAGCACACGGTTTTTGTACAGTATTTTTGAATTATTGATTCTTACGTAAGAAGGCACTACTCAATAATTGTTACAATAATTACTGTTCAATATTTTATTTTATTGGTTCAATAATTGCTGCGTTGATATTTTATGTTATTGTTGTTTCAATAATTATCACTACACAGTATTTCCCATTATCGGATCAATAATTCATATTATTTGAATAATATTATGAGATAACATTATTGACAATGTCTAGAAAGTTCTGTCAAGGAGTGGTTTGGTCACCTAATTGTGCGATAGTAAGGAAATCCTTATTGGAAAGCCCCCTCTTTCCTGGAAACTGCCTGGTTGTCATAATTGTGATTCTGTAATATTATTTGTGAATAATTAATTAATAATTTATATGATAAGGAAATATTTATTTGATGTGGATATAAATGATGTATTTATTTATTTATGTGATTATACATAAAGGAATTAATGCTGAGGTATTTTATCAGTATTTTGTCAGAGTGGAGGTATTAAAAATCACCCGATAATGGATTTCGAATAATTTTTGTTTGGAATTTGGAAAAACTTTCTTCTGCAAAGTTGTACAGAATTCGATTTCTTGTGGAATGGACATAAAATTCGTATTTTTCTGATAAACGGGCTATTTTCTATGAATTACTGAAGTTTCGAAAAATAAAATAGTTTTTATTAATTTATGGGTGGGACCCACTTTTGTGATTTAAAGCATGAAGGCTGCTGGGATTTTTCAAGAGTGGCATGCTGGTCTTTGATGGCTAGCATGCGTAGAATGAAGAATAAATAAAATAATACTTTATTATTTTAGTCTCCTATGGCGTTCTAGCATTTTTCTATAAATAGACGCTTAGGTTAGAATTGAAAATCACACCAGAAATAAGTTTTCTTTCTCTCTAGATTATCGAGCGTATTTTTGTGAGTATTTTGATACTTTGAGAGTTGCTATTTAGTACAAGTTTCTGTTAGCACTATATCCGAAATTCAGTCAGAGGTACGATTATTTTGAGGTAAGGGATGTTATTTTCTTTGTAAATGATATTATTTCTTTCGATATCATTATGCCAAAATATTGGTTTGAACTTTTTATCAGATTTGAAACTTTTTGTGTCGGGATTACTATTCACGCATACAGCACTATTCACGAATACGACACTATTCACCAAAAAAAATAAACGTTTCCCTTTTTGTCCAAGATGTCTATTATGGTTACTATATTTGATTGTATTCATGTTTTGATCTTTATTTTTGAATTCTGCTTCACAATTGGTTATTATGAAGTATTATTGATCTTGGATAAACGGTTATACGAATCCCTACTATTTGTCCTTCTGCCTCACTGGATTCGGTTTCTTTAAAATATTTTTCATCATCCTCAGTTCTAAATGATGATATTACTGAATATCTTTGTCCTGTAGTGCAAAGATGAGTGATTAACTGATGAATATTTTTGGTCCATAGTACAAAGATAAACAGGTGTTGAGATGAACATGACCAACTGGTGATACAAATGAATATCTTTGGCCTGTAGTGGAAAGGTGAATATTTGATTAAAGATGTATATTGATTGTTGTTATAGGGATAAAATAGTTATGATGAACTTTTAAATCTTAGAAGATAGTAGAACTCATTCTCTACTTGACTCTTCTAATGGATTGTTGTTTCCGCTGCAGTTGTTGATCTAAAACTTGTTGTCTATTATATTTTATCAGAGTTTTCCCTGTTGAAGACTAATGATAAATTGTTGTATATTATCTTAGTCATAATATTCTTTACTGGGCTAGTTGAGCTCACCATTTTCCTTTTTGTTCTATTTTTCTTCTTAGGAGGTGAGAACATAGCAAAATCTAGTCGGGGTATAGAGTGATGGTTCTAGAAAGATGTTTTAGCAATCCTCACTATTTCTGTAAAATAGTGTTTGAATAATTGTAATGAGGACTTATTTGAGTGTGGATATTGTCTAGAAGACAATATTTGTATTTAAACTCACAATATGTGTTGTCGTATTTTGCACGACAATTGTATTATTGAAGTTGTAGTTTGCTTTCTGTACCATATATTTGGCGACTCAGAATGGGTGTTGTATACCTATTTTGGCGGCGTCACAGATGTGCTCCCATTTCCACTGTAGAATTTCTAACGGTTGCAACAACCCACTTGGTCGTTGGTGTTCAGCCTTAACTTTATGACAAGTTAAGCACTTACTAACATATTCTATTATCTCCCTTTTCATGTTTGGCCACCAAAAGGTCTGACGAAGGTCTTGATACATCTTCGTACTACTGGGATGTATCGAATACCTTAAATTATGGGCTTTGTAACATTCCAGAATTTTAAATGTAATATTAAATATTTATTGAGTTATATAAATAATTAATGGATGTGATTATCGGTAAATGAATATTTGTTTAATTGATTTAATATTATTTGGAGAATTATTTGTTAAATAAATAGTTGATGAATTAAGGAAATGATTATTATATTGAGATTTCAATTCAATGATTAATTATTTGTATTGTGTTATGTGATTAAAGAATTTATTTAATTAATTGTAATTTGCATTAATTAAAATTAAATATGAAAGCTTGATTAATATAGTGTGACAAATAACTATATTATAAGGAGTTATTAAAATAAATTAAAGTAATTTAATTTAGTTTTATCAAACAAGGCTTAATATATTAATTCTTTAATATTTAAAGGGTTTTTGCCAAACAAGCCTTATGATTTTTGAGATTTATAGTTTTTATTTAATCAAATAAATAGAATAAATAATATAAATAATAAAATTAAAATAATAAATATAATATTTATATTATATACGTTAGTAACTGATTTTGCAATTAGTAGTATTAAGTTATCAGTTTTGTATTAGTACGCATATCAGTTTAGTTTTCTTTTACGCATAAACTAGTTTGCTAAAGCTTTGAGAAGAGAGAGTTTTGAGAGCTTCAGAGAAGATTGAGAGAGAGTTAAGAATTTCTAGCAATTTCAGTGAGTTAACAAGGATTGCAAGCAACTTCAAGGTATTTGTACACAACATTAGTATTATATATACATATATACATATATGGGTTTACGATAAATTGCATGTTCTGTGAATTTCATATTTTGAATTGTTGCTTTACAATGGATTACTTGTGATTATGTGTGTATATGATGATAGAGATTACGTTTAAACAACAATTGCATGCTAATTTCACTTGTCAGTAGAAGAAATTCTCGACAATATATTGTTGTATATATATATTTTTCATATGTTCATGAAAAGTATCAATTCTAGTGGCTAATTTGTATATGAAAGTATAAATTGAAAATTGTATTTGGTAGTTCATTGAGATACGAGCATAACGTAGTTTGAATGAGATGATTTGGTAAAGTAATGAAATCACAGTGATGATTTTTGGGGATGAATATCAAAAATGGAGTTTTATATGAAAAACTTGAATTTTGAGAAATTAAAATAGCTTTAGTTGGTGTTAAATTATTCTAATTGGTTGTAAATGTGAACAATCATATTTATGATAGTTGTATATTTATTTTACGTGTTAATATCACTGTTTGATGGGTGAAATTCGTGTTAGTTGGCTTAATAAAATGTGACATATCTCTGTTTTGAGAATCTGGGTTCTGCAAGTCACACGGGCGCGCAGCTGTCGCGCGCCCACGCGACATCCCTATATAAAACTCGCGCGGCCTCGCGAGTGCCCATTTTCAGACACTGAAGTCTGTTTATTCTACAGACTTTGGTTGTTCGTTGAAGCTTAGCTTAAGGTTATGGAATGTGAGAATCATGCAAGTACAAGGTTAAATAGAGTCATGTTAGGTGGTTTATTAATTCAAAATTTTAAAGTGATTAGTCAATCGAGAATACGTTATGTGGTAATTTAGTATACATAATGAAAGTAGACAAGTGTTGCGAAGTAAAACACTTAGAGTTTCTGAAATGTGAATGGTAATGAACATGTTATGATATGTTAGCATGTCTAATAGGTGTTGTGGTTAAAAAATTATGTGTAGGTGATCGTGAGTTTAACTTTATAGCTTACGCTCAAGGCAAGTTTTCTAACTCTATATTTACATTAAAAAGTTTCTAAGCTTCTTTTTTTCATTGAGCAAGCCTTTTATCCTTACATTTATGTTGAGCTAGTTCTTACTTTAAAGTTTCGTTAAACGAACTATTGTATTCTTAATCATGATTTGAACAATCTAGCTATGACATTTTTTTATTCAAACAAGTTGAAGTCCAATACTTATTGATGCATTCTAACTTGTTTATTGTTAGACAAGTTTCATTATTGTTATTCGAATATTATGAATGCAGTTTTCTTGAATTCTAATTTCAAATGTTGAATCATTATAGTTCATTCACTTGACACAAGTCATTCTTATGATAAGTAAACTTCATTTTCAGCTTCCTATTACGTAATGTTTATTCAATAATTCATAGTCCTAGCTTAATTTTATTCAAGCAAGGTTTATTATTAGCATTCAATACTTATGCTTTGTAGTTGTTTCTAAGCAAGAGATCAAGTATAGACAGTTCGCTTACACATATTCATTATTTCATATTATGCTATTATTGATCAACTGTTGTGATTATCATACACTATTGATTCAACTAGTCCATTAGTTGATGTCCGTTGAACTTCAAATTACCCTTGATAGCTTATCCAAACCAAACCTTCGTTAGTGCGGACTTGTACTCTAAATACTGAGATGAACAACCCTATTAAGGGTTAACTTACGCGTAGCGTTAAAATGTTGGTACACAATACATTGTACGAAGGGCTGATCCCCCTAAGTACGAGGACCTTATAGTCTTATGACTGTTAAAGTTGGAGTTGAAAGATTACTTGCAACTGTAGACGTAGTTCATGGTCCTATGACCCTCAGTGATGTATATTCCATATTTTGGATTCTAGTTTCTGATTATCGTTGTTAGAGTACTATTCAGTTTTGATGAGCCTATTATTGGTAGTTATTATTGTTATACTCCTGTTGATTATCTATTATATCTAGTGAGCAATTATTTTGCTCACTCTTGCACATCTATAAACTCATTGCATCTAAAGAGGAGAAGGTAGGTGAACCTTCGACTAGCAAAGGAAAGGGAAAAATGTACGAGTGATGAAGACTTGTAATTTTGACTTTGATTATGATGTTAGACTTTTATTATGATGGTCTTAGACTTTATTTTAATGATGTAATGTTATAATTTTAATTCCGCATTTGAATGACGTTTAAAGGTTAGATAATGATGAAGACTTGTAATTCTGACTTTGATTATGATGTTAGACTTTTATTATGATGGTCTTAGACTTTATTTTAATGATGTAATGTTATAATTTTAATTCCGCATTTGAATGACGTTTAAAGGTTAGATCTAACCTGGGATGTTTTTGCACTTAATGATGTAACCCTATTTAAGGGGAGGTTTTATGATTCAAATATTTTTTTATTTGGGTAGATAGTATGAATGTTTGAGCAGTGAGCACCAAATCTTATGGGAAAGAAGTACCTAGATTTAGGGGTGTCACAAGTTGGTATCAAAGTTTTAGGTTATGAACCTTAGGTGGGAGAAAAAGCCTTAGGAAGTAACCTTTGAAAATATAGTGATAATAAACTCTTATCGAGTTTTAGAAAAGAGAAAGTAATAAAACACTTATGTGCTTATGTGATAGTAATCTTTGTGCTCGTGAGTGTCGAGTAGTAATGATTAATAATTAAAACTTAAACTTTGGTTGACAGGATGGCTAATGTAGGAGGATTCAGTCAGGATAGAGAGGAGGAGCCTCGAGATATTCAGGTGATTTAGGAACAACTACTGCCACGGGAAACAGTTCCGTCGGTCACAGTAGTTGAGCATGAGAGAGTCCCCAATGAGGATGATGAGATAGAGATGGATGAGGAGGATCCCGTGGAGTTGCCACAGTCGAATGAGGAGGACGAGGAGGAAGAGCTTCCACTTAATTCGATAGCTGCCCGTATGTACGATGAGGTGCATGATCGCAATGTGGAACTTCAAGATACCGTCGAGGAGTTGCGAGAGATAGTAGCTGAACAACAGACCTCGATGGTACAGAAAGACGACGAGATCCAGGTTCGAGAAGAAAGACTGAACAACGTTGAAGAGAAGCTGATCCACACAGAAGGGGAAAATGAGCAAATGATGGAGAAGATTCCAGAACTGGAGAACAAGCTGAAGGAGGAATCTACCAAGGGGGCAAGAGCTGAAGATGCGTACAATGAAGCTTATCAACGAGCCGGAATGGCAGAGAGGGATGCACAAGCAAAGAGGATGAATATGGAAGAGATGAGCAATGTATTCAACACCGTGGTCAATCGAGCTCAAGATCGAGTCATGAGTTATCCGATTCAGTTCGAGATGCTACCATCATACATATTGGATCGCCGAACAATGTTCCGAATTATGGAAGAAGAGCGTCATAAGGCTACGCAGTATCTTAGTAGGACATTGTAGAGATTGTAATTGATAGGTGATTTGGAAAATAAATGAAATGTAAATCCCGGGTATGATAACCAATGGGATAGATGATGATGATGATGTTATCCTGCAACTGTTATGGTTCAGGAAAGGTTACAGTTCAGGAAAATAATGTAAATAGCAGTGATGCTATTGTTTTGATGTTTTTTATGATAAATGAATAAAAGATATTATTTTATTCAAAGTGTTAAGTGTTACGTGATAAACTGTTATGATGTGCAACCTAAGTAAATAATACTTAAAAGGTTGAATAGAAGCTAATGGATGTATTTTAACAGAAAATGGCTTCAAGACGTCAACCACCATGACGAAGAACCGTTGAGGAAAATAACAATAACAATGTGGAAGGAAACCCTATTCAGCAGCTAATGACATTACTGACGGGCGCTTTGCAGAATCAACCTCAGAATCAAGGTACTACGTTTAAGGACTTTAAGGCGGTTGGACCACCAGAATTTCGAGGGTCCATGAATTCAGTTGAAGCACAGACTTGGATCATGGAAATCGAGAAGGTTTTTGATGTTGCTAGGGTAGAAGATAATCAGAAGACTACTTTTGCAACATTTATGTTGAAAGCAGAGGCTAGCTATTGGTGGCAGGCCAACAAAACTCGGGAAGGACCGGGAGTGATGACCTGGGATAGGTTTAAGGAGTTATTCTTCGATACTTATTTCCCAGAGAGTTCGAAGAGTCAGCTAGAGGTTCAATTTTTGGAGTTGAAGCAAGGAATAATGTCGGTGTCTGAGTATGCCGCAAGGTTCAACGAGTTGGCGAGGTTTGCGCCATATCAAGTCAGCACAGACGAGCGCAAGGCGAAAAGGTTCGAGCACGGACTAAAACGCTGGTTGTTTACCTATTCCAATTGAAGACATTTGCAGCAGTGATGGAGAAGGCGATTCTCGCTGAAAGTGCAGATGAGGCAGTAACAAAACATAATCAAGAGCAGAAAAAGAAGAAAGGTGAAGGTGAAGGTAAGAGTGGTGGTAGTAACGGAGGAAATGGCAACAACAACTTGAAGAGGAAGTGGAATGCGAACGGGGGAGCTGGGAATCAGCAAAGAAACCAGCAAAATAAGAAGTTTGAAGCATGTGCTACGTGCAAAAAGTTTCACAAGGGAATGTGTTTGTTGGGGAAATGAGTGTACTTAAATTGTGGGCAGGAGGGTCACATAGCCCCAAATTGCACTCAAGCTAAAAAGAATGTGTGCTTTACGTGCGGATCAAAGGATCACTTTGCTCGTGAATGCCCTAAGAAGAGATCAGGTGAGGCAAATGGGAGCAAAGGAAATGCTAGTGGAGGAGCATTGGCTATTGCTGGGCTAACATCAACAAATAAGCCCACAGCCAGAACCTTCAACATGACGGTGCAGGACGCGGTGCAATCAAAAGATGTCGTGTCAGGTATTGTCCCAATCAATGATATAAATGCATATGTATTATTTAATTCGGGTGCTACTTGCTCGTTTATATATGATGAATTTGCTAAGAAGTTAGAAATACCTTGTGAAGATTTGCAAATCCCTTTAAACATAGAAATTGCGAATAGGGAAGTGATTCCTGTTAGGTTCATGTACAAGAACTGTAGGGTGAACATTAAGGGGAATGTTATGAAAGTAGATTTAATTTCGATAAAGCTCGGAGAGTTCGATGTTATTTTGGGCATGGATTGGTTATTTAATTATGGAGCAATAATTGACTGCCAAAAGAAGTGTGTTAACCTTATGACTCCGTTAAGGGTAGTTTTTCATTGTAGCAAATTGCCTAGATAAATGAAATGTCTGACGATGATGCAGGCTAAAAAGTTATCGAGTCAGGACTGTGTAGGGTATTTAGCTTACATAGTCGATACTCAAAAAGAGAAGGGTGTAAAGTTGGAGGAAATACCAGTAGTTAGGGAATTCGTGGACGGGTTTTTGGGATTTGCCAGGACTTCCACCTGATCGAGATATCGAATTCGTGATCGACTTAGCGCCAGGAACCTCTCCTATATGGAAGGCCCCGTACAGAATGGCTCCAATAGAGATGAAAGAACTAATGGTGCAACTGCAAGAACTACTGGATAAGAAGTATATTCAACCAAGTGTGTCACCGTGGGAAGCCCCGGTGTTATTCGTGAAGAAGAAGGATGGATCGATGCGTCTTTGCATTAACTATAGGGAATTGAACAAAGTCACTATTAAAAATAAATATCTGTTGCCAAGAATAGATGACTTGTTTGATCAATTGAAGGGTGCTAGATATTTCTCAAAAATAGATTTGAGAGGTGGATATCACCAATTGAAAGTAAGGAAGGAGGATGTACTGAAGACAGCATTCCGAACTCGGTATGGACATTACAAATTTTTAGTGATGTCCTTTGGTTTGACAAACGCCCCTGTAGCGTTCATGGATTTGATGAAAAACCATTTTTGAACAAATTTGTGGTGGTGTTCATCGACGATATTCTGGTGTACTCTAAAACTCAAGAGGAACACGTGGAACACTTACGTCTGACGTTGGAGACGTTAAGAAAGGAAAAGTTGTATACGAAATTCTCTAAATGTGAATTTTGGTTGGAACGTGTACAATTTCTTGGGCATGTAATTGATAAGGATGGGATTTCCGTAGATCCATCAAAAGTTGAAGCTGTGATAAATTGGGAACAACCAAGAACTCCATCAGAAGGAAGAAGTTTCTTGGGGTTGGCAAGATATTACATATGGTTTATCCAGGAATTTTCCAAGATTGCTACTCCGTTGACAAATTTGACAAGGAAATCTATAAAATTTGTTTGGACGGAGAAATGTGAAGAAAGTTTTCAAGAATTGAAGAAGAAGTTAAGTGTGGCACCTATGTTGTCGTTACCAGATAATACAGGAAACTTTGTGGTGTATAGTGATGCGTCACACAAAGGATTGGGTTGTGTCCTTATACAGAATGGTAAGGTTATTGCATAAGTGTCAAGGCAACTAAAAGACTACGCGAAAGGGTATCCGACTCATGATTTAGAGTTGGCAGCGGTTGTGTTCGCACTGAAGATATGGAGACACTATCTCTACGAAAAGAAGTGTGAGATCTACACAGACCATAAAAGTCTGAAGTATATTTTCACCTAGAAAGACCTGAACATGCGTCAAAGAAGATGGATGGAACTGATAAAAGATTATGATTACGAGATCTTTTATCATCCGAGTAAAGCTAATGTGGTTGCAGATGCCTTGACTAGGAAAGGCAGAGAAAAGTTGATGATGTTAACAGATAAGGAGGAGCTTATTACAGTAATGGCAAGGTTAGAGGTAGAAATCAAATTTTCAGAAGAGTTTGATGCAAAATTGTTCCAGATGAAAGCTAGTCCAACTTTGGTGGACAAAGTGATGAATGCTCCGCTACAGGATGAGGAATGCAAGAAAATAAAAGAAAAGGTGGTTGAGGATAAAGAAGTAAAGTATAAGGTCGATACTGCGGGAATACTAAGATTCGAGGGACGAATTTGGGTTCCAATAATTCAGGAGATTAAAGATGAAATCTTAACCGAAGCACACAACACGATATGCGATTTATCCAGGAAGTACGAAAATGTACCAAGATTTACAGCGTCATTTTTGGTGGCCGAAAATGAAAAGAGATGTTGTAGAGTGCGTTGCAAAGTGCTTGACATGTCAGAAAGTGAAGGTAGAGCATCAACGACCAAGCGGATTACTTCAACCGTTGGAAATACCGGAATGGAAGTGGGAGCATATCACAATGGATTTTGTGGTAGGTCTTCCAACAACTCAAAAAGGATACGACGCGATATGGGTGATAGTGGACAGGTTGACAAAATCTGCACACTTTTTGCCAATAAAGATTAGATTTAATCTTGATCAGCTGGCAAAATTATACGTTAAGGAGACCGTCTCAGGACATGGAGTTCCAGTGTCAGTTGTATCAGATAGAGATCCAAGGTTCACATCAATTGTTTGGAAGAGATTACAAGAATGCATGGGAACTCAATTGAAGATGAGCACAGCGCATCATCCGCAAACCGATGGGCAAAGCGAAAGAACGATACAGACACTTGAAGATATGCTCAAAGCGTGCATCATGGATTTCAAAGGAAACTTAGATGATCATCTACCATTGGTGGAATTCGCATACAACAACAATTATCATGCAAGCATTGGTATGCCGCCATACAAGGCGTTATACGGCAGAAAGTGCAGAACTCCACTATGTTGGGATGAAGTTGGAGAACAGCAACTGTTAGGCCCATAACTGGTTCAACAGACCGCTGAAGTGGTCAAACTCATCAGAGCAAGACTAGTAGCTGCTCAAAATTGACAGAAAAAGTATGCTGATCAACACAGGCAGAGTCGTGAGTTTAAAGTAGGAAATTTTGTATTCCTGAAAGTTTTTCCTTGGAAGGGGAAGATTCGTTTTGGCAAGAAAGGCAAGCTCAGCCCGAGGTTTATTGGACCTTTCGAAATTCTACGCAGAGTGGGAGAGGTGGCTTATGAAGTAGCTTTACCTCCAGATTTAGAGCATGTGCACAACGTTTTTCATATGTCAGTGTTACGACCTTATAAACCCGACTGCAAGCACGTGATCGAGTACGAACCATTGCAATTCGATAAAGATTTGTCTTATGAAGAAGTTCCTATCCAGATAGTCGACATGAAAGAACAAGTGCTTAGAAATAAAGTGATACCTTCTATGAAGGTGATATGGAGAAACCACAATGTCAAAGAGGTAACGTGGGAACTCGAAGCTGAATTGATGAAAAGTTACCCTGAGTTATTTGTTTAATCTATGTCTTCGATTCTGGGGACAAAATCTTTGTAAGTAGGGAAGAATGTGATGATTTGATTGATTGAATTGTGATTCTGAGGATAGAATCTTTTTAAGGAGGGAATGATGTAACATTCCAGAATTTTAAACGTAATATTAAATATTTATTGAGTTATATAAATAATTAATGGATGTGATTATCGGTAAATGAATATTTGTTTAATTGATTTAATATTATTTGGAGAATTATTTGTTAAATAAATAATTGATGAATTAAGGAAATGATTATTATATTGAGATTTTAATTTAATGATTAATTATTTGTATTGTGTTATGTGATTAAAGAATTTATTTAATTAATTGTGATTTGCATTAATTAAAATTAAATATGAAAGCTTGATTAATATAGTGTGACAAATAACTATATTATAAGGAGTTATTAAAATAAATTAAAGTAATTTAATTTAGTTTTATCAAACAAGGCTTAATATATTAATTCTTTAATATTTAAAGGGTTTTTTCCAAACAAGCCTTATGTCTTTTGAGATTTATAGTTTTTATTTAATCAAATAAATAGAATAAATAATATAAATAATAAAATTAAAATAATAAATATAATATTTATATTATATACGTTAGTAACTGATTTTGCAATTAGTAGTATTAAGTTATCAGTTTTGTATTAGTACGCATATCAGTTTAGTTTTCTTTTACGCATAAACTAGTTTGCTAAAGCTTTGAGAAGAGAGAGTTTTGAGAGCTTCAGAGAAGATTGAGAGAGAGTTATGAATTTCTAGTAATTTCAGTGAGTTAACAAGGATTGCAAGCAACTTCAAGGTATTTGTACACAAAATTAGTATTATATATACATATATACATATATGGGTTTACGATAAAATTGCATGTTCTGTGAATTTCATATTTTGAATTGTTACTTTACAATGGATTACTTGTGATTATGTGTGTATATGATGATAGAGATTACGTTTAAACAACAATTGCATGCTAATTTCACTTGTCAGTAGAAGAAATTCTCGACAATATATGGTTGTATATATATATTTTTCATATGTTCATGAAAAGTATCAATTCTAGTGGCTAATTTGTATATGAAAGTATAAATTGAAAATTGTATTTGGTAGTTCATTGAGATACGAGCATAACGTAGTTTGAATGAGATGATTTGGTAAAGTAATGAAATCACAGTGATGATTTTTGGGGATGAATATCAAAAATGGAGTTTTATATGAAAAACTTGAATTTTGAGAAATTAAAATAGCTTTAGTTGGTGTTAAATTATTCTAATTGGTTGTAAATGTGAACAATCATATTTATGATAGTTGTATATTTATTTTACGTGTTAATATCACTGTTTGATGGGTGAAATTCGTGTTAGTTGGCTTAATAAAATGTGACATATCTCTGTTTTGAGAATCTGGGTTCTGCAAGTCACACGGGCGCGCAGCTGTCGCGCGCCTGCGCGACATCCCTATATAAAACTCGCGCGGCCTCGCGAGTGCCCATTTTCAGACACTGAAGTCTGTTTATTCTACAGACTTTGGTTGTTCGTTGAAGCTTAGCTGAAGGTTATGGAATGTGAGAATCATGTAACAACAAGGTTAAATAGAGTCATGTTAGGTGGTTTATGAATTCAAAATTTTAAAGTGATTAGTAAATCGAGAATGCGTTATGTTGTAATTTAGTATACATAATGAAAGTAGACAAGTGTTACGAAGTAAAACACTTAGAGTTTCTGAAATGTGAATGGTAATGAACATGTTATGATATGTTTGCATGTCTAATAGGTGTTGTGGTTAAAAAATTATGTGTAGGTGATCGTGAGTTTAACTTTATAGCTTACGCTCAAGGCAAGTTTTCTAACTCTATATTTACATTGAAAAGTTTCTAAGCTTCTTTTTTTCATTGAGCAAGCCTTTTATCCTTACATTTATGTTGAGCTAGTTCTTACTTTAAAGTTTCGTTAAACGAACTATTGTATTCTTAATCATGATTTGAACAATCTAGCTATGACATTTTTTTATTCAAACAAGTTGAAGTCCAATACTTAATGATGCATTCTAACTTGTTTAATGTTAGACAAGTTTCATTATTGTTATTCGAATATTATGAATGCAGTTTTCTTGAATTCTAATTTCAAATGTTGAATCATTATAGTTCATTCACTTGACACAAGTCATTCTTATGATAAGTAAGCTTCATTTTCAGCTTGTTATTACTTAATGTCTATTTAATAATTCATAGTCCTAGCTTAATTTTATTCAAGCAAGGTTTATTATTGTCATTCAATACTTATGCATATTCATTGTTTCATATTATGTTATTATTGATCAACTGTTGTGATTATCAAACACTATTGATTCAACTAGTCCACTAGTTGATGTCCGTTGAACTTCAAATTACCCGTGATAGCTTATCCAAACCAAAACTTTGTTGGTGCGGACTTGTACTCTAAATACTTAGATGAACAACCCTATTAAGGGTTAACTTACGCGTAGCGTTAAAATGTTTTTACACAATACATTGTACGAAGGGCTGATCCCCCTAAGTACGAGGACCTTATAGTCTTATGACTGTTAAAGTTGGAGTTAAAAGATTACTTGCAACTGTAGACGTAGTTCATGGTCCTATGTCCCTCAGTGATGTATATTCCATATTTTAGATTCTAGTTTCTGATTATCGTTGTTAGAGTACTATTCAGTCTTGATGAGCCTATTATTGGCAATTATTATTGTTATACTCCTGTTGATTCTCTATTATATCTAGTGAGCAATCGTTTTGCTCACTCTTGCACATCTATAAACTCATTGCAGCTAAAGAGGAGAAGGTAGGTGAACCTTCGACTAGCAAAGGAAAGGGAAAAATGTACAAGTGATGAAGACTTGTAATTTTGAGTTTGATTATGATGTTAGACTTTTATTATGATGGTATTAGACTTTATTTTAATGATGTAATGTTATTATTTTAATTCCGCATTTGAATGACGTTTAAAGGTTAGATAACCTGGGATGTTTTTGAACTTAATGATGTAACCTTATTTAAGGGGAGGTTTTATGATTCAAATATTATTTTATTTAGGTAGATAGTATGAATGTTTGAGTAGTGAGCACCAAATTTTGTGGGAAAGAAGTACCTAGATTTGGGAGTGTCACAGGCCCCCATCATTATTTCCTCCTTTAATTCGGGATCATTGGGAACCCAAATTCTTCCTTCAAAACGAAGTAATCCCTCCTTATCGAGGTTATACTTAGTCTTTTCTTCATCTTCTATCTTCTTCTTCATTTGCTTGCATTCCTTGTTGCTTAATTGTGCTCCCCTAACCCGTTCCACTATGGTTGGTTAGGTTTCCACGGAAAATAACATTTCCACCGCTTGCTCCGGTAACTTAACTTCTAATTCCATTCTTGTCATCGATGTTACCAACTCATTCTGAGTTGTTAACATTGATAGTTTCTCTCTACCTTACCTACTTAGCGCATCGGCTACTACATTTACTTTCCCCGGATGATATAAAATATCACAGTCATAATCTTTTATTAACTCTAACCACCTTCTCTGTCTCATGTTTAACTCCTTCTGTGTGAAGATATATTTCAGACTTTTGTGGTCCGTGTATATCTCACACTTCTCACCATATAGATAATGCTTCCATATCTTCAAGGCAAAAACTACAGCTGCTAATTCCAGACCATGAGTAGGATAGGCTTTCGTATAATCCTTTAATTGACGTGACGCATACGCAATGACTTTGCCATGCTGCATGAGCACAAAACCCAGTCCTTTATGCGATGCATGGCTATACACTACAAAATTTCCTGTATCGTCTGGTAAGGACAATACAGGTGCCTCACTTAACCTCCTTTTCAACTCCTAAAAACTGTTCTCACATTTTTTAGTCCACACATACATTACCGACTTTCTTGTCAGATTCGTCAACGGAGTAGCTATTTTAGAAAAATCCAGAATGAACCTTCTATAGTATCCTGTTAACCCCAGAAAACTACGAACCTCGGTTGGCGTTTTGGTTGCTCCCACTCATTAACTGCTTCTACTTTTGCTGGATCTACAAAAATGCCATCTTTATCAATAACATGTCCTAGAAACTGCACTCTCTCGAGCCAAAATTCCCACTTTGTGAATTTTTCATACAACCTTTCCTTCCTTAGTGTTTCCAACACTATCCTTAAATGTTCAACATGATCTTCTGGCGTCTTTGAATAAACTAGAATATCATCAATGAACACTATGACGAACTTGTCCAAATATTATTTGAACACTCGGTTCATCATATCCATAAATGCGGCTGGCGCATTGGTTAACCCAAACGTCATCACCAAGAAGTCGTAATGACCATAAGGAGTTCTGAACGTCGTCTTAGGTACATCTTACTTCCTCACCTTTAACTGATGATACATGCGCAAATCTATCTTAGAAAAATACTTTGCCCCTTTCAACTTATAAAATAGATCATTGATCCTGGGCAACGGGTATCTATTCTTAATCGTTAACTTGTTCAACTCTCGATAGTCGATACAAAGTCTTAACGACCCATCCTTTTTCTTTAAAAATAATACTGGTGCTCCCCAAGGAGACACACTCAGTTGAATGTACTTTCTATCTAATAGTTCTTATAATTGAACCATTAACTCCTTCATCTCAACTGGCGCCATCCGATAAGGTGCCCTTAAAACTGGTGCCGTTCCCGGTAACAGATCAATTATAAACTCAACCTCCCTATCCGGTGGAATATCCGGTAACTCCTCCGAAAATACATCCGCGAATTCTTGCACTATAGGTATTTGGTCCAAGGATGTTCCCACTTTCTGGGTATCCACAACATGGCATAGATAACCTACACACCCTTTTCTCAACATCTTCCTAGCTTGTGTCATCGACAGACAACAAGAGCATCTCGATGATTTACTACCAAAGAACACTACCTTGGTTTCCTTAGAAAGCCGATGGTTTACACTTTTCCTATGGCAATCTATTATCGCCTTATGGTTAACCAACCAATCCATACCAAGAATTACATCGAATTCTTTTAACCTTATCGGTACCAAATCTACCGATAACTTATTCCATCTAATATCTACGCAACAATCCTTATGAATATGTTCAATGGGAATTATCTCTACGTTTGCTACCTTAACGTCTAAAGGTATTGGTAACTTTTCAGGGATTAAACCTAATCGCTTAGCAAATTCACATGCTATAAAAGAACAAGTAGCACCCGAGTCAAATAACACATAAGCATTTATATCATTGAACGGTATGATACTTGCTACCACATCCGTTGATGCAACCGCATCTTGGACAGTCATATTAAACTTACGAGCTGAGGGTCTACCCACTGATGGTGGTAGACCAGTAATGGCTAACTTACCACTACCAGAACCCTTATTTCCCTCTAACACTTTCTTCGGGCAATTTCTTGCCATGTGGTCCAATGACCCACAGACAAAACACCCCTGGTACTTCTTAGGGTTAGGATAGTTGGGTGACAAATTCCCCTCCTGCCCACAGTTGTAACACACTGATTTCCCCTTTAAGTAGACTCCCGTGTGAGTCTTTTTGCATGTCTTGCATGCTTCCATCCTACGCTTAGGCTCCCCCTGCTTTACCCCAGTATTCCCAGGGTTAAAACTCTTCCTCTTAGGCAAGTTGCCACTTCCGCTGGCAACTTCAGCCTTACTACCTCCTTCAAACTTACTCTTATTTTTTTGCTCTTTGTGGTACTGAGACAATGCCTCACCACCACCTTTAGCTATTATCGCCTTTTCTAGAATGGTCTCGTAGAAGGCACTCTAAAAAATCGATATCCTACTGTAGAGCCAGGGTTTTAAGTCCTGCTCAAACCGACGCGCCTTTCTTGCTTCTGTGTCCACCTGATGTGGAGCAAACCTCGCCAATTCATTGAATTTGGCAGCATACTGAGGAACTGTCATATCCCCCTGCTTAAGTTCTAAGAACTTAATCTTTATTCTACCTTGCATGCTAGTAGGGAAGTAGTTCTTGAAGAAGACCTTCTTAAACTGTTCCCAAGTAACAGCTTCGGTCCCAGCCCCACCTTGGTGAGCCTCCCACCAGTAGTTGGCTTCCCCCCTCATCATGTAAGTCGCAAAAGAAGTCTTATGTTCCTCACTTACGTTTGTTATCACAAACGCCTTTTCAATTTTTTTTACCCATGTCTGGGCCTCTAGTGGGTCCGTTGTTCCTCAGAACTCAGGAGGGCCCACACTCTTAAATTCCTTGAAGGTAGTTGTTCTTACTACCCCAGGAGCTACAGGAATCCCTCCCCCAACTTGGTTAAATGCAGCCGTTAATAAATTAACGAACTCTTGCATACGGTTATTAGGACCCCCTAATTCTCATTATGAGACTCAGCCTCTTGGTTACGTTGTCTCCTCTTTGGCGGCATTATTCAGATTAAATAAATAAAGTTTCGTTATTATCTATTTAACTGCTTGGTTATCATTCTCAAATAACAACTCATACCACAACAAGCACATTGTCAAAACTATTTACATCATGTTCCCTTAGCAAAAAAGCTATTACATACTATCCCGCGACTGCCTTCTACAAATATTGGGATTTACAAAAAGACTACCCATTAATTATACAAAAGAGGGTTTTACGCCACTACCTATGTACAAACGATCTAACAGTCTACTAACACTATCGAACGACATTCTCATATTTCTGATTTGCCAGTATCGACGCAATATCTCGACTTATGGTGTGCCGAGTCTGCCCGGACTCAATGGAATAACAAGCAATTTTCAGCTTGAAATCCTCATGAGCACATTCGTGGATGTATGACATCCTAGCTATTTTCTGGTCTTTTTCAACCAGTTTCTTTCGAAGCTCAATAGCCTCTTGCTTATAGTCACGTGCCTTATCTGCCATAAGCACTTTCTCATCGTGCTCTGACTCAAAATCCTCCTCTGCAGATTCCTTCGCCTCATATTGGGCGGTTATCTCCTCATTCTGTGTCTCTACCACAGTGCGCAGATGCACATTCCTATCCAACACTGCCAGATACAACGATCTCATTGCATCCGGAGGTGTTGGCTCCTGAGTAGGCACCACCGTATTAATTGATGTTACCTCCATCTCCTCCTCCACGTCAAGCATCTCATTCAAATATGATGCTAACCCCATCGTCTCCTCAGAGTATTCCTCCTCAGAGATTTACTCCTCTATGTCTGAGTCTTCTAGAACCACTAACGGTACCTCCGACACTGGCATTGGCACAATCTCCACTTGGTTTACTAACTCTTCACTCACAACGTGAATGTCTCTATACATCATGCTATCGATTGACATCTACAATAGCACACAACAAATTGATTAGTACATAATACACAATAGTATAAGCTCAAATCACATTTAATTTATTTAAGATTAATTTCCATCTTTTAACTCTTTCGGTACTAAGTTTTCTCAATACCTTGTTAATTCATTTGACTTGAATTTCATTCTTCGGACTTTACCTTCCCTACGAGGTTATTAGCCTAAGGTTCTTCCCCCCTTAAGTTTAATAACCTAATGCTTTGATACCAACCTGTGACGTCCCCAAATTCGGGTATCTTCCAACCCGACATATGGTGCTACACGGTACTCATAAATCTTCTTATTACAATCAAAGTATAATCCTTCCCAGGTTCATAACCGATTACATAGTTCCTTGTTCATAATGTATAATACATACAAACATACTAATCTATTACACGATGGCTAAGCATCCATCTTAGCTTTGCCCTTATCTCTCTTAGCATTCACAGTACGTTCATCCTTAACTGCAATTATATAATTCACGCAAGAATTGAGTATAACAAGCTCAACAAGTTTATCAAAGGATAACAGTAATACCACATTCGTGAATCATATGATTATTCATACATAACTGAACAAATAGTTAAGAAGTATTATGAAACAATAATACTTTAACATTTCATAACATCAATTCCCAAAGTACAGAGTAGATTAGAAATTCTGAACCGGTCGATAGACCATGAGCAGTAGCTTTCTGTTTTCATACTTGAAAAGGATATCACAACACTAAGGTTGTATATCAGCATTACTTATGAGCACTTCTAGGTGATCAGCCTATAGTACTCTATGTTGATCAACACTCATTCGTTAAAAGTATTTATGTTTAACATTTGGAAAACTCGCGTGCCCATCGAAATATCGATGAAAAATACTTTTGTTTGTTCATAGACAAACCTTACCTTCACATCCGTACCAATTTCTTGGCATATGATAGCGTTAACATTTCTATATACAAAGATATGAATATCAATCAATCTATATCTCACGAGTAGTCTAGCCGAGTTAAATTTGGCATTGACCCCTTCTTTAAAATCAGTCGTGCAATTCAGTACAATGAATCACATAAAACTTGGCTAACTTGAAAGTTAGACAAGCGTTAAGAAAACTTGCCTTTCAGTGTCTTCAAATAACTTAATCGACTAACCACAGCCTTTACAGAATCTACATGATATATTCACATAGCATACTGTAATTAGCTATCAAACAATTATTCACATTGTTCCTACCAACTTCTTCCTCTTCTATGTCTTTGTTAACTCAATATCATTAATAAAGTTAGCTCGACTTATTACCCTTCGTCCCGGCTTATTAATCAATTTATGGCATTACCAGACTAACATTGTTGGCGAAGTGCCAACGTTGTTTTCCCGACTAGGGTTCATTAACAACACTTTGCGTTCATTGTTCATACATTTTTAACATGCATTCAATTCCTAAGTTCATCACCATATACAGTAGTATATGTAACATAAGAATACTCTTAATACACTTATGAAGGGCATAAACTTTACTTCTATAGGTCCTTGAACAATTGAAGTTCAAAACCTAAGTCATCTATCTAGAGCCCTGCACCCGCGCCGCGGCGTGGCATTTCAGTACAAGACTGGCACTGCGGTGCCAGTTAGCAGTACCTAGGTCCCGGTCTCGGCGCTGCGGCGCAAGACTTCCTTCTATCAGTAGTGCTGTGGTGCCACTTTCCAATAGCTACTAACATTGTCCCGGCACTGCGGCGCGACATTTAACACATTGTCTGGCGCCGCGGCGCAAGACCTCAGCACCAGAAAAATTCAACAGATAAATTTTTTTGGTGAGATTCTCGGAGCCATAACTTCTTCGTTATAAATCCGATTTGGTCCGTTCAAAATCCTACATGTCATAAATGACACACTCTACGCGTTCATATAAGAATTCTATACTTTCGAATCGGTTAACTCAAAATTCGCTATTGAGTTCCATTTTTAAGCGTTCGTAAACGTTAATGAGCGTTCAATGCTTGTTTTCTTTGTTTTAAGTCAGAATCCGACGATTCTTGAGTCCACGACTCTTAAATACCCTATCTCATGTGTTGACATTGAAAAACAATGTTTTCAAGTCTCTCGGCACCTTTTGACTACCAATCCAGAATTTTAACGTTTTCGATGTTTAACGTCTATTTTCGCAAAATTCGCTATAACTTCGTTACTAATGTTCTCTAAGCCAAATCACATGGAATACTCCATGGACTTGATATCTACATCCTAAAAAAGCAAGATGCACATATTAACGTATTGATGGAGTTCAATTGTTTATCAACAATCAATCTCAACAATCAATAATCACTACAAGAAAAAGTTTTATCAGCGACCGCATCCATCAGCGACCGTATACGGTCGCTGAAAGGCGTCGCACAAAATCTGGTCGCTGAGATGCACATCCGTGACCACTATTAGCGACCGATATATCTGCGACCGCTATGAGCGACCGTAATGACAAATACGGTCGCTGAGCTGAGTCAGCATAGTCCAGGGCCAAAGCTGACGTGTTCCACGTGTCAGCGACCGGTATCCGCGACCGCCTCCGGTCGCTGTTGTCCATAAATAGTTATCCGTCGCTATTACCTATCCGCGACCGCCTGCGGTCGCTGATATGGAAAAATAAAAAAAATAGAATTTTGCTGTTTTGCAGAAATCCCAAAAACCTGTACCTGTTTTGTACCTGTTTTATCCCAACACACAAACCCAACAACAACATACACAACAATATAAACACCCATCGTCCACCAACACATACACACCAAACTAGTATATAAACCATTCAAAACCAATATGATTTTGAATAAATATAATAACATTTCAAAACTTGTTTAAGTAACATACAAACATCCTAAAATGAATATACAAGTACAAACTTATACTATAACTATAAAACTAATCTAAAATAGGTACGTCAAGCATCACCGCCTCCTTGATCACCCTGTAATTAACAAAATAATAAAACAAGTTACAAATATATATTAATTATGTTAATATTGGTATATTACGACAATATACAACAAATTGATTTTATACCTCGTCGCCATCCCCGTGCTGTGATGCTGCTGCTGTCGCCACTGCTTTAGCTAACTCCTCAGGATCCAGAGCCCCCAGATGCCCGCCCAGTATCGTCAGAAGATTTCGATCTTGACATATAGCTCTAACACAGTCAGCCGGAGTATGAACAGCTGGATGGCTCGATGACTGTGTAGACTGGGTAGAAGAGCAGCCTGAGCCACTGAAGGATGGGCGTCGTCATTGTCCTTGACCTTTAATGTAGTTCTTCTTCACAACAGACGCCCTCTCCCACAACTCTTGATCGATAGACGGACGTGGAGTGCCTTAAGGATAGCGTTCATTCAATAAACGCTTATAAGTGTCCTGTCATCATGTTAACAATTAAATAGTGAAAAATAAATTAATTCTGTAAGCTTTAATAAACAAGATCAAGTTGTTAAAATTTATTACCGCTGTCTGGATATCCTCAGGCAGACCATCACGGGTGGCCACGTACACATCCAGCCAATGGATAGGTGTACCTTGAGACTGAGACTCCTATACAAAAAAAGTATAATATTACTAAGTAAAAATGTGATATATTTTCTACAATTCATGATTTTAAACACATTAAAACTTGTAATTAAATACGTACCCTGGCAGTGATATGTTGCAACTGTGAAATACTACCGCCCTTGTATGTCCCTTTATCCTTTTCGCCTTCGGGTACACCCGAGGATCTGTTGCTGGCGACAGTCTTTCGTCTTTTCACCCAGCTCTCAGCCCTCCATTGGGCACACATCTCAGCCCATATGGCCTGGGTGCACCACCATGGACTATGCTCATGCATGTAATCTTCTCCCTGGCCTAGATGGTCGATCTCTGCATTGTGAAGGGCTTTTTATCTTTCTTTACTCAAATTGTCTTTGGTGCGGACCACACACTTCTGCCAGAATAATGTCTGTATCACTGAAGCCTACGCGTCCTCCCATCTATACCGTTTCTGCAAATAAAACAACAATAAAAACATTACTAAATAATTATCATTCGAATACTAAATAATTATCCTTTGTCATAATTAAAAAAACATACCTGAAATTCTGCCCAAACAGCATCCTTGTGGGCGATAGGTGTGCTCGCCCACGTAATCACAGGTGTAGGCCAATTCTGTAAACACAGCTGTGATATACACTTGATGATCTTATTATCTAAAAAATCACTATAATATACAACATTAATTAGCATATATTAAAGCAAATTATATCTAAGTTATAATACTTATGAACATTTTTTAAACTTATACTTATAATACTTAAAAAAATTCGCCAGAGTCTCCCCTATAATATAGACTAGCCACATGCACGACGACATGCATATATGGACATTTCTAGGCACCTAATACACAAACCAAGAGAAATATACAAATTTTCAATACAGTATATAAGACACGAACAATAACGATTGAATGGAATCTTAAATGCTTATATATAAATGATATATGTGGCACGTACGTGCTATTCGGAGGAGGGCGAATCTGAATAAGAATTCGATCATCTGGATTACTAGGGGCCTTGGGCACATGATTAGGCCCCCTACCCAAGCCGCGCTTTTTCTGCGCTGCTTCAGAAGCCATCTGTATATTACAAATTTCAAGATGTTATTATGAGTCATGTTTGATTACATGTATATATGACAATAAACATAACAGTGATATAAACATGTATATATATGAATATAAAATGACAATAAACAAAAGTTGCATTTAAATAGTTTAGTACATAAACATGCATGACAGTGATATAAACATGTATATATATGAATATAAAAAATATGTAATACTAAACATACATTTCATTTGTTCTTATTGTTAATCGTAAGTGAATACGTAAGGTATTTTATTTATGCTAGCTTTATATCAGTAATACATATTTGGTTGGTATTCAGATGCCAAAACAGTCTCTTTATTAACCAAGTGTGTCTAGTTACCTTATCTGTTACACTAACAGTTCCCTAACACTGCCTATTTTGGCTTAATAGCCCCCCAATAGCTTACCATGCTGACAACCAAGCTTGGCTTGGCCCCGTGAGGCTTAGCTAAGCTTGGCGTGGCCTCGTGTGGCCTCGCGGCCCCAATCCCAGCCCATCAACTTCAACAGCCCCTTAATAGGCTCTAGTGGATCACCAATATACTTATAATACTTAAAAAAAATTCGCCAGAGTCTCCCCTACAATATGGACTAGCCACATGCACGACGGCATGCATATATGGTCATTTCTAAGCACCCAAGACACAAACCAAGAGAAATATACAAAATACCAAAATATATATTTCCCCAGAATCAGACACAGTCATATAAATCTGGAATGAAGCCAAAATCACAAAATATATATTTCCCCCATTTGTAATGGCAAACTTAAAGTACCTATTTAAGTTTTATGTATTTGAAATCATGTTATAGCAATTATGAGTTCTTAGTTACTTATAATCGATGTTTGATGTGTTAATCGATGTTAATCAATTATTAGTTCCTTCTTTCCTTTTAGTTTTTGAAGCATTCTTGATAATGATTATACATTGCCTGAATAAATTCAGGGAGGTCGATGTGGTAGGCATCTTTCGCTACAAGAACACATTGCCTCTGTGCCTCGAGTTTCTCACAAGTGGTAAGATTGACGTGAAGCCTCTAATAACCCATAGATTTGGATTCTCCCAGAAGGAGGTCGAAGAAGCCTTTTAAACTAGTGCTCATGGTGGTATTGCTATTAAGGTCATGTTCAATCTGTAGATATAGGTCCTATCACCTGTCTTGTGTTGGATTGAACTTCTGAAGAAGTCTAAAGTCAGTAATCCTTATTGTGCTTAGAGATAAGACCTCTGAAGAAGTTGTAATAAAACATGAAAAAAGAAAATGAAATCTAGCTTACAAATATAAGTGTCCTAGTTTCCAACAACTTTCAGACAATTTTGTGTGTATAAATATGGGCTCTTTTTTTCTTTTTTTTAGAACGATAAATATGGGCATTAGTTTTATGTTCATTTGATTTCTTTGCAAGGCCCAGTTTGTTACAAGAATGCATTCTACCCAACCTGCCCAAAATTCAAGTGTACTTGACAGCCAAAAAAGTAAGAGAAATGGAGGAAAATTAACAGCCCCTCTTCTTTTTCTTTTCAATTTTTATCCATGCCCAGGCGAGTAAACTCAAAAACTTGATCGAATAAGGAAAACTACTATCTATTTTAGAGAAGTTGCTTTCATTATATCACACCCAAAAAAAATAAAATTTGCCTCCATTATTATCAGACTCAGTTTGCAAATTTTCTTCAATAAATCGAACAAATTCGTAGTAAACAATAACATACTGAATTAAGCATGCTAGCCATATTCATTCATTCAACATAAATGGTAGTTAGTGTTATTATGCTGAAACACATTAATTTGTCAGTAATAAACTGCAGTCATTAGTAGAAAACTATAAAAATTATTGCAATGTTAGGGTTATTATGCTGAAAACTATATAATACCCAATTCAGATATCTACATAACACCTAATTCAGAAATCTATATACCACATTCAATATAAATGGCAGTTAGGGATTACCTGTGGGCGGCGTTGATAATGGCAGTGGTGGCGGCGGGCCGGCGGCGGTGACAATGGCAGCTAATTCTTCTCCTTCTTCTCTTCCCCCCTTTCTCCCTCTTCTCTCAATCTGCTCCCTCTTTTTTCTTTCCTTTCGTCTTTGTCTTTCACGAATAACTGATACTGGTTAGATTAAGTTTGATCAGCGACCGCATGCGGTCGCTGATATCAAGTAGTCGCAAAGAATCCTCGCGCCAACATTTCCTGCCAAATTTTTGGAGGTAAAATTGTTCTAGCGACCACGTAGCGACCGCATGCGGTCGCTGATATTGAATAGCGACTGGATATAATTACGGTCGCAGATGGCGGTCGCTAGTACTAATATATGCGGTCGCTGATATTATTGATCACTGATAGACCTTTTTCTTGTAGTGAATTTCATGATTTTAAGCTATATCAAACCTTATGATTTCTATGATCTCATAACTTATAGAGATTGAATCTATGGTAAGTCACTCTCATTCCACCATATACGCCATACCCCACCCATTTATGATTCTCCAAGACAAAAGAAAACCAAAAGAGATGGAATTAGAATTGAAGAGTATTACCTTAAGAACTCTTAGGTAATCTTGGAAAACCTCTCAAGCAAAGCTTCAAAGTAGAACTTTTGATTGAGTCTAGCTCTTTCTCTCTCTAAAAATCTAGGTTTGCAACTTGAAAAACTCTCAAAAGACCAATCCTAGCTTTCTAGTTATAGGCAATTGAAATGGAAGGAAAATTAGACATTACACCACCACCTCCGTACTATTCAACACTTTGTCACCAAGTAAAATACTTGGTGACCAAGTGATATGCTTGCCTTGCACACCAAGTGGCCGGCCCACCATGCCCATGGGTCATCCCCATGGATGGGTTTTACCCATTCGGTGACCCACCGGTTCTATCCACGGTTCGGTTTTCTTGCATTGGGCTTAACCAATCTAATATTGTGCCTTGACTTGGGCTTGACACTTAATCCCTTGGGCTTGCTCATTCAATTGATTGGACTAATCACAATCCAACCCAAATGAATTAACCTTTAGTCTTAGCTTAATTCTATAATACAAATCATATTCCCTACGTATAATTCACGTATTCTCACCATATAATACTAGTACGATAATTGTATTGTACTCCGTATTAACTCGTCGTATTATACATAGATACTAAATAGTATCATAATTGTATAACACGCGCTTTAACCATAACGCAATTCCTTCTACGCTTTTCATTTCCTTCTCAGAACCATCTCACTCAACCCTTAGGTTTTAAGTCCGCAGGCAAAAACTTCGTTTGCCATAAATGAAATATTATTAGATATTTCATCTTATCTCGATATTCTATCATTACGCGTTTCTCGGAATTTTAAAATAATTCCCCGAAAAGAAACGGATGAATAGTAGTTTTATGAAAATTTCTCAGAAAATATTTATTTTCATCTCAGAAATTCTAAACAATTAATTCTAGCACGTAGCCAGATTACTAACCACATAAACACATTCTAGTTAACGGAACGACCTTCACATAGCTTACTCACAAAATAAATTAATTAAATTCATTTAATTCACATAATCAAATAAAAATTTAATTGTCATAAAAATATGATTTTCTCGGGCATTACATTCACTATGCATATACAAAAAGACCTAACGATCTCCTAACACTGCCTTACGACATTCTCATGTTTTTGATTCGTTAGAATCGAAAAAATATCTCGACTAATCGTATGTCGAGTCTGCTCTGACTCAATAGAACAACAAGCAATTTTCAGCTTGAAATCCTCATGAGCACTTTCATGGATGTACGACATCCGAGCTATCTTCTGGTCTTTAATGGCCAGTTCATTATGAAGCTCTACGGCTTCATTCTTATAGTCCCTAGCTTTATCCATCATCAGCACTTTCTCATCGTGCTCTAACTTATAATGTGCCTCTGCAGACTCCTTCGCCTCATATAGGGCGGTAATCTCCTTATTCTGTGTCTACACCACTGTGCGCAGATGCATATTCCTATCCAACACTGCTAGATACAATGATCTCATTGCATTCAGAGGTGTTGGCTCCTGAGTAGGTACCACCGTATTAATCGATATTACCTCCATCTCCTCCTCCACATCTATCATCATATTCAGATATGATGTTATGCCCATTGTTTCCTTGGAGTAATCCTCCCTAGACATGTACTCTTCTGAATCAGAATCTTCTAGAACCACTACCGGTACCTCCACCACTGGCATTGGCACTACTTCCACTTGATTCACTAACTCTTCACTCACAACGTGAATGTCTCTATACATCATGCTATCGATTGACATCTACAATAGCACATAACAAGTTGATTAATACATAATACACAATAGTATAAGCAAAAATCACATTTAATTTATTTAAGGTTACTTTTCATCTTTTAAATCTTTCGGTACTGAGTTTTCTCAATACCTTATTAATACATTCGACTCGAATTTCTTTCTTCGGACTTTACCTTCCTTACGAGGTTATTAGCCTAAGGTTCTTCCCCCCTTAAGTTTTATAATCTAATGCTTTGATACCAACCTGTGATCCCCAAATTTGGGTATCTTCCAACTCGACATATGGTGCTACATGATACTCATAACTATACAATCATTCCATTGAAAACACAACATAATGAATGTAGTTACTATCTTCTTATTACAATCAAAGTGAAATCCTTTCCCAGGTTCATAAACCGATTACATTGTCTGTTGTTCGTAAGGTATAATACATACAAACATACTAATCTATTACACGATGGTTAATTATCCATCTTAGCTTTGCCCTTATTTCTCTTAGCATTCTCAGTATGCTCAGCTTTAACTGTAATCATATAATTCACACAAGAAGTGAGCATAATATGCTCAGCAAGTTTAACCAAGGATAACAGTAATACCACATTCGTGAATCATATGACTATTCATACATAACTGAACACATAGTTATGAAGTATTATGAAACAATAATACTTTAATAATTCATAACATCAATTCCCAAAGTATAGAATAGATTAGGAATTCTGAACCGGTCGATAGACCATGAACTGTGACAAACGAAATTTTGTAATTTAATTTTAATATTTATTGGATTAAATAAATATTTTTTGATGAATTAATTATTAGATTAAATAATTAATGGATGCAGTTGTGGTAGATTAATTTAATTATATGTGTTATATTTATGTGGAGAATAATTATTATTCAAGTATGTATTTATGTGAGCTTATTGAATTAGAAGAAATAATTAATAAGCCTAATGTTATTTTAATTAATTTAAATATTAATTAGAGATTCTGTAATTTGACATTATTAATCAATGAGAATTTGAATTATGTGACTATGTGAATTAATGAGAAATTATTATATTTTATTTAAAATAAATTAAATAAGATATTGATTTATTTTATAAAGGAGTATGACATTATTTAAACTATATGATAAAGTTTATTAAATTAAATAATTTTTGAAACCTATTTTACCGAGCCAAACATGGCCTTAAAGGGAGTTGGGGGCAGTTAACCCGTGACTGGGTAACTGACCACCAACGCGTCAGTTGTTCCTTATTTAGTTTACGTCTTCTCCTTTCTTCTTCAATATTTGCCTAAGTCTAGAAAGCGTAACAGAGAGAGATACAGAGAAAGAGTTGAGAATTCAGAGATTGTTAAGAGGATTGTGAGAGTCATCTGAGAAGGAATTCATCTTCTATTAATTCTACGCTTGGGTAATCCCTTTAACCCAATTCTTTTTCTACGTCATTTAGTTTTATAAAATATGGCTCTCCAATTTCTGTAAAATTCTCTGTGGTTGAAAAGTGTATTGACTATGTGGTTATATACGTGATTTTAGGTCATAGTAGCATGTTTAATATGTATTTTATATGATTCCATTTCATAAGTTTCATAATATTATGACTTGTTGTTTCAAAAATTTGCAGAGTATAGAATATGGTCATATGGCCTTATATGTGATTTTAATAAGTTAAACATAAATTGTTCTGTAAAATTTCCACTTGTATATGATTATGCATGCTAAAACGAACAGAACGAAATTTGAATGGTTGGATTTGGTTTTATAACAAATCTGTGGCGTTGAATTTTAGGAATTTATGTTTAACACTTCAAGAATATCAAGAACAGTACAATTTGCATAATTTAATTCTGTGATTATATGTTTTAATGGGTTAAAATCACTCTATAAATGTTGGGTATCGATTATATATGAATTCTGACATGTGGGTATGTTTAATTTGGGGAATTAATGATTATGTAGTGTTTATTTCGCTGAATTCTGTGTTCTTCGCGAACTGGGAATTTAGAGTTTGGAGTGTCGCGCCGCGGCGCCAACTCCTAGTTCATTTCTTGCGCCGCAGTGCCACCGCGTCGCAGCGCCAAGTACCAGGCCGCAGCGCCAAGACCCTAGTACAAAAGTGGCGCCGCAGCGCCACTTAGCAGAATGTCCAGAAATGCAATTTTTTTAATATTCAAGTATAGAAATGTAATAGTAACTTAATCTAATGAACATAAAATTTTGTTAGAAGTATAATGAGATGTCAAAATAGATTCTTAACATGTCAATATCATAATTTTATGTGAATTGAACGATTGAATGCATAGTTAGCTTAATGTTCGTGAGATGTAAATTATATGACAATGAATGGAGTAATTTGACTAAGTATGGTCATAATCAAAGTTAGACAAAAAGAATGAACTTGTGATGACTAGTTACATATTAATTAACTGGAGTTGTGAATGAAAATGGTATGTAGGATTAAATCAAGGAACGTGTATAAATTAACATGTAAACTACGCACGAGGGAAGTTTCCTAACCTTGCTTGTTATCATTATTCAAGTTTATAAATTTTGTCGAGTAAATTTTCATTATTATTAATCAAGTTCAATTTGTTATGCTAAAGATTATTTATCTTTTTAAAGTAATTCTGTTATACAATAATTGTTCTATTGTATACCTCTTGAGATTGTTATTCAATTTAAATATCATTATTTGTTGAACCTTGTTAGACTAGCGAACCCTTAATGGTTCGACTAGTCCATAGTTGATGAGCGTTCTAAATTTCAGAACCCTTGATGAATTATCCAAACCAAACTTCCTTTGGTGCGGACTCAAATGTCAAACTGAGATGAACAACCCTATATAGGGGTTTACTTATGCATTAGCATTAAGATATTGTGCACAATATGGTACTAAGGGTTGATCCCCCTAAGTACGAGAAGAAAGGTCCATAGTCTTATGACTGTTAAAGGTTTCAAGTATAAACACTTGACAACCTAGGACATAGTTCAAAGTCTTGTGACCCTCAGAAGTCTTTTGGATTCTTGTTATTCATTCTTGATTCAAAAGTTAAGCTTTATTTTAGAAGTCTTTGATTCACTCGCATGTTATTATATTGTTACTTTCATTGTTATACTTGTGGGCAATTGTGCTCACTCTTGCGAATAATAACTTTGCAGTTAAGAACGAAAGAACAGACGAACCTTCTACTGACAAACGCAAGGGCAAGATTAACAAGTGATGAAGACTTGTTGTTTATGTGATGTTGAATTTATGTTTTAAGACTTATGTTAATGTTGTTTAAGACTTATTATTTGTTTATGTTTCCGCACAGATGTTTAAGGTTAGTTTGACCAAGGATTGTATTTATTATTCAGATGTTGTAACCCCATAAGGGGAGGATTTATTTCTATCTATTGTATAGTTTGTTTTTGTTATGGGTAAATAGATATATGATGTTTGTATAGTGAACACCAAATCATGTGGAAATGGAAGTACCCGGATTTGGGGGTGCCACATAAACAGTAGCTTTCTGTTTTCATACTTGAAAAAGATATCACATCACTAAGGTTGTACATCCGCATTACTTACGAGCACTTCTAAGTGATCAGCCTATAGTACTCTATGTTGATCAACATTCATCCGTTAAACGTATTTACGTTTAAGTTTTGGCAAACTCGCGTGCCCATCGAATAATCGATGATATATACTTTTGTTTGTTCATAGATAAACCTTACCTTCACATCCGTTGTAACGACCCCAAAATCTATACAATTTAAATCCCGACTTTGGTCGTTAACCATACATTCAACCTCTAAATAATACATCATTATTCGATGTTAAACTTAATAAAATTGTGGAATATTTAAAACTTTTATACATTTCCTTCTTTCTTGCCCTGCATCGCAACCATTACATTACATCTCTTTGATTCAATCTTATGTCATGAATTGTTACAACAAAATAACTATACAAAGTCTTACATCATAACTAAATATCCATATACATTAGATAGCTCAACTTACATTTCAACAACATGTTACGTTCAAAATATGAAATACATTTCTCATAAAACATAAGTAATCTTCGTGAATATAGATCTCTATAACTCACATAGCACGTATCTTTACCTTAAAATCTTGACCTGTAAAAGTGGTTATTTGCAAGAGTGAGCTCAACAGCCCAGCAAAGTCTAACAGTTTTCATGCATCACATAACACATAATAACATGCTCGATATACATCTCATTAAAGTAACATGGCATACATGCTTTTAATTCACATAGCAAATATAAAGATTGAGTTCATTACTCAATCATCATTACTTACCCAAAAAAATGTAGTCATATATTGACTTTAACATTTCATGATTCAACATGCATAACATATCATGCAATTTAAAAGAGTTCATCAAGTCCACGTAGAAAATAGGAACCGAAAGACTTGTCTTGATCGTTGTTTACCAATAATAGTTTAACAACTTACAGCTATCTGCACTTCACGTGCCCTACGCAATTATATAATCATACACATAAAATATTAGTCACATAAAAACACATAGTAATTGTAATGTAAACTCTACTCTACGTCTCATAACCCTTCCTATCATAAATACACAATGTTCAACTTAATTGTGTTAACTTTCAACTTATATCTCCCTATATTTCATTTTCGCAGTTCATTCAAGTGCTTAAGTCTTGCTAGGACTACTTATTGGTTTTATATTAAACCCATTCCATATCTTATAATATCCATTTCAATGGAATTGAAACACTTTTTAAGCTCATTAACACTTGGCACTGCGTTTCGACGTTCATTCGTCACACGCCAGATTTGCCTCTCTTGTGTATGCTTACTATGCTTCTATAACTCATCTAATACATCATATATTAATGTTAAACATCATTATATTTACTATTATTCATGTTGTGTAACTTAGGACAACATCGTTTATGGTCTGGAGCACGACACATGCATATGTGCATGTCCGACACCCTCCGATTGCCTCCGAAAACACAATAGTCCTAAGGATGACCATTTTTACCCATCCTAATGACCTCAAATTGAAAAACGTAAAGAACAAAAGTTGTAGGTATAATCGTTCTCGTTCCGGATCATCTTGAGTCACCTCAATCAGAGGTCTTTTGAGGAAGTTATGGCTATTTTACTACAGGAGGTCAAAACTGTCTAACCCAGACCACTTTTTCGGCGCTGGGGCGCGGAACAGTGGCGCTTGGGCACGACCTACAGCGCTGGGGCGCGAGCTACTGGCCCGTTTTGGCGCTGGGGCGCAAACCTTGGCGCTAGGGCGCGAAATTTGGCGCTAGGGCGTGAATTTTGACGCTGGGGCGCCGAAACTCGCAGAACCCAACCACGAAGAACAGAACAACTAATTTTTTTTTTGTCTATTACTTCAATTCTAACACTAATTAACATCCATAACTTCATCGCAAGCTACACATAAACGTTTAACAATCATCCATATAACAATTACCAACAATTAAACAACTACTTTAGAAAACTTCATTATTTGAAAACACTATTTTTAAGAAAAACTCCATTGTTAACGTTGTTTAACACTATAATATCAATAATAACCCAAACTTGATTACTTTAAAGTACGATTCTCTGAAATTCATACCCAATTAACATACATAAGCTTCAATTTCACAATTAGCATACGATAAAATACTAATTTTGTTGTACTCCAAAACATGTTCATGTTCATCCTCATGTCCACTGTAAAACTAATTCTTCTTTCTCTTTGAACGTATTTTAGCATACAACATATATATACATTTATGCTAGTATAACCATTAAAATTATAAATACACATAATTTCCTAACCAATTATAAAATCATGGTTTTATAGAAAGTTTGTAAAGAATTTTATGTTACCGTCAAATTCAAAAACACAGAGACTTAGAGATTATAACGTAAAACATATATGTTAAGGTTATGTAACATACCTTTTTGTGGCTTAAGAAATCCTTGTTAAACACTGAGAATTTATTTTGGTGGCTTTGGAATCACAGACTTGTCTTTCTCTCAAACTCTCTCAAACTTTATGAAACTTTTCTTTCTTCTTCCCTTTTCTCTCTTAGGCTTTAGCCAAATAGATTAGATGTAACTAAAATAAACTAACGTATCTTTTCAAAAGTTTTAAAACTGACGCCACTAATGGCATTATTAAAACAACGGTTACCACAAATTATTATACATTATTTATATTTTCTTTATTTACTTTATATTATTAATAGATCAAATTTAAAAATCCAAAATCCATAAGGCTCCGTTTGGCAAAACGCTTTAAAATTAAAGATTTAATATATATTTAAGGCTTGTTTGGCAAAATAAATTAAAACTACTTTAATTTATTTTAATAACCACTTACAATAAAGTTATTTGTCACACTTCTAATTAATTAAGTTTTCATACTTAATTTAATTAATTCTAATAACAATTCATAATATTATAACTTTCTAACTTAATTATTAAATTAGAATACTATCTCAGAATTTCCTTAACTCATTAATTATTTATTAAATAATTAATTAATCAACTCAAATCAAAACAAACAAACATTTATGCACGATAAATACATCCACTAAATATTTATATAATTCAATAAATATTTAAATATTATAATTAAAAATCTGGATTGTTACATCATTCCCTTCTTATAAGGATTCTGTCCTCAGAATCACAATTCAAACCACTCATTCGTTACAATCTTCCCTACTTACAAAGATTATGTCCCCAGAATCGGAGACAAAAATTTACACAAATAACTCAGAGAAATATTTCATCATTTTATCTAAATATAGATTTTATATTTCCTACTATATTCATTACCTAACAAATTCTAGGTTTCATTTCATAACTTTCATTCGAACTCAATTATATTTTGAGTATTATATACCTTTTAACCCATTCATTTCCTTTTCTAAGGATCGTTATCATCGACACTCGGGATATTACATTCACCCTTTCTTCTAAGAATTTCGTCTTCGAAATTTTATTTATTAATTTTTATTCATTCATTCTATCAAATTAGATTTTACATTACTACTTCATTCATTCCTTAGGTTCTATAACCACTTCTTCCACAAAGATCATTCTACAATTCATACAATTATTAACTTTCCTATTAAAAGTTTCACATTATTCTTTAATAACTCATATCCTTCTGACTTCAAAATCTCTTTTCTCACTTATTCGACATATTCATCATTCAGTGTCGTATTCTATGACTCACCTCTTTCTAAGGAATATCATCCTTACCACATTCACCTTTTAGAATACCAAGAATCTTCCACAATTGCTCAATAATTGGGAAGCGATATGAATAACAGGAATTTAAAAGATTCCAAATCATGCTGAGGGTCATAAGACCACGAACTATGTCCACAGTTGCAAGTAATCTTTCAACTTCAACTTTAACAGTCATAAGACTATAAGGACCCCCGTACTTAGGGTGTTTAGCCCTTCGTACGATGTAGTGTGCACAAACATTTAAACGATATGCGTATGTCCATAGTTATAAGTAATCTTTCAACTTAAACTTTAACAGTCAGAAGACTATAGGGACTCCTCGTAGTTAGGGTGATCAGCCCTTCGTACAATGTATTGTGCACAAACATCTCAACGCCTCCGCGTAATCCCCTATAAAAGGGTTGTTCATCTCAGCTTTTCAACATCTGAATCCGCACCAAAACAATTTGGTTTGGCATAACTTCTCAAGAAATTCTTGAATTTCATGAACATCTTTCAATATTCGTCTAGCTGAATCAAATAGCATAGACTTCTACAACAATTCGGATGTCAATCGAAATACACACACACACACACACACACACACACACACACATATATATATATATATATATATATATATCTCATATCTTAAAGAAATCTCAAAAATCTTTTTATGACGTCATGATACCGCACTGTATTTACAGTCCGTTGAGGATTCCGTCATTTGGTGACTTTATCATACTACATCATACCATAGTGGGTTGACGATCCTTAGATCACATCCAACACTAGGTAATACTGCATTGATGACTCTATCGTTTTTATCATCTTTGCACCAAGTTACATGATGCATTAATGATATAAAATACATTTTGATATATTGCAAATCATTTTTGTCTAGCCGAAGTAATTAGCATAGACATACGAATAACAGTATTGTTGTTAAAACTCATTGGTTCCATCATTTGATCCAATATTTTTCAAGAAAATAAAAGTGTAAACATCAGCACGAAGTCAATAAATTTCGAAAGTCTAGCATAGCTAGTAGATTTAGAATACTTATGCTTCCACCATCAACTCCACTTTCTATAATGATTCATTGCTTAATAGGTCTATCTATTCATATCATCCTCAATACTCCATTCACACTTAATTACACCCCAGTTCATCAAACTTACCACACGTTATGAGTTCAGGAACTTGCCATAATCATATGAGTTTAAGAACTTATCCTAGTCAGACCATAGGCGTCCATTCGCTGAGGGGTTCAAAAATATACCATATAATTATGAGTCACGAACTTACCATAAGTATGAGTTTTAAGAACTCGCACTTAACCTTATAATATTATCTAACTATACTCTACCTATCTGTTATACACATGAGAAAAGAATCACCTTCTCAACAGGCATATAGCAAATAGCGCGACACAAACATTCTAATGATTATCAATGTGATAAACTGAGTGCAAGCACAAAAGCCTCGCCCATACAAAGGTTTGTACAACTCAGCCATCACATGAGTTCTCAATTGAAATCCCACCTAACTCTATCTTTCTTTTAACTTGCTCTTTGCTCGATACGAATTCCTCATATCACATCATCTATAACTCCTTATGAGTTATCTCGTACTATTTTATAGTACACCATCTTCATAGCATTAAGCTATAATCATTCAAATATTACAGACCATCTTTCTTTTATAACTTAAACAGATCACGTCGTGACCTTATTCTATAATCATCTCTCTTAAAATTCTTTTGTTAACTCGTGATCATTTTGTTTTACGATCCTCATTCTTTCTCTTTTTCATCATTTACGACATTATTCGTTATCTTGGCTATTGGAGTTAGGAAACTCCTATTTCTTACCTTTATATCTCTTCAAGATACTTCTTTGAATCCTCTTGTTTATATAACAATTCTTACTTTAAGAATTCCTAACTTCAGTTACATCGCTCAAAATTTCATTCGTGTTCTACACTTTTATCATACGTGTCTATTTCTACACTTGGTACACCTCAAGTCTCTAACAGTTTTAATATGGTACGCTGAGTGGTTTCCCACAAACAACCAACAAACTAGGTTCCAAGTTGCTAGTTCGTATATACCTCCGCTCTATGAAAGAATCGTTTAGCCCAAATACCATACATCAACTACTAAAGAGTACAATTGCACCATACTTAGATATAACTCTCTTTTCTTAACTTCTTTATCATTCTCTTTTTATAGACATTGTCTATTTATTATCACCTCACATCCTTATTATTGGAGTTTGGTAACCCCACATTCATATTCCTGATAACTCTGCGAGATTCTTCTTTGAATCCTTTCACGCAAGTTTAAATCTCTTCTTTATAAATTGCTTAAATTACTTCTTATTGTTCAAACTCTATTTGAGCTTATTCTTTCATTATCTTCACCTCTCCTCTCTAAGGTTATAGCCTACGGTACTTCTACCTAAGGTTTATAACTTACAGCTTTGATACCAACTGTAACAACCCCAAAATCTATACAATTTAAATCCCGACTTTGGTCGTTAACCATACATTCAACCTCTAAATAATACATCATTATTCGATGTTAAACTTAATAAAATTGCAGAATATTTAAAACTTTTATACATTTCCTTCTTTCTTGCCCTGAATCGCAACCATTACATTACATCTCTTTGATTCAATCTTATGTCATGAATCGTTACAACAAAATAACTATACAAAGTCTTACATCATAACTAAATATCCATATACATTAGATAGCTCAACTTACATTTCAAAAACATGTTACGTTCAAAATATGAAATACATTTCTCATAAAACATAAGTAATCTTCGTGAATATAGATCTCTATAACTCACATAGCACGTATCTTTACCTTAAAATCTTGACCTGCAAAAGTGGTTATTTGCAAGAGTGAGCTCGACAGCCCAGCAAAGTCTAACAGTTTTCATGCATCACATAACACATAATAACATGCTCGATATATATCTCATTAAAGTAACATGGCATACATGCTTTTAATTCACATAGCAAATATAAAGATTGAGTTCCTTACTCAATCATCATTACTTAGCCAAAACAATGCAGTCATATATTGACTTTAACATTTCATGATTCAACATGCATAACATATCATGCAATTTAAAATAGTTCATCAAGTCCACGTAGAAAATAGGAACTGAAAGACTTGCCTTGATCGTTGTTTACCAATAATAGTTTAACAGCTTACAGCTATCTGCACTTCACGTGCCCTACGCAATTATATAATCATACACATAAAATATTAGTCACATAACAACACATAGTAATTGTAATGTAAACTCTACTCTACGTCTCATAACCCTTCCTATCATAAATACACAATGTTCAACTTAATTGTGTTAACTTTCAACTTATATCTCCCTATATTTCATTTTCGCAGTTCATTCAAGTGCTTAAGTCTTGCTAGGACTACTTATTGGTTTTATATTAAACCCATTCCATATCTTATAATATCCATTTCAATGGAATTGAAACACTTTTTAAGTTCATTAACACTTGGCACGGCGTTTCGACGTTCATTCGTCATACGCCAGATTTGCCTCTCTTGTGTATGCTTACTATGCTTCTATAACTCATCTAATACATCATATATTAATGTTAAACATCATTATATTTACTATTATTCATGTTTTGTAACTTAGGACAACATCGTTTATGGTCTGGAGCACGACACATGCATATGTGCATGTCCGACACCCTCCGATTGCCTCCGAAAACACAACAGTCCTAAGGATGACCATTTTGACCCATCCTAATGACCTCAAATTGAAAAACTTAAAGAACGAAAGTTGTAGGTATAATCGTTCGCGTTCCGGATCATCTTGAATCACATCAATCGGAGTTCGTATGAGGAAGTTATGGCCATTTTACTACAGGAGGTCAAAACTGTCCAACCCAGACCACTTTTTCGGCGTCGGGGAGCGGAACAGTGGCGCTGGGGCACGAGCTACAGCACTGGGGCGCGAGCTATTGGCCCGTTTTGGCGCTGGGGCGCAAACCTTGGTGCCAGGGCGCGAAATTTGGCGCTGGGGCGTGAATTTTGACGCTGGGGCGCCGAAACTCGCAGAACCCAACCACGAAGAACAGAACAACTAATTTTTTTTTTGTCTATTACTTCAATTCTAACACTAATTAACATCCATAACTTCATCGCAAACTACACATAAACGTTTAACAATCATCCTTATAACAATTACCAACAATTAAACAACTACTTTAGAAAACTTCGTTATTTGAAAACACTGTTTTTAAGAAAAACTCCATTGTTAACGTTGTTTAACACTGTAATATCAATAATAACCCAAACTTGATTACTTTAAAGTACGATTCTCTGAAATTCATACCCAATTAACATACATAAGCTTCAATTTCACAATTAGCATACGATAAAATACTAATTTTGTTATACTCCAAAATATGTTCATGTTCATCCTCATGTCCACTGTAAAACTAATTCTTCTTTCTCTTTGAACGTATTTTAGCATACAACATATATATACATTTATGCTAGTATAACCATTAAAATTATAAATATACATAATTTCCTAACCAATTATAAAATCATGATTTTACAGAAAGTTTGTAAAGAATTTCATGTTACTGTCAAATTCAAAAACACAGAGACTTAGAGATTATAACGTAAAACATATATGTTAAGGTTATGTAACATACCTTTTTGTTGCTTAAGAAATCCTTGTTAAACACTGATAATTTGTTTTAGTGGCTTTGGAATCACAGACTTGTATTTCTCTCAAACCCTCTCAAACTTTATGAAACTTTTCTTTCTTCTTCCCTTTTCTCTCTTAGGCTTTAGCCAAATAGATTAGATGTAACTAAAATAAACTAACGTATCTTTTCAAAAGTTTTAAAACTGTCGCCACTAATGGCATTATTTAAACAGCGGTTACCACAAATTATCATACATTATTTATATTTACTTTATTTACTTTATATTATTAATAAATCAAATTTAAAAATCCAAAATCCATAAGGCTTCGTTTGGCAAAACGCTTTAAAATTAAAGACTTAATATATATTTAAGGCTTGTTTGGCAAAATAAATTAAAACTACTTTAATTTATTTTAATAACCACTTATAATAAAGTTATTTGTCACACTTCTAATTAATTAAGTTTTCATACTTAATTTAATTAATTCTAATAACAATTCATAATATTATAACTTTCTAACTTAATTATTAAATTAGAATACTATCTCAGAATTTCCTTAACTCATTAATTATTTATTAAATAATTAATTAATCAACTCAAATCAAAACAAACAAACATTTATGCACGATAAATACATCCACTAAATATTTATATAATTCAATAAATATTTAAATATTATAATTAAAAATCTGGATTGTTACATCCGTACCAATTACTTAGCATATGATAGCATTAACATTTCTATATAGAAAGATATGTATACAAATCAATCTATATCTTACGAGTAGTCTAGCCGAGTTAAAACTGGCATTGACCCTTTCTTTAAAAACAGACATGCAATTCCATACAATGAATCACAGAAAACTTGACTAACTTGAAAGTTAAACAAGCGTTAAGAAAACTTTCCTTTTAGCGTCTTCAAATAACTTAATCGACTGACCACAGCCTTTACAGAATCTACACGATATATTCACACAGCACACTTTAATTAGCTCTCAAACAATTACTCACATTAGTTTTACCAACTTCTTTCTCCTCTATGTCTTTGTTAACTTTATTTCATTTAATAAAGTCAATTCTACTTATTACCCTTCAACCCGGCTTATTAACCAACTTATGTTATTAACCGGACTCTATCATCATTAGTGAGGTACAAATGTGGTTCACCAACTATGGTTCATTGATAACATTTTATGTTCCTCGTTCAAAAGTTAATAACATGCCTTCAATTCCTAAGTTTTAACACCATATACCTTAGTATATGTAGTAGAGGAATTCCTAAGTTCAAACCTAAGTTGTCTAACAATTACACTGCCACGACGCCGCGACGTGACATTCCTATACAAGACTGGCGCTGCGGCGCCAGTTTCCAGTACCTAAACCCCGGTCTCGGCGTTGCGGCGCGAGACTTCCTTATACCAGTGGCGCTGTAGTGCCACTTTCCAGTAGCCACTAACACTGTGCGGGCGCTGCGGCGATACACTATAAAGCATTGTCTGGCGCCGCAGTGCCAGACCTCAGCACCAGAAAATTTTAACAGTCAAAAAATTTGGTGAGCTTCTCGGATCCATAACTTCTTCGTTATAAGTCCGATTTGGTCTGTTCAAAAGCCTACACGTCATAAATTACATACACTACTTGTTCGTATAAAAATTCTACACTTTTGAATTGTGAGGACCCCAAACTCGGGTACTTGAAACCCGAACTCGGTTCTTCACGATACCATTTTTATGAGCGAAATAATACTAATAATAATAACAATAATATAAAGATCAACTTAATTTACATATTATCAGAGTCTAATCCCAAGTACGTAACCTTTAAACATTCATTACAACCCATGATAGATAATATATATCATAATTGTCTTAATATTAATATCAACTATTACACAAGATAACATTTGCATTCAATCAGCAACATTTCCCTTTTTACTTGGTCTTAGTAGAGCTCTCTGGTCGTTCACACTTAGCTGAAAACATTTAAATTAAGCAAGGATGAGCATTTGAGTGCCCAGCAGGTAATAGCAATTATATATATATATATAAGCTGAAAAGATTTAAATGTTTTCTTTGTACTATTCTTCTACAACAAGCCAATAGTTGTGAAGTATTCTGAACCGATAATAATAACATAACAACTCTCTTTCAAATTTTTTTGAAACTACATAATGACTGTAACTGGAGTTATGGTGACATACCATGAACATTGATTTCATTTTGGAAAAGGTTAAACAGAAATTCATCTGTAAACCGACATAACTTACGGGCAAGGGGGGTGATAAGCCCATTATGCCCTGCATTGATCAATACTACATACAAGAACGATAGGATCGTTCACTCTGTTCCGCCTTGGGCGCATAAAAGCTTTCCCGTGTAGGGATGTTCATACTTGTCTGAGTTCTAAATCAAAGGTTTTATATCTATATATATATATATATATATATATATATATATATATATATATACGGGTAATTGACAAAGGTATATCAACATGTGATTAAATAAAATGATTATCCAAGTGGGGACACTTGTTTAACCATTTACAGAAATTAACGAATAGAATATATATATATATATATATATATATATATATGAATTACCATATACTAACATGTTGATAAGCAATGAGCGTATATAATATAAGGTTAATAATCTGTACAGTAATAATATAGTTTAGAAACATTCTTACTCATGTCCATTGCATAAAGAAAATACAAAGGTTAGATACTTGCCTGAAGCGCTGCTTACAGTTTGTAATTTAGATTTATCGCTTATCTCGCGACCTATCATTAATCAGATCATTCGTTCGATTAGAACAACATACTATAACACATAACACTGCTTATTGCAGTCAGCACATACCCTAATCACATTGGCACATAGATTTAACAACCATTGAATCACAAATAATCACTTATCTAATCACAGTATCTAAGTCTAGATAAATTTCTGAAACATGTCGGTGTACCGACAACTTTATCGGGTAATTATCCAGTCTAAGACTCTATTCTGTAACTTAATATCCGTACGTATCAGTCATATTATTTTTAAATGACTTATAATAATTTTAAAACATTTATTATGATTTATCATAAATTTTTAAACATTGGAATCATATTTAAATGATTTAAATACTAATCAATTCTATTATCATTAATATCTACTTAATATTAAACTATTAATGAAATCATTTTCAAAATATTAAAGTTATTTATAATACCTCAAAATATTTTTAAAGTATTAATATTACCCTTAAATGATTTTTAAAACATTTAAAATCATTTCTAAATAATTACCATTAATATTACAATATTAATGTTTCATTTATCAAAGTATTAAAAGTCATTAAGTATAACTTAAAATATTTTTAATTCATTTATATCCCTTTTAAATGGTTTTTAAATTAATAAAACCGTTTATAAACTTTTTATTTAATATAATTATTAAATAAATTTACTATTTTTAATAATAAGTTAATAATCATTAATAATAATTCATTAATTAAATTATCCTTTAAATATTAAAAGTTATATTTTATAACTTAAAATATTTTTAAATACCTTATTATCATTTAAAATAATTTTTAATATAATAAAATCATTTTTAATTAATTTATTTAGTAAATAAATTAATTACCATTAATATTTAAATATTAATGAAATTTATCACAAAATATTAAAAGTCATTAAAAATAACTTAAAATATTTTCTTATATCATAATATAATTTTTAATGATTTTTCTAATATTAAAATTATTTTTAAATAATTTATTTAATATTATAATTAAATAAATTAAATACTTTTAATATTCCAAAAATATTAAATATTTATGAAATATATTAAAAATAATTAAAAACTAATTTTCAGAATTATTTTAGAATTTATTTTCTATTTTTAAAGTATTTTTCAGAATTTAAGAAATTAAATTAATTAAATCTGTCGCTAAAGGCTTTAGCGACGATTTATGTCGCAATAGGTGTTCTTGAGGGCCAAGAACACTGACAGTCAGTGTTCATGGTGCCTACTTTGACCATGGATTACTTTTAATCTATGAGGTGTCAGGGCTTGATCTTGGTCAGATATTGAAGTACACGAGCAAGGCTACACGATGCAATAACCAACATGGCCAAACATCACAACATAAATGAGATCCAAGCCCCGGGAAAACCTGTCAGACACTGTTCTTCAATTTCTGGGTTTTCCAGAATTGAAGAACAGTTTATGCTAACACTTTTGGGCTTCCACAAATTTCTATCCGTATGATGTTTTTGTGATTTAAAAGTTCTGGATTGTAGAAAACATGTACGACAACCGATCCATTACACAAATACACTTTAACATAATAAAAATCATAAGATCCGATCCAGTCCGGTCAAACCATGTCAGAAGACATGGTCATCAGTTTTCTAGGTTGCCCAGAAAACCGATCCCATGATCTTCTGCTTGGTTTGACCAATCCACCTCATTTTTTCTGGTTATCATTTAAGTGGTTTACGACCATATATATGTAGTCCACATAACATATTATGATTTCATTACAACAACAACAACAACAAAACAACAAACAGAAGTAAGATCAAGGCTCGTCAATATATTGTCAGACGCTGTTCATACGTTCTGGGTTACCCAGAATTCTACCCGGTCATGGTCGGTCAACGACATTTGACGATCAATAGCTTGCAATATATGCATGATCTGGTCATGATACCAGTTCCAGAACACAGATATCACAGCATACAACAAGATAAAACACTTAACAACAAAAAAACTTAACATCCTGAGATCTACATGGTGTGACATTCGTTGTCAGACCACCAAAACAATTTTTTTCCAGATTTTTCAAAACACTAATTTTGTGTATTTAAATGTTATGGATGTATCAAATACTAACCCAAATCACTTAATCAGACTCCATACAACATATTTAACACAAACAAAACAACATCAAACATGGAATCATGGACAGAGATTTCTAGGGTTGGTTTATACCTTCATCATCGATTTTGATTTCTATGCTTCTGATTTGTTAGGGATGGACGTGGGGCTTGTTTCTTGACTGATATTATGAAAATTTTTTGGAGGTTTGGGGCTTGAGAGAAAAGGTTTGAGTGTTGTGAAAATTGTAAGTGAACAAATGTCATTCTCTCTCCTCTAATGTATTTATATATGATGTTGGATTCATGAATGCTGATAATTGAGGCTAATTACTGGCATTTGAAGTCAAAGGAGTTAGTAAGGTTAGGTCACCCACTCTTTATTAGCCTATATTTACAAGTTACCTACTAAAAATCTAGAGAGGGGTATTTTTTTCATTTGGCTTGGAATTTTAAGGGCATACTTGTCAGTCTTGTAAATCCTTAGGGTTTGACCCTTAGGGTTTGACCCTAAGGTTTAGCACAAACCATATCTAGGATTTCCAATTTAGGGTTTGCTCCAAAATAAAATTAAATAAATTTTAGTTTCTAAAATTTTGAATTTAGGGTTTCCTAATTATGAATAATTATCTAATTGCCTTATATAGTAACATTAGGGTTTAGATCATATAATTATCATTAACCTTGCTAAAATAGCAATTAGGGTCTAAGATTTTGATAATTAGGGTTACCGATTCTAATTAGTTTTTCTTCTTCTAATTATCAAATTAGGGTTTAAAAATTTAAGGTTTCCAAAATTAACAATTGTAATTATAAAACTTGCTACTTAATCACATTAACACAATTACAACCAATCTCGAACTCTAATTTAAATTTCAAATTAGGGTTCCTCCTTTCCAAAAATTATTTAAGGTTTTTAGATTATAATTAGGGTTTTCTAGAAATTAGGGTTTCTAGAATTTTAATTAGGGTTCACCTAATTAATACATTTAATACACGACATAAATTATATAACACACTTATAAAATAATCTTGCACTCTAATTTGGATCTCAAATTAGGGTTTAGCATTATTACTAGGGTTTGGTCATGATACACCGTAATTGGCCTACCATTATCAATTCGAAAATACAGTACATTTTCATAGCACTGAAAAATCAAAATATAATTAATATTATATTATTATTCTTATACCTTGACAATAATCCAAAATTAGGGTTTGGATTCCATATCTGATTTATTCTTCATATTTAACCTTAATAATTAAGGTAAAATAATTAACTTAATAGCCTGTACTAAAATTCATATAATACAATAATTATTATAATTATTCTAAAAATCTCTTCATATATCATTTAAATAATATATGATTATATTTTTATGGAAAATAATTAATAAAAATATTTCTACTATAAAATTAATTATTATAAGAATGTACTTTATAATAATCAATAATTCTAAAATAAAATTATTTGTAAATATTTATGTAATAAATATATTTTTATTTACCACATAAATACACAAACACATTATCTTGTACAAATCATCATCCTTAAATAAATAAATAAAAATTATACGCAAAATTTCTTATTTATTTATGTAGAAAATATCGGGTTGTTACATTCACCCTCCCTTATAAAGATTCCGTCCCCGGAATTAGCGTTTTAAAACCTATACATACACGACACATAGCATACATAATCATTGCAAGTAGATCTCGATCAACTTTGATCGAACTGATCTTTAACTATTCACATAAAGCTTGTCTTTCTGATTAAACAGAAAAATTTGTTTCTAAAAGAACTCAAATTCCTCCTCAAACTTTCTTTATAAAATAATTTACTATATATAGGAAAATCATGTATAAGAAAATAAAAGGCATACGAATAATACTTGGAGTTCCAGTGCCAGCTGCTACCGTATCCTGAACCGTCATGTTATAGACCCTCGCAGTAGATTTTGTTGGCTTGCTTGACGAAGTCGGTCCGGTGATTGCTAAAGTCCCACTGCCAGTGCCCATGTTCACACTTCCTGTCTCCACCCTCCTCTTCGGACAATCTTTCACCCTGTGCTCTGTCGATCCGTATATAAAATATTCACTATTCATCCTAGGATTAGGGCAGTTGGGAGAGATATGGCCCTCCCGCCCGCACTTGTAGCAAACAAATTTTCCTTTCAAACACTACCCCGAGTGATTCTTCCCACATGTCTTACATGGCAGTATCTGTTTCTTAACACCTTCCTGTTTCACTTGTACACTTGCAAAACTGCTTACCTTCCTCTTGCTATCTCCACTCCTGCTCCCACTATTAACTCCTACTTTTCCAGCTCCTTCAGTCTTACCCTTATTCTTCCTCTCCTTATTGTAAACGCTCATGGCCTCACTTCCCTCCTCAGCTATGATCGCTTTCTCCATGAGTGCTGCAAATGTAGGAATTTGCAACACAGTCACTTTGTTGTAGAGCCAGGGTTTCAATCCCAGCTCAAACCTTCTCGCTTTCCTAGCCTCCGTATCAACTTGATGCGGAGCAAACCTAGCTAACTCATTGAATTTGGCGGCGTAGTCAGACACCGTCATATTCTCCTGCTTCAACTCTGAAAATTTCACCTCCATCCTAGCCTGCATACTAGGGGAAAAATAATTTTCGAAAAATAGTGTTTTGAACCTATCCCATGTAACTACACCTTCTCCTGCCCTTGCCTAATTCGCTTCCCACCAAAAGTTTGCCTCACCCTTCATCATGTAGGTGGCAAAAGCGGTCTTTTGCCCCTCAGCTACCCTAGCTATCACGAATACCTTCTCAATCTCTTTGACCCAAGTTTGGGCTTCAACAGGGCCAGTGGTACCTTTGAATTCCGGTGGTCCTATAGGCTTAAAGTCTTTGAAGTTCGCTAAGCGGTTGTCCAGCTGGTTTCCAGCGACTAGTATTCCCTGTTGCATAGCCTGAGCTAACATGTTTGCAAATTGCTGCATTAGATCAGCTTGTTGTTGTCCCTCAACATTATTGATAGACTCTTCTGCCCTTTGGTTGCGAGTTCGACGTCTTGGCGGCATTATCTGATTAAATAAAATCATAATTTAACTTACATTCTAAACCTTATCAAATAAGTTTAATATTCTAAACTTGTTTTATTTCTCAAACTTAGATTCATATTCATTCAACGAATATTTTACATAGCATAGCATATAATGCGTTAAACATCATTCATCCCTTTTGTGACTACCAAAGTCGGGATTTACAGACTTGACCAACACAAAAGTTTTAGAATATTACATTACACAGACATACTAAGCACACATATTAAACACACCTACATCACAACAGAACCTATACTACTTATTTATTATTCTTTTTCATTGGACAACTTTTTGCCTGATGACCTTCTATCCCACAGATAAAACATGCTCCTTTTTTGTAGTTAGGACAATACAGAGTAGTATGTCCCTCATAGCCGCAAAGATAACATATTCTTTTTCATTTCTTCTTATTGGATTTTCCTAAGTCATGGTCTTGTATCTTTCTTTTCCCCTTCTTGTCCGGAGCTGCACACGATGTGTTACTTGTGGCTCCCATCTGACCAATTTGGATCTTAAGCTTATCTTGTCCTTCCATTGTTTCTATTAACACTTGACGCAACTGACTATTCAACAGCTTTTCTATCTCTCACAGTCTTTCCAGAGAAGAAACCTTGTTCTTCAGATTCTACACCTCTGTTAATGCTTGATCAACTTCAATTTTAGCGTCTGAATCGCTATCTGTCAGCTCCACCATCTCCGAATCTGGTACTATGTTTTTCACAATAACCACATCTTCTGAGTTATTTTCATTACGAGCCTCTATGTCAGCTATCGGCTTCGATATTGGCTCATTCTTTACGATCTGAGGGTAATCGAATCCTTTTTCACCTGACATCTACACACATAAATTATCCTGATTAGCATATAGTATATATACACAACAAATAAGAGTTTTATACAAGTTATCTTTTATTTATTTTGACGATGAATTTAGTCAATTCATCTCTTTTTAAACTTTATATGAGTTATTTATATTTTCAACGTTTCCCTCTGTTCTAAGGTTATAGCCTAAGGTCTAGCCCACCTAAGGTTTTTAACCTCTAAGCTCTGATACCAACCTCTGAGGACCCCAAACTCGGGTACTTGAAACCCGAACTCGGTTCTTCACGATACCATTTCTATGAGCGGAATAATACTAATAATAATTAAAATAATATAAAGATCAACTTAATTTACATATCATCAGAGTCTAATCCCAAGTACGTAACCTTTAAACATTCATTACAACCCATGATAAATAATATATATCATAATTGTCTTAATATTAATATCAACTATTACACAAGATAACATTTGCATTCAATCAGCAACCTTTCCCTTTTTCTTTGGTCTTAGTAGAGCTCTCTGGTCTTTCACACTTAGCTAAAAATATTTAAATTAAGTAAGGATGAGCATTTGAGTGCCCAGCAAGTAATAGCAACTATATATATATATATATATATATATATATATATATATATATATATAGCTGAAAGGATTTAAAAGTTTTCTTTGTACTATTCTTCTACAACAAGCCAATAGTTGTGAAGTATTCTGAACCGATAATAATAACATAACAACTCTCTTTTAATTTTTTTTGAAACTACATAATGACTGTAACTGGGGTTATGGTGACATACCATGAACATTGTTTTCATTTTCGAAAAGGTTAAACAGAAATTCATCTATAAACCGACATAACTTACAGGCACGGGGGGTGATCAGCCCGTTATGCCCTGCATTGATCAATACTACATATAAGAACGATAGGATCGTTCACTCTGTTCCGCCTTGGGCGCATAAAAGTTTTCCCGTGTAGGGATGTTCATACTTGTCTGGGTTCTAAATCAAAGGTTTTATCTTGTTTCAATAATAATCTATAATTCAATATATATATATATATATATATATATATATATATATATATATATATATATATATATATATATATATACGGGTAATTGACAAAGGTATATCAACATGTGATTAAATACAATGATTATCCAAGTGGGGACACTTGTTTAACCATTTACAGAAACTAACGAATATATATATATATATATATATATATATATATATATATATATATATATATCTGAATTACCATATACTAACATGTTGATAAGCAATGAGCGTATATAATATAAGGTTAATAATCTGTACAATAATAATATAGTTTAGAAACATTCTTACTCATGTCCATTGCATAAAGAAAATGCAAATGTTAGATACTTGCATGAAGCGCTGCTTACGGCTTGTAATTTAGATTTATCGCTTATCTCGCGACCTATCATTAATCAGATCATTCGTTCAATTAGAACAACATACTGTAACACATAACACTGCTTATTGCAGTCAGCACATATCCTAATCACATTGGCACATAGATTTAACAACCATTGAATCACAAATAATCACTTATCTAATCACATTATCTAAGTCCAGATCAATTTCTGAAATATATCGGTGTACCAACAACTTTATCGGGTAATTATCGAGTCTAAGACTCTATTCTGCAACTTAATATCCGTACGTATCAGTCATATTATTTTTAAATGACTTATAATAATTTTAAAACATTTATTATGATTTATCATAAATTTTTAAACATTGGAATCATATTTAAATGATTTAAATACTAATCAATTCTATTATCGTTAATATCTAATTAATATTAAACTATTAATGAAATTATTTCCAAAATATTAAAGTTATTTATAATAACTCAAAATATTTTTAACGCATTAATATTACCCTTAAATAATTTTTAAAACATTTAAAATCATTTCTAAATAATTACCATTAATATTACAGTATTAATGTTTCATTTATCAAAATATTAAAAGTCATTAAGTATAACTTAAAATATTTTTAATTCATTTATATCCCTTTTAAATGATTTTTAAATTAATAAAACCATTTATAAACTATTTATTTAATATAATTATTAAATAAATTTACTATTTTTAATAATAAGTTAATAATCATTAATAATAATTCATTAATGAAATTATCCTTTAAATATTAAAAGTTATAATTTATAACTTAAAATATTTTTAAATACCTTATTATCATTTAAAATAATTTTTAATATAATAAAATAATTTTTAATTAATTTATTTAATTCATTTAGTAAATAAATTAATTACCATTAATATTTAAATATTAATGAAATTTATCACAAAATATTAAAAGTCATTAAAAATAACTTAAAATATTTTCTTATATCATAAAATAATTTTTAATGATTTTTCCAATATTAAAATCATTTTTAATTTATTTATTTAATATTATAGTTAAATAAATTAAATACTTTTAATATTCCAAAAATATTAAATATTTATGAAATATATTAAAAATAATTAAAAACTAATTTTCGGAATTTAAAATAATTTTTAAAACTATTTTGTAATTTTTTTAGAATTTATTTTCTATTTTTAAAGCATTTTTCGGAATTTAAGAAATTAAATTAATTAAATCCGTCGCTAAAGGATTTAGCGACGATATCTGTCGCAATAGGTGTTCTTGAGGGCCAAGAACACTGACAGTCAGTGTTCATGGTGCCTACTTTGACCATGGAGTACTCTTAATCTATGAGGTGTCAGGGCTTGATCTTGGTCAGATATTGAAGTACACGAGCAAGGCTACACGATGCAATAACCAACATGGCCAAACATCACAACATAAATGAGATCCAAGCCCCGGGTAAACTTGACAGACACTGTTCTTCAATTCCTGGGTTTTCCAGAATTGAAGAACAGTTTATGTTAACACTTTTGGGCTTCCACAAATTTCTATCCGTATGATGTTTTTGTGATTTAAAAGTTCTGGATTGTAGAAAACATGTACGACAACCGATCCATTACACAAATACACTTTAACATCATAAAAATCATAAGATCCGGTCCGGTTAAACCATGTCAGAAGACATGGTCATCAGTTTTCTGGGTTGCCCAGAAAACCGATCCCATGATCTTCTGCTTGGTTTGACCAATCCACTACATTTTTTCTGGTTATCATTTAAGTGGTTTACGGCCATATATATGTAGTCCACATAACATATTATGATTTCATTACAACAACAACAACATAACAACAAACAGAAGTAAGATCAAGGCTCGTAAATATATTGTCAGACGCTGTTCAGACGTTCTGGGTTACCCAGAATTCTACCCGGTCATGGTCGGTCAACGACATTTGACCATCAATAGCTTGCAATATATGCATGATCTGGTCATGATACCAGTTCCAGAACACAGATCTCACAGCATACAACAAGATAAAACACTTGAACAACAAAAAAACTTAACATCCTGAGATCTACATGGTCTGACATTCGTTGTCAGACCACCAAAATAATTTTTTTCCAGATTTTTCAAAACACTAATTTCGTGTATTTAAATGTTATGGATCTATCAAATACTAGCCCAGATCACTTAATTAGACTCCATACAACATATTTAACACAAACAAAACAACATCAAACATGGAGTCATGGACAGATTTTTCTAGGGTTGGTTTATACCTTCATCATCGATTTTGATTTCTATGCTTCTAATTTGTTAGGGATGGACGTGGGGCTTGTTTCTTGACTGATATTATGAAATAATTTTGGAGGTTTGGGGCTTGAGAGAAAAGGTTTGAGTGTTGTGAAAATTGTAAGTGAACAAATGTCATTCTCTCTCCTCCAATGTATTTATATATGATGTTGGATTCATGAATGCTGATAATTGAGGCTAATTGCTGGCATTTGAAGTCAAAGGAGTTAGTAAGGTTAGGTCACCCACTCTTTATTAGCCTAGATTTACAAGTTACCTACTAAAAATCTAGAGAGGGGTATTTTTGTCATTTGGCTTGGAATTTTAAGGGCATACTTGTCATCCTTGTAAACCCTTAGGGTTTGACCCTTAGGGTTTAATCCTAAGGTTTAGCACAAACCATATCTAGGATTTCTAATTTAGGGTTTGTTCAAAAATAAAATTAAATAAATTTTAGTTTCTAAAATTTTGAAATTAGGGTTTCCTAATTATGAATAATTATCTAATTACCTTATACAGTAACATTAGGGTTTAGATCATATAATTATCATTAACCTTGCTAAAATAGCAATTAGGGTCTAAGATTTTGATAATTAGGGTTACCGATTATAATTAGTTTTTTTTTCTAATTATCAAATTAGGGTTTAAAAATTTAAGGTTTCCAAAATTAACAATTGTAATTATAAAACTTGCTAATTAATCACATTAACACAATTACAACCAATCTCGAACTCTAATTTAAATTTCAAATTAGGGTTCCTCCTTTCCAAAAATTATTTAGGGTTTTTAGATTATAATTAGAGTTTTCTTGAAATTAGGGTTTCTAGAATTTTAATTAGGGTTCACCTAATTAATACATTTAATACACGACATAAATTATATGACACACTTATAAAATAATCTTGCACTTTAATTTGTATCTCAAATTAGGGTTTAGCATTATTACTAGGGTTTGGTCATGATACACCGTAATTGGCCTACCATTATCAATACAGAAATACAATACATTTTCATAGCACTGAAAAATTAAAATATAATTAATATTATATTTTTATTCTTATACCTTGACAATAATCCAAAATTAAGGTTTGGATTCCATATCTGATTTATTCTTCCTATTTAACCTTAATAATTAAGGTAAAATAATTAACTTAATAGCCTGTACTAAAATTCATATAATACAATAATCATTATAATTATTCTAAAAATCACTTCATATATCATTTAAATAATATATGATTATATTTTTATGGAAAATAATTAATAAAAATATTTCTACTATAAAATTAATTATTATAAGAATGTACTTTATAATAATCAATAATTCTAAAATAAAATTATTTGTAAATATTTATATAATAAATATATTTTTATTTACCACATAAATATACATACACATTACCTTGTACAAATCCTCATCCTTAAATAAATAAATAAAATATTTATACGCAAAATTTCTTATTTATTTATGTAGAAAATATCGGGTTGTTACACGAATCCATTAACTCAAAACTCACTATTAAGTTCATTTTAAGCGTTTGTTAAACGCTAATGAGCGTTCAATCCTCGTTTTCTTCGTTTTAAGTCAAAATCCAACGATTCTTGAGTCCACGAGTCTTAAATACCCTATCTCACATGTTGACATTGAAAAACAACGTTTTCAAGTCTCACGGCAACTTTCGACTACCAATTCAGAATTTCTACGTTTTCGACGTTTAACTTCTAGTTACGTAAAATTTGCCATAACTTCGTTACTAGTGTTCTCTAAGCCAAATCACATGGAATACTCCATGGACTTCATATCTATATCCTAACCAAGTAAGATGCACATATTTAAGTATTGATGGAGTTCAATTGTTCACCAACAATCAACCTCAGAAATCAACATTTTTCATAATTTAAACCTACATCAATCCTTATGATTTCTATGTCTTCATGACTTATAAAGATTTTATCTATAATAAGTCATCCTTATTCCTCCATAATAGACATACACCACCCAATTATGATTCTTCATTCTTAAAGAAATCAAAAGAGATGGAACTAGTATTAAGGAGTATTACCTTAAGGATTTCTTTGGTGTTCTTGAAAACCTCTAAGGCAAAACTTCAAAGGAGATGTTTTGGTTGAGTCTAGCTCTTTCTCTCTTTCAAAATATTGGTTGTCAACTTGAAAAACCTTCAAATGACCAACTCTAGCCTTCTATTTATAAGCAAATGAAATGGAGGGCAATTAGGTCAATATTCCCCTCCTCCTTACTATTCCATACTTTATCACCAAGTAAAATACTTGGTGACCAAGTGATTTTCTTGCATTGCACCCTAAGTGGCCGGCCCACCATGCCCATGGGTCATCCTCATGGGTTTCCTTATGGGTTTTACCCATTTGGTGACCCACCGGTTCAATCCACGGTTCGATTTTCTTGGATTGGGCTTAATCATTCTAACATTGGGCTTTAGCTTAGGCTTAACCAATTATTTCTTTGGGCTTACATATTCAATTATTTGGACTAGACATAATCCAAATCTCAAGAATTCACATTAAGTCTTAACCTAATTTCATAATTCCAATCATATTCTACACGTATAATTCACGTATTCTCTCCGTATAATACTCGTACGATAATTGTATTGTACTTTGTATTAATTCTTCATATTATACATAGACACTAAATAGTATCATACTTGCATAACACAAGCTCTAGCAATAACGTAATTCCTTCTACGCGTTTTAATTCCTTCTCGTAAATCAATATACTCAACTCTTAGGTTTTAAGGTCGCAGGCGAAAACTTCGTTTGCCATAAATGAAATATTATTAGATATTTCATCTCATCTTAATATTCTATCATTACGTGTTTCTCAGAATTTCAAAATAATTCCCCGAGCAGAAACGGATGAATAGTGTTTTTACGGGAATTTCTCGAAAGATATTTATTTTCTTCTCAGAAATTCTAAACAATTAATTTTAGCACGTAGCCAGATAACTAACCACATTAGCACATTCTAGGTCATAGAACGACCCTCACACGGCTTACTCACAAAATAAATTAATTAAATTCATTTAATTCACATAATCAAATAAAAATTTAATTATCATAAAAATTTGATTTTCTCGGGCGTTACAAGGGGTATTATTTCTTTCGTATTCATGAAGAGAGCTATTGTTATTCCATTTCTTATTATTCTGTTGGAATAACCTGTATACGCGGACTACCGTATACATGGTGAAATTCTTCTGTTATTCCATTTTTTATTATTCTATTGGAATATCCTGTCTGTACGGATTATGCATGACCTGGCTCTATTCTTTATTATTTTGTTAGAATATCCTGTCTGTGCGTATTACGCATGACCAGGTTCCATTATTTATTATTCTGTTGGGAATAACCTGTCTGTGCGGTCTATCGCATGCCTGGTGAATTCTTCTATTATTCCATTCTTTATTATTCTGTTGGGAATAACCTGTATGTGCGGTCTATCGCATGCCTGGTGATTTTTTTTTGTTATTCCATTCTTTATTATTCTGTTGGAATAACATGTCTACGCGGACTACAGCATGCATGGTGAATGACCTTTTGTATTCGTTCTTTATTAAATTGTGGAAATGATCTATCTACATGGATTACCGCATGGCGGATGAAAATTCACTTATAGTTTCGTATATTCTATTATACTCGTATGAGATATCATTTCTTTTGCACTCGTCATGAAATATCATTTTATTTGGTATTTTATTTACGAGTTACTATTCACGGGTTACTATTCACCAAGTTACTATTCACTCTAGTATTACTCACTCGGGTATTCGAGGCATTTTTTGTGTCAGAGTACTATTTACGAGTTACTATTCATGGGTTACTATTCACCCAAATATTATTCACTCAGGTATTTGGGGTACTTTTTATATCGGGATACAATTCACGAGGTACTATTCCTGAAGTACTATTCATGGGGTACTATTTACTAGGTACTATTTACCCGATAAATATATTTCTTTTCTGTCCAAAATATTTTTGGTACATTAATATTATTCTTGAATTTTACTCTACAAAGTAGTATCATGTTGACAATTTGGATATTTTTAAACTCTGAATAAATTTAAAGTCTTTAATATTTATCCTTGATTTTGTTAGATTAATGTTTATATCATTGTCATTATCCTCATGCTTATATTTTAATGAAAGTCATCTTTGGCTTACGTGCATAGATGGACTGTTGATTATTAGTTTTACACTTGTATATTTTTGGCTTACGTGCAAAGATGAACTATTGATTATTGGTTTTATAGTTGTATATCTTTGGCTTACGTGCAAAGATGGACAATTGTATGACATGATCATAACCACTGGTGATAATAACGAATATCCTCTGCCCATAGTGCATGGATAATTTTATGATGTGATTGGCAGGATCATGACCATTAGTTAACAGTTGAATGTCTTTGGCCGTAGTGCACTGACAGACAATTGATTGGTATGATCATGACCATTGGTTTTATAGTTGAATATCTTTGGCCCGTAGTGCAAAGGTAGACAACTGATTGGTATGATTATTCTTATTACATTTGAATATCTTTAGCCTTTGGGGTAAGGATATTGAGTAATGTTCTATTAAGCCTTTGTGGCAAGGAGAAACTGTTGATTTACATGATTATATATATGAATTGTAGATTTAACTATAATCTTTGGTGGTTTAGGTGAAGACAGGTGATGATAGTTCTTTTTGTCTTGGGTATAATCAGGACCGTAATGTAACGAATAATGTGGTAAAAGTCCTCATTGGCCTGTAGTTTATTGATGGACAGGTGTTGGTATGATTATGACCAGGGATTATTTGGTATAATCATAACCATTGATGATTACATGAACATCCTTGGCCGTGGTGCAACGATGATTCGATTTTATTTATTAAGCTGAGTCTCAACGATAAAGTTGATGAAAATCTTTTTAAATCATAGAAGATAGTAGATTTTATACTCTACTTGACTCTTCTAATGGATCACTTATTCCGCTGCAATTGTTGATCTAAAACTTGTTGTCTATTGTATTCTATCAGTTGTTATACTATTGAAGGCTAAGGGTAATTTATTTTGCATTATCTTAGTCATAATATTTCTTACTGGGCTAGTTGAGCTCACCCTTTCTTTCACTGTTCTCTTCAGGAAATGAGAATATAGCTGGGACGAGTCAGGGAACGGATTGACGATCCAGATGGTTATTTTAGTAGTCCTAACTATTCTATAAAATAGTTTGACGATAACTGTAATGAGGACTAAATTGAGTGCGGATATTGTCTAGATGACAATATACTTATTGAAACTCTTAGATTATGTTTTGTCATAGTTTACACGACTATTGTATAATTAAGTTGTATTTGAATTATGTACCATGTATATGGCGACTCAGAATGGGTGATGTATACCTTTTTTGGGGGCGTCACAGTTGGTATCAGAGCTTAGGGATATGATCCCTAGCTTAGATGTGAGACAAGAACTAGGAGGGGAGAGACGGGGAATTCCTTCGCTAGTATGACCTACCTAAGTTTATTTGGTATTTAATTGGCCGGTCAGAGTATTGGGATAATATGTGGCATATCAATTAACCCTTATTTTGAAACTATATTCTAGAATTATATTTGAAATACAAGAGATGAGAAATGGGAAAATCATGATAGAGAGAAAATAATCGGGAAGGTACAATCCAGAAAGAAAGCAAGGTATTCTCATATCTTCGAACTACCAAGTACGTAAATTTCGAGGGCAAAATTTCATAAGGAGAGAGGATTGTGAGGCCCCGAATTTTATGAAATGAAAGTATTCAATTTTCTTATAATTATTCTATTTAGTAAATGGTTAAATTGATAAAAGGTTAAAGTTAAGGTGATATGTGAATTTTGTTTTAAAGTAAACAAGTTGTCATAAAATAATCGGTGATAAAAATATAGTAATACTCGAGGTTGCATAGTAGCACACGGTCTTGATTATTGATGCTTACGTAAGAAGTCACTCAGTTATACTCAATTATTGCTACAGTAATTGCTGTATCATATCTCTCATATTATTGATTCAATTGTTGTCACAGTATCATCTATATAATATATATATTATTAAATTAATAATAGAGACGGTAAAGCTATTCATATTATTATTTGCAATATTGACAATATCTAGAATTTCGTCAAGGAGAGGTTTGGTCACCTAATTACGCGCCAATAAGAAGAAATCCTTATTGAAAAGCCCCCTTTTTCCTGAGAATGACCTGGTTGTTAAATATTGTGAATTATAATATTAATAAGGAATACGTTCGTGTTGATTAAAGATGAAATTGATAGTTCCATTGTGTTAGAATTATTAGTGTTAGTGGAAATCGACATCTATTTCGATAATAATTGATGTTTGGAGGTTATAGTGACCAATCGGGTAATTAACCAATAAATGAGTAATTAATTGCTATTAATTCACATGCTTATAACTATATGTTCACATGTGTGTACTATTAATTCACATGATTTACTATTAGGGGAGTTGGTGCAAGATTGATAATACTTGCATGACTAAGTTAAAAATGGAGGTATAGATGAAGGTACTATACCGTAATTATTTTTTCACATTTTTAGAACTATTGAGCCGCATGATTTACTATTGATTCACATGATTTACTATTAGGGGATGTGGTTCAAATTTGATAATACTTGGATGACTAAATTAAAAATAAAGAAAAAGAGGAAGGTATTATACTGTAATATTTCGAGCCCCAAAATGTGCAATTAGGGAAACTATATTTTCCTATAAATAGAAGCTCAATCCTTCATTATTTTTCACCAATTCACGAATGCTATAGCGCAATTATTATAGAGAGAAATTATAGAAATAAAGAAGAAGAGAAGTCTGTTACCTCACTATTCTAGTATCCAGTTTTATTCTAAGGTAAGGGGTATTATTTTTTTCGTATTCATAAAGAGAGGTATTGTTATTCCATTCCTTATTATTCTGTTGGAATAACCTGTATACGCAGACTACCGTATACATTGTGAAATTCTTCTGTTATTCCATTCTTTATTATTCTATTGAAATATCATGTCTGTGCGAATTACGCATGACCTGGTTCCATTCCTTATTATTCTGTTGAAATATCCTGTCTGTGCATATTACGCATGACCTAGTTCTATTATTTATTATCCTGTTGGGAATAACCTGTCTGTGCGGTCTATCATATGCCTGGTGAATTCTTCTGTTATTCCATTCTTTATTATTCTATTAGGAATAACCTATCTGTGCGGTCTATCGCATACCTGGTGAATTCTTTTGTTATTCCATTCTTTATTATTCTGTTGGAATAACATGTCTACGTGGACTACCGCATGAATGGTGAATGACCTTTCGTATTCGTATTTTATTAAATTGTGGAAATGATATGTCTACGTGGATTACCGCATAGCGGATGAAAATCCACTTGAAGTTTCGTATATTCTATTATACTCGTATGAGATATAATTTCTTTTGTACTCGTCATGAAATATAATTTTATTTGGTATTTTATTTACGAGTTACTATTCACGGGTTACTCTTCACTCTAGTATTACTCACTCGGGTATTCGGGGCACTTTTCGTGTCGAAGTACTATTCACGAATTACTATTCACCCGAATATTATTCACTCGGGTATTTGTGGTACTTTTCATGTCAGGGTACTATTCACGAGGTACTATTCCCTAAGTATTATTCACGAGGTACTATTCACGGGGTACTATTTACCCAAAAAATATATTTCTTTTCTGTCCAAATTATTTTTGGTACATGAATATTATTCTTAAATTTTACTCTACAAAGCAGTATCATGTTGACAATTTGGATTTTTTTAAGTTTTGGATAGATTTAAAGTCTTTATTATTTATCCTTGATTTTGTTTGATTAATGTTTATATCATTGTCATTATCCTCATGTTTATATTGTGATGAAAGTCATCTTTGACTTACGTGCATAGATGGACTGTTGATTATTAGTTTAACAGTTGTATATTTTTGGCTTACGTGCAAAGATGGACGGTTGATTATTGGTTTGATAGTTGTATATCTTTGGCTTACGTGCAAAGATGGACAGGTGTATGACATTATTATAACCACTGGTGATAATAACGAATATCCATGGCCGGTAGTGCATGGATAATTCGATGATGTGATTGGCAAGATCATGACCATTAGTTAACAGTTGAATGTCTTTGGCCGTAGTGTACTGACAGACAATTGATTGGTATGATCATGACCATTGGTTTTATAGTTGAATATCTTTGGCCCGTAATGCAAAGGTAGACAACTGATTGGTATGATCATTGTTATTACATTTGAATATCTTTAGCCTTTGGGGTAAGGATATTGAGTAAACGTTCTATTAAGCCTTTGTGGCAAGGAAAAACTGTTGATTTACATGATTATAAATATGAATTGTGGATTTAACTATAATCTTTGGTGGTTTAGGTGAAGACATGTGATGATAGTTCTTTTTTTCTTGGGTATAATCATGACCGTAATGTAACGAATAATGTGGTAAAAGTCCTCATTGGCCTGTAGTTCATTGATGGACAGGTGTTGGTATGATTCTGACCAGGGATTATTCGGTATAATCATAACCATTGATGATTACATGAATATCCTTGGCCATGGTGCAAGGATGATTCGATTTTATTTATTAAACTGAGTCTCAACGATAAAGTTGATGAAAATTAAATCATAGAAGATAATAGATTTTATGCTCTACTTGACTTTTCTAATGGATCGCTTATTTCGCTGCAATTGTTGATCTAAAACTTGTTGTCTATTGTATTCTATCAGTTGTTATACTGTTGAAGGCTAAGGATAATTTATTCTGCATTATCTTAGTCATAATATTTCTTACTGGGCTAGTTGAGCTCACCCTTTCTTTCACTGTTATCTTCAGGAAATGAGAATATAGCTGGGACGAGTCAGGGAACGGATTGACGGTCCAGATGGTTATTTTAGTAGTCATCACTATTCTATAAAATAGTGTGACGATAAATGTAATGAGGACTAAATTGAGTGTGGATATTGTCTAGATGACAATATACTTATTGAAACTCTTAGATTATGTTTTTTCATAGTTTACACGACTATTGTATAATTAAGTTGTATTTGGATTATGTACCATGTATCTGGCGACTCAGAATGGGTGATGTATACCTTTTTTGGCGGCGTCACAATTGGTATCAGAGCTTAGGGATATGATCTCTGGCTGAGATGTGAGACAAGAACTAGGAGGGGAGAGGCAGGGAATTCCTTCGCTAGTATGACGTACCTAAGTTTATTTGATATTTAATTGGTCAGTCAGAGTATAGGGATAATATGTGGCATATCAATTAACCCTTATTTTGAAACTATATTCTAGAATTATATTTGAAATACAAGAGATGAGAAATGAGAAAATCATGATAGAGAGGAAATAACCGGGAAGGTACAATCCGGAAAGAAAGCAAGGTATTCTCATCTCTTCGAACTACCAGGTACGTAAATTTCGAGGGCAAAATTTCATAAGGAGGGAAGATTGTGAGACCCCGAATTTTATGAAATGAAAGTATTCAATTTTCTTATAATTATTCTATTTAGTAAATGGTTAAATTGATAAAAGATTAAAGTTAAGGGTGATATGTAAATTTTTTTTAAAGTAAACAAGTTGTCATAAAATAATCGTTGATAAAAATATAGTAATACTCCAGGTTGCATAGTAGCACACGGTCTTAATTATTGATGCTTACGTAAGAAGTCACTCAGTTATACTCAATTATTGCAATAGTAATTGCTGTATCATATCTCTCATATTATTGATTCAATTGTTGTCACAATATCATATATATAATATATATATATATATATATATATATATATATATATATATATATATATATATATATATATATATTACTAAATCAATAATTGAGACGGTAAAGCTATTCATATTATTATTTGCAATATTGACAATATCTAAAAGTTCTGTTAAGGAGTGGTTTGGTCACCTAATTGCGCACGCCAATAAGGAGAAATCCTTATCGAAAAGCCCCCACTTTTCTGGGAATGACCTGGTTGTTAAATATTATGAATTATAATATTAATGATGAATACTTACGTGTTGATTAAAGATGAAATTGATAGTTCCATTGTGTTAGAATTATTAGTGTTAGTGGAAATCGACATCTATTTCGATTATAATTGATGTTTGGAGGTTATATTGACCAATCGGGTAATTAACCAGATAAATGAGCAATTAATTGCTATTAATTCACATGCTTATAACTATGTGTTCACATGTGTGTACTATTGATTCACATGATTTACTATTAGGGGAGTTGGTGCAAGATTGATAATACTTGCATGACTAAGTTAAAAATGGAGGTATAGATAAAGGTACTATACTGTAATTATTTTTTCACATGTTTAGAAATATTAAGCCACATGATTTATTATTGATTCACATGATTTACTATTAGGGGATGTGGTGCAAATTTGATAATACTTGGATGACTAAATTAAAAAGAAAGGAAAAGAGGAAGGTATTATACTGTAATATTTCGAGCCCCAAAATGTGCAATTATAGAAACTACATTTTTCTATAAATAGAAGCTCATTCCTTCATTATTTTTTACCAATTCACGAAAGCTATAGAGCAATTATTATAGAGAGAAATTATAGAGATAAAGAAGAAGAGAAGTCTGCTACCTCACTATTCCAGTATCCAATTTTATTCTAAGGTAAGGGGTATTATTTTTTTCGTATTCATAAAGAGAGGTATTGTTATTCCATTCCTTATTATTCTGTTGGAATAACCTGTATACGCAGACTACCGTATACATGGTGAAATTCTTCTGTTATTCCATTCTTTATTATTCTATTGAAATATCCTGTTTGTGCAAATTACGCATGACCTGGTTTCATTCCTTATTATTCTGTTAGAATATCCTGTCTGTGCATATTACGCATAACCTGGTTCCATTATTTATTATCCTGTTCAGAATAACCTGTCTGTGCGGTCTATCGTATTCCTGGTGAATTCTTCTGTTATTCCATTCTTTATTATTCTGTTGGGAATAACCTATCTGTGCGGTCTATCGCATACCTGGTGAATTCTTTTGTTATTCCATTCTTTATTATTCTGTTGGAATAACCTATCTACGCGGACTACCGCATGCATGGTGAATGACCTTTCGTATTCGTTCTTTATTAAATTGTGAAAATGATCTGTCTACGTGGATTACCGCATGGCGGATGAAGATCCACTTGAAGTTTCATATAATCTATTATACTCGTAAGAGATATCATTTCTTCTGTACTCGTCATGAAATATCATTTTATTTGGTATTTTATTTACAAGTTACTATTCACGGATTACTATTCACCCGATTACTATTCACTCTAGTATTACTCACTCGGGTATTCGGGGCACTTTTCGTGTCAAAGTACTATTCACGAGTTACTATTCTCCCAAATTACTATTCACCCGAATATTATTCACTCGGGTATTTTTGGTACTTTTCATGTCAGGGTACTATTCACGAGGTACTATTCTCGAAGTACTATTCACGAGGTACTATTCACGGGGTACTATTTACCCAAAAAATATATTTCTTTTCTGTCCAAATTATTTTTGGTACATGAATATTATTCTTGAATTTTACTCTACAAAGCAGTATCATGTTGACAATTTTGATATTTTTAAACTTTGGATAGATTTAAAGTCTTTATTATTTATCCTTGATTTTGTTTGATTAATATTTATATCATTGTCATTATCCTCATGCTTATATTGTGATGAAAGTCATCTTTGACTTACGTGCATAGATGGACTGTTGATTATTAGTTTTATAGTTGTATATTTTTGGCTTACGTGCAAAGATGGATGGCTTATATGGGAGATCATGTGTTGTTACGTGTTGCTCCAAGGAAAGGATTTACAAGATTTAGAAAGAGAGGAAAGCTCAATCCTCGATTCATTGGGCTATTCAAAATCCTCGATCGAGTAGGAACTGTGGCCTATAGACTCGCCTTACTGCCAAGTATGTCTCATGTTCATAACGTTTTTCACATATCTATGTTACATAAATATGTGAAAGACCCAAACCACATTATTGATTTAGAACCGGATGAAATAGCAGAAGATTAAACGTATGAAGAGGTACCTGTTAAATTTTTGGATAAGAAGGAACATATTCTATGCTCCAAGGTTATACCTCAAGCCAAAGTTTTGTGGAGAAACCATGATGTTGAGGAAATGACCTAGGAGTTAGAATCTGAAATGAAATCACGGTATCCTCACCTCTTCGTCATATCAGGTACATACACCAATTTCAAGGATGAAATTTCATAAGAAGGGGAGGTTGTAAGACCTTAACTTTTATTATTAAAGATGAATTTATTTTTTTCTCTAAATATCATTTTTGAATATTAAGGTGTGAATTTGTTATAATGTTATAGTTATGGGTAATATTTACAAATTTTTTAAAGTAAACAAGTTGTCATAAAATATTCATTTGGTCGGGGAATATTCGTTTTATCAGGGAATATTTGTGACGTCTCCAAATCCGGTTATCTTCCAACACGACAGATGGTGCTCCACGGTGCTACAGTTCACACAAACATTCAATTGAAATGCCTCAAAAGAACGAATATGTCTTATGTCTTCTAATGGATTGCTCATTCCGCTACAACTATGGTTGAAAAGTTTTATCATCTACCATATGTTCTAAATCTCTGATTTATTATTGTTGAAGGCTATTGATAATTTATTTATCTTTAGTCATGATATTCCTTACTGGGCTAGTTGTGCTCACCCTTCTGTTTCACAATTCCTTTCAGGTAATAATAGTGTAGCTGGGTCGAGCGGGGGAATAGAACGGTGGTCATCATTTATTAGTTATATTAGGTGAATCAAATAGGGTGAGCGAACCCAACGTTGGAAGGGTATTTTGTCACTATCATACAAGATGTCTAATGATATACAACCTCGTGTCATCATAAGACAGGGATGTGCTCATCTACTTGCTAAGTATATTTACGAGCACAACTTATATAATCTTGGTGTTTGTTTGAAGTATAATTCTCAATTAGAGACAGTGGAGATAATGATATGTCAAGAGAAGACTCCCCATTGGGAAGAATATGATAGTAATCTTCTCGTTTTTCTTTGGGGTCTATTGGGTCAACCAAGGATAATTCCGTGGCCATATGATATCTATCACAACCTAGAAGCATGGTCTCCCATGTACGAAGGTTTCCTTGAGCACTTCCCAAAGATTCTAATTTTTAAAACAGTTTTTGACTATACCTTTATGTAAGGTGTCATTGTGAGGTGTTGTCCACGGTTGGGACATGAGTCACATTTGGTATATATTTATATCCAAACTCACAGCATATGTGTTGTTGTATTTTGCACAATAATTGTTGTGATAAAGTTGTAGTTATTTTCTGTACCATGTATTTGGCGACTCAGAATAGGTTGGATGGAATGAACCTATTTTTGGGTCGTTACATTTTGGTATCAGAGCTTAGGGATATGATCTCTGGCGGAGATCGAGAAATAGAACTAGGAGGGGAGAGATGGGTAAGTCATTCGCTTGTGTGTCCTACCTAAGCTTATTTGTTGGTCAGTCATAATATCGGGATATTATGTGATATGTTAATTTGTTCAATTAACCCTTGTTTTGAAGCTGTATTCTTGAATGATATCTGAAATACAGGAGATGAGCAATGGAGAAATTATGATGACGGGGTGATAGAATCTTAAATTGAAGCAAGGTATTCTCAACTCTTCGAAATACTAGGTACGTAAATTTCAGGGATGAAATTTCATACGGAGGGGAGATTGTAAGACCTCGAATTTTATGAAATAAAAGTATTGAATTTTTCTTATAATTACAATTCAGTAAATGGTTAAATTGATAAAAAGTTAAAGTTATGGGTGAAATGTGAAATTTTTTCAAAATACGCAAGTGGTTATAAAATATTCATTGTTGTCGGGGAATATTCGTTTGGTCGTGGAATATTCTTTTTGTCGGGGAATATTCGTACGACGGCGCAGACATTTGTGGGCCCCATAACAGAATAACGGTCGGATGAAGAAAACGACAAATTTGAGTTTTTATAAATAACGTCGTAATTGTTACCGTTAACACTGTTGGAATATCCAGTGGTTAAAATACAATAATACGCATAGATGCACAGTACCACACGGTATTGCACAGTATTGTTGAATTATTGATTCTTACGTGAGAAGACACTACTCAATAATTATTACAGTAGTTACTGTTCAATATTTTATTTTATTGATTCAATAATTGCTGCGTTGATATTTTATATTATTGTTGTTTCAATAATTGTTGCTGCACAGTATTTTCCATTATCAGATCAATAATTCATATTATTTGAATAATATTATTAGATAACATTATTAGCAATGTCTAGAAAGTTCTGTCTAATGAGAGGTTTGGTCATCTAATTGCGCACCAGTAAGGAGAAATTCTTATCGGAAAGCCCCCTCTTTCCTGGGAACGGCCTGGTTATCATAATTGTGATTCTATAATATTATTTGTGAATAATTAATTATTGATTTATATGATAAAAAAATATTTATTTGATGTGGATATAAATGATGGATTTATTTATGTGGTTATTATTGAAGGAATTAATGTTGAGGTGTTTTATCAGTATTTTTGTCGGAATGGAGGTTTTAAAAATTAAATCAGTATTTTTTAGATATATTGCGTGAGTTATAATTTTTAATCCGACTGTTGGATCGTTGTGATTTTTGGATATGTTATACATATATAAGTTGAGTATATGTCAACAAATTTTGAACCGTTAAAAATGAACATATGATTTGTTATGAATTTTAAGAGGTGACTGATTCGGAAATTAGGTTTATAAATAATTTTGGTGGAAAATTCTAGAATTGAGTGGGCCCCTCTTGTGGTTGGTAAAGAAATGTGCTGAATTTTATTTTAAATATGGTGGGTGGCAATAGTAGCAGGTAAAGCCATCAGTTAGCAGGTTAAGTCTGCTTCGGCATGCTAACATTTTCCTATAAATAGAGGGCTAAGTCAGAATTGAAAATCACACCAGAAACAAGTTTTATCTCTTTCTCTCTCTAGATTATTGAGTATATTTTGTGAGTATTTAGATACTTGGTGAGTTGTTATTCATCAGTGCAAGTTTCCTTCAGCGTCATATCCGATATCCAGTCTGAAGTACTGCTCTTTTGAGGTAAGGGATAGTAAGGGATAGTAAGGGATGTTATACTCTTCATAATGATGTTATTCTTTCAATATCATTAGACTGAAATATTGGTATGAATTTTATTATGAAATTTCTACCTTTTTGAGTCGGGGTTACTATTCACGTATACGACACTATTCACGTATACGACACTATTCATGTATATGACACTATTTATGTATATGATATTATTTACGTATACGGTACTATGTACGAATACGGAGTACTATTCAGGAGTTACTATTCATGAGTTACTATTCACGGGTTACTATTCACGATTTACTATTCACGATAAAATTGGTTTCTTTTTCTGACCAAATTATCGTTGATTTATGATTGTTGCTCTTGAAAATAACTGCAGTTGTTGATCATATTGTTTTTATTATCATATATAACATTTTTATAACCCTGATGTTGAATTTCTCTTTCACTTGAGTGTAAAGATGGGTAAATTATTGGTATGATTGTGATTGAGGAATACCTTTGGCCAGTAGTGCAAAGTTGAATTGTTGACTGGTATGATCATGACCATTGAATTTATAATTGAATATCTTTAGCTTAAGTGCAAAGGTGAATTGATCAACATGGTTATAATTATTGTTTATATAAGTTCTGAAATGATTACATATTTCTTTGAGATATGAATATATTTGGCCTGTAGTGCAAATATGAACTGTTGAGGAATATCTTCGGCCTGTAGTGCAAAGATGAATTATTGATGAATATCTTTGGCCTGTAGTGCAAAGATGAATTATTGATGAATATCTTTGGCTCGTAATGCAAAGATGACTTGTTGTTGAATATCTTTGGCCTATAGTGCAAAGATGAATTATTGATGAATATCTTTGGCTCGTAATGCAAAGATGACTTGTTGTTGAATATATTTGGCCTGTAGTGCAAAGATGAGTTGTTGATGAATATCTTTGGCTCGTAATGCAAAGATGACCGGTTGTTGAATATCTTTGGCCTGTAGTACAAAGATGACTTGTTGATGAATATCTTTAGGCCGTAGTGCAAAGATGAATTTATTAGTAGAATTATGAACATGAACTGTGATTTGGTATAACCATGATGTTTGATGTTTCAGGTGATGAAAATTATCTTTGTCCTTGATGAGAAAAGAAATTTAGAACTACAATTACGATTATGAGTTATACACGTGATTGTGGACAGGAATTGTTGATTGATGTTACAGGGATAAAACATTGTTGGTGGACTTTTAACGTGGAGAAGATAATAGACTTTATAGTCTATTTGACTCTTCTAATGGATTGCTCGTTCCGCTGCAACTATGGTTGAAAAGTTTTATCATCTACCATATGTTCTAAATCTCTGATTTATTATTGTTGAAGGCTATTGATAATTTATTTATCTTTAGTCATGATATTCCTTACTGGGCTAGTTGTGCTCACCCTTCTGTTTCACAATTCCTTTCAGGTAATAAGAGTGTAGCTGGGTCGAGCGAGAGAATAGAACGGTGGTCATCATTTAGTAGTTATATTTGGTGAATCAAATAGGGTGAGGCGAACCTAACGTTGGAAGGGTATTTTTTCACTATCATACAAGATGTCTAATGATATACAATCTCGTGTCATCATAAGACAGGGATGTGTTCATCCACTTGCTGAGTATATTTCCGAGCACTACTTATATAATCTTGGTGTTTGTTTGAAGTATAATTCTCAATTAGAGACAGTGGAGATAATGATATGTCAAGAGAAGACTCCCCATTGGGAAGAATATGATATTAATCTTCTCGTTTTTTTTGGGATCTATTGGGTCAACCAAGGATAATTCTGTGGCCATATGATATCTATCACAACCTAGAAGCATGGCCTCCCATGTACGAAGGTTTCCTTGAGCACTTCCCAAAGATTCTAATTTTTAAAACAGTTTTTGACTATACCTTTATGTAAGGTGTCATTGTGAGGTGCTGTCCACGGTTGGGACATGAGTCACATTTGATATATATTTGTATCCAAACTCATAGCATATGTGTTGTTGTATTTTGTACAACAATTGTTGTAATAAAGTTGTAGTTATTTTCTGTACCATATATTTGGCGACCCAGAATAGGTTGGATGGAATGGACCTATTTTGGGGTCTTTACAGTATCAATGTCATCTTGAATTTCCAGCAAGTCTGAGTCCAACTTTTCATCAAAGTTACAGTCCTTGTGGAGAAAAGGCACCTCATCAGCAAGTACGTGCACATCTAAATTCAGAGTCCTGAAATAAAATATGCTTTCACTTAATATATGAAACTGTTTAATCATACAAAAGTGTTAGCATGTACTGATAAAATAACTGCTAATACTGTACAGAAAAGTAAGCAATTAAAGTTATATACAGGGCAGAGGGATTTCTGCCCGTTTTACCCTCGTCGACCAATGCAGGGAGTGCTGCTCCAATTGTTGAGGGTAAAGTCCTGATGGACTGCAGTGATGGAGGGGCTGTCATCATCCTCTTTTTCCTGAATGATGACCATAATATTTGGGTAATCATCGTCTAAGGTGTATCTATTTGTAAGTTCATAATGGGCAATGATGCGTATACCTGACATCATCAAGGCGATGTCATGTTTACATTTCTGTTCCCTCTCTTCCACTTTAGGATCAGGGATCAGGACCTCTTTTGCTTTAAACAGTACTGGTTTGGGAAATAGCATAGCCATAACATGGGCTGGCACCTTTGCCGGAGACTGTATCAGCTCATGATGTGCGGGTGGAGAAAATCGTCGTGTGGCAAAAGCTTGAGGAATCTGTTTGTGCTTATGAGGATTCTTGTGACTGGAACTGGCAGAATAGCCTAGTACGGATGTCCCAATTTGACTGGACACTTGAATTGGGTGCTTAATACCCTGTTGATCTTTACCAAGCCCTTGTCCAGGCTGATGACCCAATGACATCATTTCTTGAGTGGCCGACATGACCTCGGCATAAATCTTGGGTATGGGAATTGGCGCTCCAATAGGATGGTATTGCGTGCTACACACTTCCAAAGTATGAAAACTGGCCAGCTCAACTTCCGAATTGAAGTTGATGAGTGGTAGGTTTCCTTATTAAGGACATTCCGGCTCAGCGTTTTGTTGATAATGTATTTGAGATGTTGATGTAGTGTAGAAGGGACGGCTCTAGCCATGTGGATCCATGGTCTCCCCAATAGTAGGTTTTATCCTGAATCTATCTTGAGGACGTGGAAGGATACATTGAATGTGTTTGGACCAATCTCAATTGGCAGCTCAATCTCTCTGACAGAATTTCGTCGAGATCCATCAAAAGCTTTGATAACCGTATGGCTGCTTCAGATCCGTTTGAGATTGACGTTCATCTTCACTAAGGTGGCATAAGGACAGATATGCAGAGACGAACCTCCATCTATCAAAACTCTAGCTGACATATACCCGGAGGACAAAACTGCAATGTGCAGTGGCTTACAATGACCGGTCCCTTCGGGCGATATGTCGTCATCAGTGAAGGATATCACATTGTTGTTAAAAATGTGATCAACCAGATGTTGAAATTTTTCCACATCCACTAATTTTGACAAGTAGGCTTCTTCCAAAACCTTCAATAAGATCTTCATGTGATCTTCAGAAGAGAAAACTAAATCCAGTATTGAGATCTAATGTTGAGCTTCTCTTAAGCTTAGAACCACATTGGCTTCATTATGACCCATAGTGCGGATGAATTTCTCAATTTTCTCCATGGGAATCTTCCCCTTTGCTTTTATGGCGGGCTCCATCACCCTCTGAGGAAGATACAATGGATTTTCCTTCGATACTGTAGCAGTAGTATGTGACGTGGATCCTTCAGCTTCTCTATAATTCCATGGGACTTTGTGTAAGCTGATAACAGGATACTGTGGTCTGAAGGGTAAAGAAATTGGCTCTGGTACAGCCACTTCCAAAGGATTGTCAGCTCCTTTTAGTTGAATTGCTTGTATGGGAATTGCTTTGACAGTCTCATCAGCCTCCATGGATATAACTGCTACTAGCCTCTTCCATTTGGTAGGACAAGTATTCCCACTCTCGAGTAGCATAGTGTCATTGTCTGCCAATTATAGGACACCGATGTCAATTAGATTCTGAATAAGGTGGCAGAGTGCCCAACATTCTTATGTGTTGTGACCGCGAGAATGTGAATGATATTGACAAACTCCATTAGAGTTGAACCATCTTGAATGGGGATTGATTGGAGGTAGAAGGGAGGTGATTCTTCCTTCGTTGATTAACATCTAAAATATTTCCTCCATAGGTTGGCCCAGGTATGTAAATTCCCTTTTATTGGCAAAATCCAGACGGGCTTTAGCACTTGCTCTCTTCGAAACCTTATCCTCCATAGCTTCGCTTTCTGTAGGAGTAGATGGAGAATTCATAACAAAAGGAAGGAGACATGCATGCTCCTGGCTGACTAACTGGCATGTGACTTGATGTTGATGGGTCACCAATTCTGCCAATTATTCAATTTGCTTACAAAGAGCTTTCATCTTTCGTTCCATAGAAAATTGAAACTTTGCGTAATCCCATCTGTCAACACCGTCTTTGATGGTTTGGGATGATTCACTGTTAAAATTGGAACTCTGTCCAGTGCTCCAACTAATCATGTTGATCGCTTCTTCTTTGTGTTGAGGAAGAGGGTTGTCTTGCACATGAGGTTGATCTGGTTTGGTAACCACGATCTCACCATTGTATATTAAATCTTGGATCTTGTGTTTCAAGGCCCAACAATCTTGAGTATCATGTCCAGGTGCTCTGGCATGATAAGTACACTTTCGAGTAGCATTGAAACCCCTCCCATTAGGGTCGGCTGGTGGAAGAAGATGTGTGATTTTCTTCTGAGAAGTCAGAAGAGCAAGAATATTCTTGAGCGAGTCCCCTAAGGGTGTGAACGTTCGAGGACGCTTTGCATCTCCACCTTTAGGTAATGGAGGGTTTGAAGACTGTTCTTGGAAAAGGGAGTAGTCTCTCCACTGTATAGGCATGTTCTGACTGTCTTTTTGACCTTGTAGTATCAAGGAAACATACTCCTCTTTCTTTTTATGGACCCTCCGGAGGTTATTTCCATAAGTTTCGGACTGGATGTGCTCAACAACTGCTTTAAGAGCGGTTAGGTCTTGAATCTTTCCTGAATTTAACCCCATCTCAGGCATCTCTCTGTGCTTGATCATTTCAGAAAATGATTTGCCAATACCAGCTAAGACTCTCTCATAGCAAGGAGCTTCTTGTATGTCTATAAAAGTTATGACCGTTTCTAACTTTGTCATGGAAGGAATAACTTGAGCCGTAAGGCGCCTCCACCTTTAAGCGTACTCTCTGAAAGACTCATCAGACTGTTTCTTGACCTTGGTAATCTGGTACTGGTCAGGAGCCATCTGAGACTGAAAGCTATACTGAGTGAGAAAGGCATGAGCTAGCTCTTCCCATCTATGGATCTTTGAGTTATCTAATCTGCTATACCATGAATGGGCTTCTCCAATAAGACTCTTCTGGAACAACTGTATTCTGAGCTTCTCGTTTTCCGCATAAGATCCAAGTTCTCTAATGAACACCATTAAATGTGTGTAAGGATCCCCTAATCCATCATACTTTTCAAAGTCAGGGGTTTTGAATTTTTTGGATAATGAACACCAGGGAATATGCAAAGGTCAGCATATGAAACACTTCTGTGTGTTCCAATCCCTTTTAGAGAATGGATAGTTTCTTCCATTTGAAGGACCTTCTTCCTGATATCATCGGTGTCTGGATTTGCTTTGAGATGGGTGTTTTCAGGGTCTTTGTTGGTCGTATCCAATTGAGGTTTTGGATTTGTTTTATCCAAACCTTTTGTTTGTCCTTGTGTAGAGGATTCTGTATGTGCAGGCATCTTTAAGCCCTGAGTAGACTGATGCAATTCTTTAAGCAGAACAGCTAAATCTGTAATTTGTTTACTTAATTCGTCAAATTCTTCTCGAGAAACGGGAATAGACTGGTCAAAAAAAGACATGATTGGTTGTAGGCTCGTGGCCATTTTGGATTTTGAGCGAAGAACAGGCCCAATTGTTTCCCTACAAAAACTTATGTAGTTTAGTCTTAGGGATAATGTAAAAGTTTACGTGCTATGTGATATACCCATGTTAAGAATATTATCCTGCAAAACAGATGTTAATTGATAGCATGTCATGTATGCACAAATATTTTTCATATTTTCCATTAGATAAAGATGAACATAGAATAAAATTACAAGTAAATGCTTTTACAAATAATAGAAAATGGAAAGCATGAAGAGACTTTCCTCCACGTTTGGTTTATCAGAGGCTGACCTATCTTAGGGTTACTCTCACGGCTTTTTTGGCATGAAGGTTCCCAGATCATCGCAATTTACTTGACAAGAAGTTAATCCGGTCTTTCAACTGGAGCGAATCTGGGTGGTGCCTTTTTTGAGCCTCGTTGGAATTAGTCTCCCTACAAGTCCAGTAATCAAACACCGACATGATAGCCTCATAGTGGAGGAACCACATAACATACATTCACATACAACTTGTCTCATCGTTTATGAAAATGATGACATGTACAAAGCACTAATATCACAGATAGATATATTACAGTGCAGTAATTAAAATGCATTCATACACATTAATCATAAATGTAAAAGCAACATTCACACATAAGCATATGATAGTTTTAAAAAGCTTGTAGTAGCGGCTTAAACCCTCTTACCTGTGTCCCCAGCAGAGTCACCACCTGTCGATGTCGGGATTTTTATTTCTCCCTTTTTTGTTCTTGTTCTTTGGTGTTCTCATGTTATGTGAGATTTGTTTGAAAAAACAAGTGAAAAAGGTCCAACATGTATCTTGTCAACGATTTGACTGTAAGAGTCACCAGTTGGTGTTTTTAACTGGTTGCACCAACGCAACCGAGAAAAGGTTTGCACATTGACCCAGTGATGTGACACTGCTAAACGGGTCTGTGAAACCGAGATTCATTTGGGTTCGGGGGTTTGATTATGCGGAGGAAAGGTGTTAGGCACCCTTCGACATCCGTGTTGCCACGGTAACAGCCACTTTTCAAGAAACTGTTGTATGAATGTGTGTTTGTGTGTATGGATCAATGTCCAATTTATTTGGAAGTAGTGCTATGCCTCGTTCGAACCTATATACGCAGTGTTTAAATTTATACAAAAAATCAGTTTTAAACAAGATATAGCAGTGAGGTTTTGTAAAAGAGGTTTTTCAAGCCCTGTGCTCAATAGTAATTGAGGCCTTTGATACTTCCATTTTATTATTAAATGTTCGAATTGTTTGCTTTTATTTTCAAGATGCGAAGCATCTTCGAGAAAATAATATATAGTGATGCCGAACTCCTCATGGGCATGACAACCATCTAAGGAAATTCAAACACCGTGAATAATGTACAAGTTGCTTACAACTGTAAAAAGTCCATCACGGGAACCGAATCTAGATTCGGTGGACTGAATCTGTGATCACATGATTCCTAGGCTTATATGATGCCGCAATTTATATGAAAAGTAGTAAGCAATTATATATATATATAAGCTGTAAATATATATATATATATATATATATATATATATATATATATATATATATATATATATATATATATACAGACATGATCAACCACCACGAAGCACCTCCATGGGGATCGGAAATGTAAATATATAAAAGCGGTATATATATATATATATATATATATATATATATATATAGACATGATCGACCACCACGAAGCACCTCCATGGGAGATCAAAAATGTAAATAAAGCTGTAAATGCGATCAACAACCACGAAGTAAACTCCAGGCGGGACTGAATGTAAAGAAAGCAGTAAAAATGATCAACCGCCACGAAGTAAACTCCAGGCGGGACGGAATGTAAAAAAAGCAGTAAAAGGTCACGAAGTAAACTCCAGGCCTAATAGAAATGTGTGTATATATATATATATATACACACACACACATAAGCAAGTAAAAGCTCCAGACATAAGTCTAGGCTCAATCGAGGCATAACTCAATAATGTTAGTCCATATATAAAAATATGTACATATATAAGTATATATATACAGACAGAAATGAAAATCACGGACCGAAGTCCATGCATACACACACAACACGACTCTCAATGTGAAGAATAGTGTGTGCAAAGATGAAGAGAAAGGCTTTATAGAGTGTGAGAAGGCTTACGGTGGGCTGCCAAGGCAGGCTTCTATGACTCTAGATGGATAAAAACTCAGCTCCCGCCGATAAAATATAGGTATATGTGAGCTAACAAGTGTTTAAAATGAGAAAGCACTCAATATGGGGTGTGTACAGAAAAAATTGGACAGGGCATCCTCGCCTCTTTTTCTTATAAATGGCCACCCCAAGCCCTATATTTATAGAGCTGGAAGCTGCAAGTGTACCTGCGACAGTCGCAGATGTACCTGTGGTTACCCGGGGTGCCCCGGGCTCCGCGGGTCCCGCCGTCTCAAAGTACGTGCACTCATGCACTGTGATGTCCGCTCGAACTTGCAAAACTTTAATCTGAGCATCCGAACGAGGTGTACAAGACCTTCTTCGGACTGCTTTTGTCAAGAGTTACGCAATGACATAGGATTAGAGGTTGTACGAAGTTAGGAAGAGGGGACTATGCCCATGGTCTTCAAGCTTCAAATTCTATCCGGTGTGCTGCCATACGTAATAGTCACTCAGGATTGGAACTCCTTGGCTCTTGTGGGACATTGCTGTCTAAAAATGTATATATGAAATATTGAGACAGCGCGCTGGGGTTAAGGTGGCAAGATGACGATTTTGCCCCTCACCAGGGTTTTCTCTGGTTTGGGCTGATAGAAGATGTTGCTCAGGGTTACATCTGAGAGTGGACTACTGCAAGTGTTTAAATTCTGCAGAGTCATCTTTAAGTGTGCATGTCTTCCCGATGTTATCTCTGGGTCTTTGGAATGAGTGCCTCAACAGGAGGTTTAAGATTGAAGCTGATTGCATGCATTTGAAATAAGCATTTCCGGAGTTATCACCAGAACTGCAACAACCTTCCTTGGGGTTATCTCCAAGGATGAAACTCGGGGTTATCTCTGAGGTTGGAATTGATACTCTCGGTGTGTGTTCTGGGGCTGAAACTGAACTTCCGGTAGTATCTGAAATGGGTATGAGCTGTCTTCCAGGGTTATCTCCAAAAGACGATTATGCCCTCCTGCAATGTTAGTAACAGATGTGCAGAAAATTTTGAGTATCTACATGTACTATACTTTGGAACATAGAAACCCGTTTAACATTCACTCAGTAGGAGTGAATGTCGAACAGTCCTCAGTTTGGGACTGTTACTATATGTTATGTCTCTTACTTAGGCCGGTGCCAATACGAAACAATACATTTTTGTTGTTTTGAGGATTTTGCATCTGTTAGCTCTATATGTTCTTCAAGTGCATACTTAGATTAAGTTATCTTAGACTATTTTGTGTGCTTGGAGACCATAGGGAGGTGCTGCCGAAATTTTCTTGAAACTTATGAAACGTACTCAACGTGTTAGCACTAGTGACGAGACACATCCAATAATGGGATAGAAGCATTACCCCTATCATGTAAAGCAGAGATAGTAAATCTAATTCATGCATGAATATTTCTGTACTGAATGCGTCTTCTGTGTAGTTAAAAATGTTAGCCGACCGGAGTTGGATGTACCGTACGATACCCAGTGATGGGAGGGGATTAGTCTCAGCTTATCGTGATGGGGTGTTAGATTTCTTGAACAAAGCAAAAGAACATGTTAATGATCCGAACGGGAAGATGCAATGCTCGTGTGTCAAGTGTAAAAACCTGATTTGAAAGAAAGTTGATGATATTAAATTCGACTTATTTTCCCGTAGATTTGTTGATGGGTACTTCGTATGGACTCATCACGGGGAATCAGAGGTGATTGAAAATATTGTGGAATAACCAATTCTTCGGGATTCATACGTCAAAAACTATGATCCAGTGGAGATGTTAGTCGATGTTTATGGCCCTACTAATATTTACTAGGCTGAAAATTAGCCTTCTTCAAGTAGTGCTAAGCAAGTGCCAAATGATACAGCTGCTGCCTTTTACAAGTTGCTATCTGAATCTGGGGTCGCGTTATATCTGGGCAATGATACGAACACCAAGATTTCTGCAGTGACGATGCTCTTACACTTCAAGAATGAGCACACCTGCAGTGATAGAGGTTTCAATGATTTTCTTACTATAGTTGGGTAGTTCTTACCCAAGGATCATACTCTTCATGTGAATTATTACGAAGTGAAGAAGATGGTCAAGGGGTTAAATATGGGGTATCAGAAAATCGATGCATGTGAGCCGGATTGCATGTTATACTATGGGGAGGATAGAGATAAGGGACACTGTGATATATGCATCTTACCACGCTACAAGGTGACAAAATGTGGGGGGGGGGAAGGAGAAACATGTTCCCAAGAAGATCTTACGGCACTTTCCTCTTGTGTCGAGGCTTTAACGGCTATTTAGGTCGTCTCATGCCGCTCAACATATGAGTTGGCATCGAACAAGGGATGTCGTGCCTGGTCAGCTGACTCGCCTAGTGGATGGAGATAAATGGAAGAGATTTGATACAAATTATCCTGAGTTTGTGGAAGAAGTTAGGAATGTTAGGCTTGGCATGACTACTGATGGCTTTTGCCCTTTTAATAATTTTAGCCAGTCGTACTTAGTTTGGCCAGTCATTATGGTCACTTATAATCTTCCACCGTCAATGTGCGTGAGGGATCCGTATTTGTTCTTGACTTTACCTATGCTGGGGGATAAAAGTCCTATAAAAGACATTAACGTGTACCTTTGACTGTTAGTGGATGAACTGAAGATGTTGGGGAGACACCAGACATATGATAAAATGATATGCGAGAATTTTGTGCTAAAGGCAGCCCTGTTATGGACTAACACTGACTTTTCGGCTCTTGGGATGTTTAGTGGTTGGTCAACTCACGGGAAGCTGTCATGTCCAGTGTGTATGGGGGATGTGAAAGGCAACCAGTTGCAGTATAGGCAGAACTATAGTTTCTTTGCAACTGCTCATAGATTCTTGCCTCTTGATCACAATTACAGAAAGATGTCTGCATAGTTCAACCGAAAGACACAGAAGAAATGGGTTGTTGGTCGACTGTCGGGTAGTGAGGTCTTGAACTAGTTGAACCAGCTTGATTTTCCTTTGACGGGGAAGCAACAAAGTAAATTAAGAGCAGTCGGGTACGGGAAGACTTATAATTGGACACACTTACCCATATGGTTTGAGTTGCCATATTGGGGCACACTTTTAATTCGTCATTGTATAGATGTCATGCATACCGAAAAGAATTTTTTCTAGAACTTATTTTACACCGTGTTAGATGCGAGTGGTAAAACTAAAGATAATGACGACGCTCGAAAAAATTTGGAGGCATTGAATTATGCCAGAATTGTGACTTTGCCCTAATAATATGAAACCTAAAGCTCCATTTTGTCTTACTAAGCACCAAGTTAAAGACGTGTGTAAGTGGGTTAGTGGGTTGAAGCTCCCAGATGTATATGTGTCGAACATAACACGTTGTTGTAAGGTTGAACAATTAAAAATTTCTGGATTCAAGAGTCACAATTGTCATGTATTCATGCAGAAGTTGATCCCAATTGCATTTCGTGAGATGTTACCCAGAAAAGTTGTGGATGTATTGACCGAACTTTTAAATTTCTTTCGAGATCTTTTCTCAACTGTAAGTACAGTGATGTCAAGAAGATGGAGAACAATATTGTGCTCACCATCTGCAAGCTCGAAATGATCTTCCCTCTAGGATTCTTTGACTCAATGGAACATTTGCTTATTCATCTATCTTATGAACTCAAACTTGGAGGACCGGTGCAATATCGGTGGATGTATCCTTTTGAGAGGTAATATAAACTACTAATTGCTTTATGTTGTTCAAATTTAAAATACTCATATATATTTGTCATAATATTTATCTTAGGTATATGCGTCGATTAAAACAAAAGGTCAAGAACAAAGCTCGTGTAGAGGGTTCTATTGTTGAACGCTATTCGGAGGAAGAGCTTGTCAACTTCTGCTCATTGTATTTTGACAATGTTGTCTCAACGAAGCATAACCGTTTAGTAAAGAATGAGGTCGTTGGTCCAATGTCTCATGCTGATGATGAGTTAGTTATATTCATATATCTGGCTAAGCTATTTGGCCATGAGACGTTGCCTTACTTAAGCGAAAAAGGGTTTAAAATTGTATCTACATATGTGCTTCTAAATATGCCCGAAGTATCATCATACATCAGGTATGAATAATTATTTACGGTATTTAGTGCAATTTATTAGTGTAGTAATCTATATATGTTAAAGATATTTTACTATTTTCACAATTCATTCGAAGAGGAAGTGTATGCTTCTAACCCGACTTTTACTGCAGCAGAGTTGGAAACATTCACTAATGCTAATTTCCAACAGTGGTTTAAGAAAAGGGTTAAAGCAGAGAACATTTCAGAGTGTATTATAGATGTCATCCAAGGACCTTACAAATTTGTTAGTTCTTTTCTCGGTTACATCGTGAATGGGTATATATTTAGGGTCGATGACTTGAATGAACTCACATTAGTCAATTCTGGGGTTGTGGTGTTAGAAAGCTGCTACAAAGATTCTGAGTCCAATTACGATGGCCATTTACAGGATGTGGTTGTGCTCAATTATCACGGGGTAAAAAGGTAGTTACATTTAATTGTAGCTGGTTTGATACTGAAAAGGGGGTTAAAGTTGACCGTAATAGAATCACAACTATAGATATCAAGTCAGTGTTAAAGTCTGATGACATGTTTGTGTTAGCAAGTCAAGTGACTCATCTGTATTACGCTCCTAATGTCGTAAATACTCAAAGCCCCTGGTACACATTAGTCACAACTAACACACGTTCATTTAATGCTGAGAACATATTTGGTATAGAAGAGGCATTGCAAAAAGATGTTAGCAACCCTTTGGCTTTAGTGTTCCATGCTGAAGATGTGATGAGTACTTATGTCATTGACGCACCTGACGATGAAGATATCGAGGAAAACGTACACGTGAGTGATTATATAGTTATTGAGGATGATAACAATGACAAAACTGATCTCGAAACTGAGGATGAGGAAGATACCAAATCCGGGAATGATATACGCATTGACTCTGATGGGTTTGATGACGTACGTAATTGAAAATGAGCATTCATATTAGTATATACCATATATTGTTAAAATATACATATTCATAATATACCAATTTGATTATTGCAGTAGGATATTCATGTCTAGACATAGCGGTGGAGGTCACCGAGGTGGTGGGCGATCCAGTACGGGAGAAGGTAGCCACGATGGAGGCTCTTCTTCAGGCACTAGTAAGTTATCCTAACTAGGATTTGAATATATCTCAAGCTGCATTAGTTTAAGTTTATTGACTCAGTTAAATAAAATTATTACCGTTGCACCTCGTCGACGACACTGAGGGACGAACCTCAGTATCTTTGGTCGTCCACCGGCAGTTCCACTTACAGTACCGGTGGATGTCACTTTTGGATAGTAAGTGTTAATATATTGTTAATATTTCTTTCAGTTATTGCAAAACACAATTCACATAACACATATTGTTATATTTTTCTGTAGTATACTTGACCCGGTGGCTAAGCACACTCTACACGCGATCTGTTTGACGCATCTCCCGAGAGGGTGCATGTGATTCAGCCAGTATGCGTGGTACGATGCCACCTTTATGCAGACCATCTTGCGGGAGTTCCACGTAAGTTAAGCATATTATATTAATTACTACATAGTTGTATTAGGATTATGAAATAAATTATTCCTAATTTTTAAACTTTTGTTATAGGTTTATTATAGATTTAACCTGAGCATCTCTCAGACAGCTGGCGATGATGTGATTGTTTCACATGTCACTGCGAATTACTCTAGCTGGCTATATGAGATGCGACAGAGGGTAGCCCGGGCAGTTGTGGACTAGCTCGGGACCACCATTAGAGATCACCAGCCCCGCATAGTCTCTGATTTAGCATAGGAGGCTATGTGTTAGCATAAGAACCGTGGTCAGCTTTGGATAGTACACACCATTGGTTCTCAGTCGTTCGAGGAGGCGAAGATGGTAAGTGCATTATATTTAGTTGTTTAGTTATCAAGTTCTCACACAAATACTTAATACCTATTTTATGAATGCTTTTATTAGGCCTTAAGGAGGACCTTGGGCCGAGATCCTACCATTTTAGAGTTTGGGATCAAGCCCACATGCCTAAGGACGAGCGTACTTTGTTTTAGGCAGCTTTAGCTATACGGGTAAAACTCATCTTACTATTTTACTTTTATTAATATTCAATCGTAAATAAAATCATATAATTAACATATGTATACAAAATAAATTACAGGACCAATTTTAGAGGCTTTGGGACGAGCGTATAGCTGAGCTGGAGGCTATTAGGAGGAGTTCTGAGCAGTTAGATTCTGTCAACCCCTTCATGATATTGTATTAGATTGAGATGAGGAGCTGAGACTATGGGTCGCATCTCAAGATCCCCCTACTAGCAGTACCGACAGATATCGAGTGTTGGGACTGCCGGGGATACCCGCATATACACTTCTTGGAGATAATATTTTTTATGTTTCATAAAATTATCTAAATTTATCACATTATATAAATTATTATTAGAAATCGAATTTGTATCTTTTTATAGGCTTCAACCAACACCAACGTTCGAGAGCACATGTCAGACCATCTCATTCGGGCACTGGCTTGGATGACGAGATCTTCCAAAGGTTGATAGGGGTCGTGTCAGATATGTTCCGTACCGATTTGGTCTTTCGGCGTCAGCAGTTGCCTAGCAGTTCTCGTCTTCACCAGATTGCTCAGGATATTATAGTAGGTGCCTCTATAGAGAGTACGGGATTACCGCGGGAGCAGTTTGATGCTTTCAGTGGCAATATGCTCCGGATGGTGATTACCCTCTTGGAGGAGGCTTTTCGTCCACCCCTGCCTAGTTAGGTATTCTTATTGTTTATGTTTTTTTCCATTAAGGCTAACTTGTTAATTCTCACATATATACGGACTAATGATTTTTGTTTTTGATTCTATCAACAAGGTTGCGATGGCGAGCGGACTGGCGATGACGAACAGGCAGAAGACACTGATTTCCATACACCAGAGCAGCGTCGTTCACCTCCGCCCGATGATCATACTTTTACTAGTTTATATTTCATTTGTATTCATGTTATTGTAGAACATTTGTATATATTGTAGTGTCTAATTACGTCTGTATAAGTATTATAAATTATATTGTTTATCATTTATGAAACATTAGCTTATAATTGTAATTGTTAGCTCAGTAATGTTGATGATAATCAGTTAGTAGATTACCTTTTGCTTAATGTGTTGCTATCGCTTTTAGAGCTACATTGAATATTTGAATGTGAGATACAGGTTTATATTACTATGTATTGGGATAAAATAGGTTACAGGTACATAAATGGGTTTAAACACCCGAAAACTGCACTTTTAAAATCTACATTTAAAAAAAGAGTTAATTCTGACGGAATAAGGTATTTCCAACAAAAATTCTGTCGGATTTAATAATAAACCAAATTTTAATGAATGCCGGTATATTTTAATTTCCAGTCAAAAATAGGCTATATCTGTAAGACCCCGAATTTTATGAAATAAAAGTATTCAATTTTCTTATAATTACTATTCTATTAGTAAATGGTTAAATTGATAAAATGTTAAAGTTAAGGGTGCTATGTGAAAATTTTACAAAGTAAGCAAGTTGATATAAAATATTCGTTGTGTCGGGAAATATTCGTTTGGTCGGGGAATATTCGTATGATGGCACAATCATTGGTGGACCCCATAACGAAAGTATCGTCGTAGTTAGAAAACGACAGAAATATCTTTTTATAAAAATAACGGTGAAAGTTTTACCGTTAAACTGTTGAAATACCCAGTGGTAAAAGTACAGTAATACGCGTGGTTGCATAGTAGCACACAGTATTGATTATTGATGCTTACGTGAGAAGTCACTTAGTTATACTCAATTATTTCTACAGTAATTGTTGTATAATATCTCTCATATTATAGATTCAATTATTGTCATAGTATCATCTACATAATATTTTATATTATTAAATCAATAATTGAGACGACAAAGTTATTCATATTATTATTTGTATTATTGACGATGTCTGGAAAGTTCTGTCGAGGAAAGGGGTTTGGTCACCTAATTGCGCACCAATAGGGAGAAATCCTTATCGGAAAGCCCCCCCTTTCCTGAGAATGATCTGGTTGTTAAATATTATGAGTTATAGTATTAATGATGAATAAGTTCGTGTTGATTAAAGATGAAATTGTTGATAAAAAAAATATTTCCATTGTGTTGGGATTATTCGTGCTAGTGGAAATCAACATTTATTTCGATACTAATTGATTTTTGTAAGGGTGTAAACGAGTCAAACCGGAGCGAACAGAGAGCTACTTAAATTCGATTCGAAATGATAAATTCGTACTCGAATTCGACTCGAATTCGAATTATATTTGACAATTCCTACTCAGATTCAACTCGACTCGAATATTTATTACTTGAATTCGATCCGACTCGACTCGAATATTCATTCAAACTACTCGCGAGCTTTAAATTCAAGCTCAAATTCGAATCTCCACATAATAACTAGTTTTATAATAAATATAATTATAAATTGAATTTGTTATTTTACTTAAATTATCACACTTTACAAATATAAAATCACACTTAAAATTAAAAACAAAACAAAATAATAACTAATTATCCTAATTTGATTTAAATTTGTATATCTTATAAGAGAATGTATCGAACATCTAATAGAATATATATTAACCGAGTATGTATCGAATCACAATCAAAAATTCGAGTAGTTTAAATCTTAAACGAGTCGAGTATAACCTTGCTCAGATTCTACTCATATTTTTATTCGAACTATTTTTAATGCTTAGATTTGGATCATATTATTAACCAATCCGAGTCTCGCTCGCATTTTTTTGAGTCGAGCCCGAATCGAGCCCGAACTGTGTTGGCTCGTTTACAACCTTAGATTTTTCGATGTTAAATTGACCAAACGGGTAATTAATCGGATAAATAAGCAATTAATTGCTATTAGTTCACATACAAATTACTGTGTGTTCACATGTATGGAACTATTGATTCGCATACATGTACTATTAGGGGATATGGTACAAAATTGATAATATTTAAAGGATTAAATTAAAAATGGAGGTATAGTTGAAGGTACTATACTATAATAATTTAAGCCCCTAAACGTGCAATTGTCGAAACTATATTTTTCTATAAATAGAAGATCATTCTTCTTTCATTCTCACCAATTCACTAAGACTCACAAGAGCAATTATAGAGAGAAAAGCTACATAGAAAAAGAAGAAGAGTATTCTGTTACTTCACTATTGTAGTATTCAGCCTTCTACTAAGGTAAGGGGTATTATTTATTTTATCTTCGCTTACGATATTATTTTTCGTATTCGTAAGAAATATTATCGTTGTTCAATATTCATAAGGGATATTATTTTTGTTCAATACTCGTATGAAATAATATTTTCTTCCATACTCTTTAGTATGTAAGTAATATTATTTTATTTCGTATTCCTACTTCTACACTCATTTTGTAAAAGTATCCTTCTATACTCCGTAAAATTAGTAGAATATTGTACGACTCCAACTTTTATGAATAAAGATGAATTTTTCTCGAAATATATTTTTGAATATTATGCAATGAATTTGATATAATGTTAAAGTTATGGGTAATATTTATGAATTTTGCAAAGTAAGTAAGTTGTTATAAAATATTTGATTGGTCAGGGAATATTCGTTTTAATGGAAAATTTTTGTACGACGGCGCAATCATTGGTGGACCCTACAAAGAAATTATTGTTTGAGTTAAAAAACGACAGAAATATCTTTTTATAAAAATAGCGGCGAAAGTTTTACCGCTAACTATCGAATTACCTGGTGATGAAAAGTACGTTAATACGCGTGGTTGCATAGTAGCATACGGTATCTGATGCTTACGTGAGAAGCCACTCAGTTATATTCAATTATTGTTATAGTAATTGCTGCATATTATCTCACATTGTTTAATTCAATTATTGTTATAATATTTTATATTATTAAATCAATAATTGAGATGACAAGTTATTCATATTATTATTTACATAATTAACAATGTCTAGAAAGTTCTGTCGAGAAAAGGGGTTTGGTCACCTAATTGTGCGCCAATAGGAGAAAATTCTTATCGAAAAGCCCACTCTTTCCTGGGAACGATCTGGTTGTTAATATTGCGAGTTATAATAATGATGAATAAATGTTGTTAAAAATATTGAAGGGATTTTTATGAAGTATTTGTTATAAATTTTGATTATTATTTGGACCCCCATTTACCTATTTTTTAAAATAATCGGTAGAAGATTATTCAGTGTGTGTGTGCATATATATATATATATATATATATATATATATATATATATATATATATATATATATATATATATATATGTGTGTGTGAGTGGGATGTGTGTGAAAGTGACATGTGGGGTGGGGCACACATGTGGGAAGAAAATGTGTTGGGGGGGAAGAAATGTGTAGTTACGGGTGGGATAGAAAAAAAAAGAAGAAAAGGGGTGGGGGAGGTGCCTTGGAAGAAAGGGAGTGTATATGCATAAATATATGTGCAAGTGTGTGTGTGTGGGTGTTTAAATAAATGTGTGTGCAAGTGTTATATATATATATATATATATATATATATATATATATATATATATATATATATATATATTTTTTTTTTATTAGATTATAAATAAAATATATTATATTTTATTTTAAGTTTTTGTTTTATTAAAATATTTTATTGCACAATAATGAATAGTAAAAATTAAATTTCAGAAAATTTTTACCGGTTGCAGCACCCGTGATTCCTTATTGTGCAGTCTGTGATTTTCTAAATTCAAATAGTATCATTCCATTCTCCTATAAATATGATGCTGAGTTTAGAATTAAAATCACACTAGAATCAGAAAATTCTTCTTTTATAATATTGAGCGTATTTCTTTAGAGTTTAAGGAAGCTTTGAGTGTAGAAAATAGTAAAAGTTTTCTTCAAGAATATATCTGATATACCAGTCAGAATTACTTTCTTTTTGAGGTAAGGGGTATTGTTTATTTCATATTCACTTACGATATTATTTTTCGTATTCGTAAGAAATTTTATTTCGTTCATTATTCGCAAGAAATATTATCTTCATTTAATATTCGTAAGGAATATTATCTTTGGTCAATATTCGTAAGGAATATTATTTTCGTTCAACAGTTATAAAGGATATCATTTTTGTTTAATATTCGTATGAAATAATATTTTCTTCCACACTCTATACTATTTAAGTAATATTATTTCGTTTCAGATTCAGAATTCTACACTCATTTTGTTAAGTTTTGGCTTCTATACTCCATGGAATTAGTAGAATATCATTCAAATTTGCGCTTCATCCAGTATCTTTTTATGAAAATATTACTCTAAACATTCTTGATAAGTTTTAACTTTTTTATGTTGGAGTACTATTCACGGGGTACTATTAACTCTATTACTATTCACCTGAGATACTATTCATGATAAAAATTAATTTTTTTTGGTCCAAATCATTTTTGTTACATTATTATTCTTGAATTTTACTCTACAAAGCAGTATCATGTTGACAATTTAGATATATCTTGAATTCTGGATAAATTAAATTATAAAATCTTTAATATTTATCCTTGATCTCGTTTGATTATATTTTTATATCATTGTCATCATCCTCATGCTTATATTGTGATTAAAGTTATCTTCGGCCAAGGGTGTAAAGATGAACTGTTGATTGGTATGATTATGACCATGGATTATTCGGTGTAATCATGACCTGTAATGTTACAAGTGATGTGGATTATTAAGATGATTCTCAGCGACAGTTATTTATATGATCATGACCATGCGTTCTCTTCGGCCAAGGGTGCAAAGATGAATTGTTGTTTGGCATGTTCATGACCATTGGTGAAAATAAGAATATCATTGGCCCGTAGTGCATGGATAATTCGTGGTCGTGATAGTAATGAATATCCTTGGCCCGTAGTGCATGGATAATTCAGTGATGTGGATTATTTATTACAGCTGAGTCTCAGCGAAAAAATTGATGATAAACTTTTAAATCATAGAAGATAGTAGATATCGTGCTCTACTTGACTCTTCTAATGGATTTCTTATTCCGCTGCAGTTGTTGATCTGAAACTTGTTATCTATTGTATTCTATAAGTTGTTATATTGTTGAAGGCTAAGGATAATTTATTCTGCATTATCTTAGTCATAATATTTCTTACTGGGCTAGTTGAGCTCAGCCTTTTCTTTCACTGTTCTCTTTAGAAAATGAGAATATAGCTGGGATTAGTCCGGGAATGGATTGACGGTCTAGATGGTTGTTTTAGTAGTCATCACTATTCTGTGAAATAGTGTGATAATAATTGTAATGAGATTGAATTTGAGTTTGAATATTGTCTAGGAGATAATATTTGTATTAAAACTCACAGCTTATATTTTTGTCGTATTCTGCACGACACTTAACAGTTGTATAAATTAATTATGTATTTAATTTCTGTACCATGTATTTGGCAACTCAGAATGGGTGATGTATACCTATTTTGGGGGCCTCACAGTTTGCATCAAAGCTTAGGGATATGATTCCTGGCTGAGATGTGAAACTATAACTAGGAGGGGAGAGACAGGTAAATCCTTTGTTAGTATGACCTACCTAAGTTTATTTGTTATTTAATTGGTCGGTCAGAATATATGGATATTATGTGGCATGTCAATTAACCCTTGTTTTGTGGCAGTGTTTGAAAATGACATCTGAAAATGTTGAGATAAGCAATGGAGCACATGAGACCGTTGAGTCACCAACGATCAATACCCAGGATAATGTGGATCAGGATGGCAATAATCCTCCTGTAAATAACAACACCTGTGACGCTCCCAAAATTAGGTATACATCACCCATCTTGGGTCGCCAGATACATGGTACTGAATACAAATACAACTTAATAATACAACTGTCGTGTACAATACGACCAAACATAACTTGTGAGTTTGAATACAAATATTGTCTTCTAGAGAGTATTCATACTCAAAAGGAGTCCTCATTACAATTATTATCACACTATTTCACAGAATATTTAGGACTACTAATGCTATCCTCTAGACCATCACTTCGTTTTCCGACTCGTCCCAACTATATTCTCATTTCCTGAAAAGAACAGTGAAAGAAAGAGTGAGCTCAACTAGCCCAGAAGAAATATTATGACTAAGATAATGCAGAATAAATTATCATTAGCCTTCAACAGTGTTAAACTGATAAAATATAACGAACATCAAGTTTAACTGCAGCGGAACAAGTAATACATTAAAAGAGTCAAGTAGAAAATAAAATCTACTATCTTCTATGATTTAAAATGTTTTTCAACACTGTTATCACTGGGACTCAACTTAATAAAATAATCCACATCATCGAATCACCCCTGCACTACGGCCAAGGATATTCGTGTATTCATTAATGGTCATGATCATGCCAACAACTGTCCATCAATGCACTACCGGCCAATGAGGACTTTTACCACATCATTTGTAACATTACGGTCATGATTATACTGAATAATCCCTGGTCATAATCATACCAAGTCCATCTATGCACTGGCCACAGATGACTTTCAACATTTTATAAACATGAGGATGATGACAATGATATAAGAATTTAATAAAACAAGTTCAAGAATTAATTTATCCAAGAATTAACAACGTCCAAATTGTCAACATGATATTTCTTTGTGGAGTAAAATTCAAGAATGCTTAGAAGAATATTTTCATGAAAAGACACTGGATGAAATGCAATTACCAAGGATATTCCACCAATTTTATGGAGTATAGAAGTCAAAACTTAACCAACTGAGTATAATAAAGAATGGAATAACAAAAGAATCACCATGCATACGATAGACCGCACAGACATGTTATTCCAACAGAATAATAAATAATGGAACCAGGTCCGGCATAAAACGCACAGACAGGATATTCCAACAGAATAATAATAAAGATGGAACCAGGTCTGGTGTAAAACACACAAACAGGATGTTCCAACAAAATAATAATAAAGACGGAACCAGGTCCGGTGTAAAACACACAGACAAGATGTTCCAACAGAATAATAGAAGAATGTCACCAAGTATAGGGTAGACCGCGTATACAGGTTATTCCAACAGAATAATAAGAAATGGAATAACAACAGTTCTCTTCATGAATAAGAAAAAATAACACCCCATACCGTTTTAAAGAAGAACTGAAAAAAAAGAAGTAGTTAAGTAGCAGAATACTCTTCTTCTTTCTATCTATAGTTTCTCTCTCTAGAGTTCAGTGAATTCGTAAGAAAATAATAAAGGAATGAACTTCTATTTATAGGAAAAATGGAATTCATAGTAACTAATCCATGAACGGTCCAGATTGATTTACTTTAATCTGACGGTCCATATTTAAAACAAAATCTTTTAAATAAAATATAATATATTCTAATTATTGCTTAATAAAGCAAACAACTTTAATAAAGTATTCTGTTTTATATAAAAAGATTTTACTATGCAAAATACTATGCACAATAGAATATAATATATTCTATTTATAGAATAACTTTAATAATGTATTCTGTTGTAAATAAAAAGATGTTTCTGTTTTATTACGTTAAAAATACGAATAAAACAAAACTTCATTATCTCTAAATAATTCATATTATTAATTGACAATAAATGAATCAAACTGAGTGACTTCTCACATAAGCATTAATAATCAATACCGTGCTACTATGCAACCACACATATTACTGTACTTTTACTACCGAGTAGTTCAACAGTATCAACGGTAAAACTTTTGCCGTCATTTTTAGTAAAATATTTTTGTCGTTTCCTCAATCTGACAATAATTCTGTTGTGGGGTCCACCAATGATTGTACCGTCGTACAAATATTCTCCGACTAATCGAATATTCCCCGTAAATAGTAACTCGTGAATAGTAACTTGTGAATAGTAACTCGTGAATAGTAACTCATGAATAGTACTCCGACACAAAAAGTGTCCCAAATACTCGAGTGAACAATACTAGAGTGAATAGTAATCGGGTATTTTATGACAACTTGTCTACTTTGAAAAATTTTAACATATCACATTTAACTTTAACCTTTTATCAATTTAACCATTTACCAAAATAGAAAAATTGAATATTTTTATTTCATAAAATTCGGGGTCTCACAATCTCCCCTCCTTATGAAATTTCGCCCTCGAAATTTACGTACGTACCTAGTCTGACAAAGAGGTGAGGATACCTTGAATACCTTTATCGCTGAAAACATTAAATTCATCTTTGCAATACGACCAAAAATATTTATTAACAATTCATTTTGGCACTACATGCCAACTGTATAACCAGTAATCAACAGTTCATCTTTGAACTACAGGTCAAAGATATAAAACTGTAAAATCAATAATACTGAGACTCAGCTTAATAGTATCACGACCACGAATTATCCATGCACTACGTGCCAAAGATAATCGTATTTTCAATTACGATCAATGATTATACCGAACAATTCCTGGTCATAATCATACCAAGTCCATAAATGCACTACGACCAAAGATGACTTTTACCACATCCATGAATTAATATTTCATTGCTGAGACTCAGCTCAATAATTAATCCACATCATCGAATCATCCCTTCACTACAGGCCAATGATATTCTTTAGTATCGCGACCACGAATTATCCATGCACTACGTGCCGAAGATAATCGTGTTTTCAAGTACGGTTATGATTATACCGAACAATCCCTGGTCATAATCATACCAAGTCCATCCATGCACGTAAGCCACAGATGACTTTCAACACAATATAAGCATGAGGATAATGATATAAAGAATCAATCAAATGAGATAAAAGATAAATATTAAATATTTATAATATAATTTATCCAGGGTTCAAGAATATCCCAATGCTATCAATCACTTAATAATCTCATAATCTAATATCATTAATATTATAACAATATTTCAATCACTTCTTAAACTTATAAATAATTTATTTCAATTGTTTACGCTTTACCATATAATGCATTTAGTCATTCAAAATGCCATACTCAGAAGATATCATCACCAATGATTAAATTCCTCATCAAAAAAAAATTATATGCATATACTCTATATAGGATTTTCAAACCATAAAATCCTTTTTTTCAACTTTGTTACTTCACATAACATATTTAATTTATATATTCGTAACTATACCATTTTCATGAAAAATATCAAATCAGTCCCAAAAATATTTCTTTTCTGAAATTTAGCATAATATAGTCTCATGATGAACATATATTTTTCTCAGAATTTTTAAAATTCATTTACTATTTTTAAAAAATCAATTTCTAATTAATTCCTTAAGAAATTAGCTACCTCAAGTTTAACTTCAAAAATTCCCAAATCATGGCAGAATCTTACACATGTTAACGTGAACTTCCAGTTTAAATTTCATGGTCATCGGAGTTATAGAACTCCGGTTACAGCGTTTTTCGTCAGAAAAACCTAAATATTGAAATGGTCATAACTTGCTCATTTTAAGTCAGAGTGAACTCATTTTTGGACACGATGTTCTTTATACCATATACTTTCATGTCCCAGAAGGCCTGAATTTTTCTCACTAATTAAGTGGCTGAAACAGCCCTTACAAAAACGTGGCAGCAACTTTTTCACAATTTTCAGTTTCCGCTTCCTTTGCTAAAATCAGTCCATACAAAAATCTACAACACCTTTTTCAGTGATTCCACTTGGATTAGTTAGGTAACTCATTGATCTAACTCTAGGACTTGACCACACTCAAAAATTCAAAATATAATAGGAGATATGGTCAATTGAATTTCATGTTTCATTTTTCACCAAAATCTGATTTTCAACTCATTGTGATTTCTAAGAAACTTTCATGTTTTCACATACTAACCAACATAACTCATCATAACACTTACTAATACCACGTATACCCATGATTTTCATTAGTCCAATGCTTTTATTATGACTTTCATCATAATCCACGTAACTAGATCCTTTTAGTTGATGAAATATTTGAGGGTTTTGAAAATGGGTTTTGTACTTGGGTCAATACAAAATTCGATTTCATGCTCTAGGGGTAGTTTAAGAAGTCTTCAAGAATACGCCAGGAAATTTATTAATAATAGAAATATCATTCAAAACTGTGACTCTCATCCAAAACTTGGATAATACGTCACATTGATACCAACTGTGACTTCTATCCTTTAACCTAGATAGCACCTCACAATGATACCTATCAACTCGCCATCTTCTTTCACGATGTCGCCTACAGAAAGTCTTGCCTCGGTGCATTCCACACAAGGAAGTCAACAACGAAAGGTTCGGGGATCTTTACTTATGGCTTGATATGACAATGATTGACTTTAGTGGTTTGGTTACTTGAATTCGCACAACAGGTTGGTTATGAATATGAAATCTAACAACCTTACGAAAAGTATGATGAGTAGTTAACCAATTGATTCCTAAAATTACATCAAAGGCCAGTATTTTAAAAAAATAAGATCGGCAAGTAACGTGAAAGTGTTTATTTGAATCAAACAAGATTTAAAAATAGTAGAGGTAACAAAGGCTCCTATTAACGAAGTTTCAACCAATAAGTCAAAGTCTAACGTCTCCGGAGTCAAATTTAAACGTTGAACGCAAGCAAGAGAGATAAAATAATGGGTAGAACCGGTATCTTATAAGGTATACACTTCGCAATTTATAATTAACTAACCCGTGCTAACTTCGTTCGGGATACTCGCTTTTTGAGAAGTCACGAAAAACGCTCTTCCTTACACTACCGATTTTGACTTTTCTGGAACGGTCTTTGGTGCCTCTATCCTAACTGAACTTGTCTTCGGTGAACGATAAAATCGGGCTAAGTGACCTTCTTTTCCACAATTATAACATGCTTTGAACGACATCGTTCAGTTTGGACTAATATGTCCCTCCCCTCCGCATTTGAAACGTATGATAGGTGGTCATTCTCCTTCCTTAACAACGGGTGCTGGTGATGACATCTTTCCGTCATTGTTGAATTTCCTCTTCCTGAAATGTCCATTCTTATTATTTTGACCCTGATTACCACCGAAGTGGTTACCATTTCTGGCCTGTTGATTCCCTCCATGCTTGTAGTCACCGCTTCGATGACTGCTCTCACTGGTATTATCAATTTGCCGGCTGCTCTCTTTTGGTTGCGTTGACTCGTTATCGCGCCCCACTAACTGAGCCATATTCACAACATCTGAATACAAACATAGTTTATGAGAAATAAGATGTTGACGTATCTCTGGCTTCAAACCTCTTAAAAACATCCGCGTCATTCGCTCTTCATTATCCACCAAGTGGGATGCAAACCGGGACAACTCAGCAAATTTAGCCTCATACTTCGACACGGTCATATTATTTTGCTCCAGCTTAATAAACTCCACCTCCTTCATATGACGAATACTCTCGGGAAAGTACTTGTCGTTGAACAGCTCTTGGAACTTCTCCCAAGACATCTTGAGTGCGTCTGGCTGGGTACGTTTTACAGATTCCCACCAGTAATCTGCCTCTTCACGCAACATAAAGGTGGCGAAGGAAACCTTTTGTTCCTCGGAGCATCCCAAGACATCAAATATCTTGGTGATCTGCTTTATCCATGGTTCCGCCTTAAGTGGTTTTGGCTCTCCTATAAACTCCAGTGGTCCCAGCTCCTTGAACTGCTTAGCGGTGACCGACCGTGGGTTGCCATTATTTTCACCTGCTTTATGAACTGGAGCTACCTTCGCCTGATGTTGCATGAATTCTAAAAAGCTCCTAAACGTACCGTCGTTCGTCATTTGATCAGCGTTGTTATTTACAGGAGGATTATCGCCATCATGTCGCACATTATCCTGATTATTGATCTGTGGAGACTACACGGTCTCCTATGCTCCATTGCTTATCTCAATATTTTCGGATGCCATTTTTAAATACTGCCACAAAACAAGGGTTAATTAACATGTCACATATTATCCCAATACACTGACCGACCAATTAAATACCAAATAAACTTAGGTAGGTCATACTAGTGAAGGAATTTCCCGTCTCTCCCCTCCTAGTTCTTATCTCACATCTTAGCCAGGGATCATATCCCTAAGCTTTGATACCAACTATGACGCTCCCAAAATTAGGTATACATCACCCATCTTGGGTCGCCAGATACATGGTACTGAATACAAATACAACTTAATAATACAACTGTCGTGTACAATACGACCAAACATAACCTGTGAGTTTGAATATAAATATTGTCTTCTAGAGAGTATTCATACTCAAAAGGAGTCCTCATTACAATTATTATCACACTATTTCACAGAATATTGAGGACTACTAATGCTATCCTCTAGACCATCACTTCGTTTTCCGACTCGTCCCAGCTATATTCTCATTTCCTGAAAAGAACAGTGAAAGAAAGAGTGAGCTCAACTAGCCCAGAAGAAATATTATGACTAAGATAATGCAGAATAAATTATCATTAGCCTTCAACAGTGTTAAACTGATAAAATATAACGAACATCAAGTTTAACTGCAGCGGAACAAGTAATACATTAAAAGAGTCAAGTAGAAAATAAAATCTACTATCTTCTATGATTTAAAATATTTTTCAACACTGTTATCACTGGGACTCAACTTAATAAAATAATCCACATCATCGAATCACCCCTGCACTACGGCCAAGGATATTCGTGTATTCATTAATGGTCATGATCATGCCAACAACTATCCATCAATGCACTACCGGCCAATGAGGACTTTTACCACATCATTTGTAACATTACGGTCATGATTATACTGAATAATCCCTGGTCATAATCATACCAAGTCCATCTATGCACTGGCCACAGATGACTTTCAATATTTTATAAACATTAGGATGATGACAATGATATAAGAATTTAATAAAACAAGTTCAAGAATTAATTTATCCAAGAATTAACAACGTCCAAATTGTCAACATGATATTGCTTTGTGGAGTAAAATTCAAGAATGCTTAGAAGAATATTTTCATAAAAAGACTCTGGATGAAACGCAATTATCAAGGATATTCCACTAATTTCATGGAGTATAGAAGTCAAAACTTAACCAACTGAGTAAAATAAAGAATGGAATAACAAAAGAAATCACCATGCATGCAATAGACCGCACAGACATGTTATTCTAACAAAATAATAAATAATGGAACCAGGTCCGGCGTAAATTGCACAGACAGGATATTCCAACAGAATAATAATAAAGATGGAACTAGGTCCGGTGTAAAACACACAGACAGGATGTTCTAGCAGAATAATAATAAAGACGGAACCAGGTCTGGTGTAAAATACACAGATAGGATGTTCCAACAGAATAATAGAAGAATGTCACCAAGTATAGGGTAGACCGCGTATACAGGTTATTCCAATAGAATAATAAGAAATAGAATAACAACAGTTCTCTTCATTAATAAGAAAGAATAACACCCCTTACCGTTTTAAAGAAGAACTGAAATAAAGAAGTAGTTAAGTAGCAGAATACTCTTCTTCTTTCTCTCTATAGTTTCTCTCTCTAGAGTTCAGTGAATTCATAAGAAAATAATGAAGGAATGAGCTTCTATTTATAGGAAAATGGAATGCATAGTAACTAATCCATGAACGGTCTAGATTGATTTATTTTAATCTGACGGTCCATATTTAAAGCAAAATCTTTTAAATAAAATATAATATATTCTAATTATTGCCTAATAAAACAAACAACTTTAATAAAGTATTATGTTTTATATAAAAAGATTTTACTATGCAAAATACTATGCAAAATAGAATATAATATATTCTATTTATAGAATAACTTTAATAAAGTATTCTGTTTTATATAAAAAGATGTTTCTGTTTTATTACGTTAAAAATACGAATAAAACAAAACTTCATTATCGCTAAATAATTCATATTATTAATTGACAATAATTGAATCAAACTAAGTGACTTCTCACATAAGCATTAATAATCAATACCGTGTGCTACTATGTAACCACACATATTACAGTACTTTTACTACCGAGTAGTTCAACAGTATCAACGGTAAAACTTCCGCCGTCATTTTTAATAAAATATTTTTGTCGTTTTCTCAATCCGACAATAATTCTATTGTGGGGTCCACCAATGATTGTACCGTCGTACAAATATTCCCTAACTAATCGAATATTCCTCGTAAATAGTAACTCATGAATAGTACTCTGACACAAAAAGTGTCCCAAATACTCGAGTGAACAATACTAGAGTGAATAGTAATCGGGTATTTTATGACAACTTATCTACTTTGAAAAATTTTTACATATCACATTTAACTTCATAAAATTGAATACTTTTATTTCATAAAATTCAGGGTCTCACAACACCGACCAAATAACGAACGATGGTATGTTTAGGAACTTTTTAGAATTTATGCAACACCAAATGAGAGAGACTCCTTTTTATAATGCAGGTGGAGTAAATGGCAACTCACGGCTGGTCATTGCTAAGCAATTCAAGGAGCTGGGACTACCGATGTTTTGGGAAAGCCAGAGTCACTTGAGGCAGAGACGTGGATTAAGCAGATCACCAAGATATTTGATGTCTTGAAATGCTCAGAGGAGCAAAAGGTTCCCTTTTCCACCTTTATGTTGCGAGGTGAGGCAGGTTATTGGTGGGAATCTGTAAAACGTACTCAGCCTGCCGCACTAAAGTTGTGTTGAGAGAAGTTCTAAGAATTATTCAACGACAAATACTTTCCCAAAAGTATTCGTCACATGAAGGATGTAGAATTCATCAAGCTAGAGCAAAACAATATGACCGTGCCGTAGTACGAAGCTAAGTTTGCCGAGTTGTCCCAGTTTGCATCCCATTTGGTTGATAATGAGGAGAGAATGATGCGAATGTTTCTATGAGGTTTAAAATCCGAAATACGTCAATACCTCATTTCTCACAAACTGTGTTTGTATTCAGATGTTGTAAATATGGCTTATTTGTTAGAGCGCGATAATGAGACAACCCAACCAAGAGAGAGCAGCCGAAAAATCGATAATACCTATGGTAGCAGCCATCGAAGCAGTGACAACAAACGTGGAGAGAATCAATATGCCAGAAATTCTAACCACTTCGTTGGTAATTATGACCAGGATAAAAGGAAAGGTGAACTAAGTGAGAACAACTTCAAGAAGAGAAGGTTCAATAATGATGGAAAGACAGCGACACCCGTTTCCAAGGAAAAAGAACGACCACCGGTCGTATATTTCAAATGCGGACATGAGGGACACATCCGTCCAAACTGTACACAGCAACCCAAAGCGTGTTTCAATTGCGAAAGAGAAGGTCACCTAGCTGGATTTTATTGTATAGTAAAGTCAAGTCCAGCTGGGATGGTGACACCAAAGGATGTCCCAGACAAGTCAAAGTCGGTAGTTTAAGTGAGAGCGTTTGTCGAGGAACCCAAACAAGGTTATCAAGGGTAAGTTAATCATAAACTCTTGCAAAGTATATACCTTATTCGATACCGGTTCTACCCACTCTTTTATTTCACCTAATTATGCTCAACGTTTAAACTCGACTCTGAAGAAATTAGACTTTGACTTATCTGTTGAAACTTCGTTATAAGAAACCTTCATTACCTCCACTATTTATAAATCTTGTTTGATTCAAATTAAAACTTTCACGTTACCTGTCGATCTTATCTCTTTAAAAATATTTGTATTTGATGTGATCTTAAGAATCGACTGGTTAACTACTCATCATGCTAAAATGGATTATTTTCGTAAGGTTGTTAGCTTTCATATTCCTAACCAACCGATTATGCGAATTCAAGCAACCAAATCAGTAAAGTCAATCACTATCATATCAAGTCATAAGTAAAGAGCCCCGAGCCTTTCGCTGGTGACTTCCTTGTGTAGGAATGCACCGAAGCCAGACTTTTGGTAGGGGACGCCGTGAATAACGGTAGCAAGTTGATAGGTATCAATGTGAGTTGTTATCAAAGTCTTGGATGAGAGTTATAATTTTGAATTTATATAGTTAATAAATCTCCTGACGTATTCCCTGACACTTCTTGGCCTACCCCCAGAGCTTGAAATCGGATTTTTATTGACCCCAGTACAAAACTCATTTCTAAAATCTCAAATATTTCTTCAACTAAAACGAACGTATCATGTGCCAAAGACGTTGGCTCGAGCTATTAAAAGATTATGATTATACCATTCAATAATATCCTGAAAAAGTGAACGTGATAACTGACGCGTTAAGTAGAAGATCATATATTGTGAGACCCCAAATTTAATGAATAAATATTTAATTTTCTCGAAATATTTTTTTTATATTATGGTATGGATTTGAGATAATGTTATAGTTGTGGGTAATATTTATAAATTTTGAAAAGTAAGCAAGTGGTTAGAAAATATTCGATTGGTCGGGAAATATTCTTTTTGTCGGGGAATATCCGTACAATGGCACAATCATTGGTGGACCCCATAACGGAATTATTATCGGAATTAGAAAACGACATAAATATCTTTTTATGAAAATAACGGTGAAAGTTTTACCGTTAACTGTTGAATTACCCGGTAGTAAAAGTACAGTAATACGCGTGGTTGCATAGTAGCACACGGTATTGATTTTTGGTGCTTACGTGAGAAGTCACTCCGTTTTACTCAATAATTATTACATTAATTACTGTTCAATATTTTATTGGTTCAATAATTATTGCGTTGATATTTTATATTGTTGTTGTTTCAATAATTATCATTTCACAGTATTTCCCATTATCAAATCAATAATTCATATTATTTGAATAATATTATTAGATATCATTATTAGCAATGTCTAGAAAGTTCTGTCAAGGAGATGTTTGATCACCTAATTGTGCGCCAGTAAGGAAAAATCCTTATCGGAAAGCCCCCTATTTCTTGGGAACGATCTGGTTGTCATTATTGTGATTCTGTAATATTATTTGTGAATAATTAATTATTGATTTATATGATAAGGAAATATTTATTTTATGTAGACATAAATGATGGTTAGAAAAATATTTATTTTATGTGGTTATAAATGAAGGAATTAATGTTGAGGTATTTTATCAGTATTTTGTCGGATTGGAGGTATTAAAAACTCAAATCGGTGTTCTTAAAGCTCTATTGTGTGAGTTATAATTTTAATTCGACCGTTGGATCGTTGTGATTTTTGGATATATTATGCATATATAAGTTAAGTATATGTCCACAAATTTTGAACCGTTAAAAATTAACGTATGATTTGTTATGAATTTTAAGAGGTATTAATAATCATCCGTTTATAGATTTCGGATATTCTTTGTCTAGAATTTGAAAAAACTTTCTTCTGCAAAGTTGTATAGAATTCGATTTCGTGTCGAATGGACATAGAATTCGTATTTTTCTGATAAACGGGGTATTTATTATGAATTATTGAAGTTTTGGAAAATAAAATGTTTTTATTAAAATAATGGGTGGGACCCACTTTTGGTTGGTGTAGAAAATATGTGCTGAATTGGTGGGCCCCACTTGTGGTGGCTGAATTTTTGGTCTAGCTTGGCATGCATATAAATTTTGTATAAAAAATAATATTATTTTATTATGTAGTCTCCTATAGCGTTCTAGCATTTTCCTATAAATATGCGCTTAGGTTAGAATTGAAAATCACACCAGAAACAAGTTTTCTTTCTCTCTATATTATCGAGCGTATTTTTGTGAGTATTTAGATACTTTAAGAGTTTCTATTCAGTGCAAGTTTTCTTCGGCTTTACATCCAATATTTCGATCAGAACTACTATTATTTTGAGGTAAAGGATGTTATTTTCTTCGTAAATGATATTATGTTCTTCAATATCATTATGCTGAAATATTGATATGAATTTTATTGTGAAATTTTTACCTTTTTGTGTTGGGTATACTATTCACGTATATGACACTATTCACGTATACGACACTATTCACAAATACGGCACTATTCACCGAAAAATAAATTTTTTTCTTTTTCGTCCCAGATGTCTATTATGGTTACTATCATTGATTGTATCCATATTTTGATCTTAATTCTATACTCGTTTTGTTAAAGTTTTAGCTTCTATACTCCATGAAATTAGTAGAATATCCTTGATATTTGCGCTTTATCCAGTATTTTTTATGGAAATATTATTCTAAGCATTCTTGATAAGTTTTAACTTTTTCATGCTAGAGTACTATTCATGGGTTACTATTTATGAAGTACTGTTCACGAGTTACTATACACTCGAGTACTATTCATTCGAGGTACTATTCATGATTAAAAAAATTGATTCGTTTTCGGTCCAAATCATTTTTGGTACAATATTATTCTTGAATTTTACTTCACAAAGCAGTATCATGTTGACAATTTGAACGTTATTGAATTTTGGATAAATTAAATATAAATCTTTAAAATTTATTCTTGAACTTGTTTTATTGAATTATTATGTCATTGTCATCATCCTCATGCTTATATTGTCAAGAGAGTCATTTTTAATACGTAGTGCACAGATGGACTTGGTATGATTATAACCAGGGATTATTCGGTATAATCATGATCGTAATGTTACAAATGATGTGATAAAAGTCCTTATTGGCCCGTACTGCATTGATGGACAGTTTTTGGTATGATTATGGTCATGGATTCTCTTCGGCCAAGGGTGCAAAGATGAATTATTTTATGGGCATGATTATGACCGTTGATGAAAACACGATTATCTTTGGCCCGTAGTGCAAGGATAATTCGTGGTCGTGATATTAAAGAATATCCTTAGCCCGTAGTGCAGGGATGATTCGATGATGTGGATTATTTATTAAGCTGAGTCTCAGCGATAAAATTGATGATAAATCTTTTAAATCATAGAAGATAGTAGATTTTATGCTATACTTGACTCTTCTAATGGATTGTTTATTCCGGTGCAGTTGTTGATCTAAAACTTGTTGTCTATTATATTCTATCAGTTGTTATATTGTTGAAGGCTAATGATAATTTATTCTGCATTATCTTAGTCATAATATTTCTTACTGGGCTAGTTGAGCTCACCCTTTCTTTCACTGTTCTCTTCAGGAAATGAGAATATAGCTGGGTCTAGTCGGGGAATGGATTGACGGTCCAGGTGGTTGCATTAGTAGTCCTCACTATTCTGTGAAATAGTGTGATTATAAATTTATTGAGGACTTATTTTGAGTTTGAATACTGTCTAGAAGACAATATTTGTATTAAAACTCACAGCTCATGTTGTATATTTAAGTTTGTATTTAAGTATTGTACCATGTATTTGGCAACTCAAGATGGGTGATGTATACCTGTTTTGGGGGCGTCACATATACGGTTACGAGTGCGAAGTTGTTAACACAAAGACCTATTTCGTACGACTTACAAAAGATGGAGATAGAGTTAAAGACTCCAAGAACTTACGTGAAGATAGCGAATATACGGTTAGAACCGACTTTAATCAACAAAGTTAAAGCCGCTCAAGCTACACCCGGAGCTGATGAATGTGAAGAAGAAGGTTCAAGAAGGCATTATTCTAGAAGCAAGAGTCGTTGAAGAAATAAAATCTCAATCTTTGATTTATTGGCCCATTTGAAATCCTCGATTGAGTAGGAACTGTGGGCTATAGACTCGCGACTCGCGACTCGCTTTACTACCAAGTATGTCGCGTGTTCGTAACATTTTTCACGTATCAATGTTACTTAAATATGTGGATGACCCGAACCATATTATTGAATTAGAACTAGACGAGATAGCAGAAGATTTAACATATGAGGAGATACATGTTAAAATCTTAGATAAGAAGGAACATATTCTACGTTCAAAGGTTATACCTCAAGAGTTAGAATCTGAAGAGGTGTCCTCACCTCTTTGACATACCAGGTACGTACACCAATTTTATGGATGAAATTTCATAAGAAGAGGAGGTTGTAAG